>BDSI01000045.1:856893-959895 GCA_003117195.1 Eudorina sp. 2006-703-Eu-15
CACGACCTGCCCCACGTGGTTTGATGTACGTGAGGCCACATGCGCTCTCCTCCGTGCGCGACGGAGGCAGGTTCCTGTGAGGGCCCACTGCGATGCTGACACTGACACACGCCCAACGGGAGCTGCCGCTGGCCTCCTGTCCTGGCCACTGGATGACCCTAGGTCTGGATCGCGCGTTATGACATCCAGATCATAACGCGCCTGAACCCTGGCCACCATCGCCTTAATCTGATCGATAGTCTGCCGTGTGATGGCGCGCCCACCCAGCACCGAGCTCCCTCACTCGCATGACCACCCGTTTCGACAGAGCCAATGCCACCTCACTGACCGCCGGCCTGCAGGGCCCGCACCGGCAAGCACATGTGCTTCCCCACCCCCGCCGCCGCGCCAAGATGCCCCAGCCATGCTTTGCGGTGTGGTCGTTCTTTTGCGCGTGCGCTGTGTCTCCCTGAACGGCCGTGCGCTGCTCTTTTAGACGCTCAAACTCAGTTGCATTTCTTTGTTTGCCACCTGATGATTTCCTCTCCTACCAGCCAGGACCCTGCTTCCGTACCGATCCAGCGGTCGCTGGGCAGGTTGCGTGACAAGACCTGCTACCCAGGGTGGCTATCTTAAGATATAAATATCTATTCGGCCGAAAAACTTCTGAAATTTTAGATACTTTTGGCCTGCCAAAACATGGAGTTTAAGATACTTTGACCCCTTGTGTGGGACATGATATCTTCCCGTTGACATATACTGGAACGAGTGATGGGGTCCCCGAAATCTCCCACCCGGGGTCGGTTCTCGCCGTCTGCAGTCATCTATGGCTAGATGTTGCACTTATGGGTTCGGTTCGTGGGAGTTCTCCATCAATGTTGCGCCCTGTCCGATGCCCTCTATAGATACTTCGGGCCGTTTCCAGTTGGAAATATCTCCCCATAGACAGATACTTTCAGCGTTTCGAAGCCAGGTGTATCTCTGGCCGTAGATACTCCCAAAAATAAGATAGCCACCCTGCTGCTACCGCGGGTCATCGGTGCTTGGCCTTCTCATGTACCGGCCCGAGTGCGCATCTTGCACCCCACACATCATCGCACCAACACATGTGCGGCTGGAAGACGGAGTCGTGGTGCGTGACGGCGGGGGCGGCTGCCAAGGCGTGGCGGCACTGTTTAACCGCAGTTTGGACAGGAGGGCAGACAGACGGGCACTTGAGCGACAGCCCCCTGACCCGCACAACGACCTCCACCACCCTGCACCCTCGCCATCTTGGCCCAGTGCCGCCGCGCCTTGGCAGCCGCCACCAGCGCCATGCACCACGGACTCCGTCTTCCAGCACACAGCGATCCCTGTCCTGCCTGCCGCCGCGCCTGCAAACAACGCCATACGCCTCGAACGCCGCGCCTGCTACCGCTGTCCTCCACCACCTGCCGCCCCTCTCGCCGCCCGCCGTGGGCCTCCGCGACGCCTTCATCGTGGCCTGCCAGCATCCCCTCCGCCTGGCCACATCGTCCTCTCCGCTGAGAAGCCGCTGGGGGTGAGAGGCACCCGGGCACCCAGACACAACTACAGCACAAATAAACCCACCCCGGCCTCGCACCCGCAACGCTCCCGCGCCTCGTCACTGTTTTCTGTGTGCGCACACGCAAGTCACACCTCCTTCCAACACCCCGTACCCACTCTCACATGCGGTCCTGCGACAGCTGACAGGGGCGCGCCGTGCAGGCCGATGCCTCGCAGGTGGGTACTTGGCTCATGGTGCTGGTGGTAATTACCCCTCTTGATTTTATCGCGGTGATTAGGCGTGTGATTACTTCGTTTCAACTAGTTGCTTCGACCCGGCCAGAAGATGGGAAACACGGTCGGTCGGGGCTCGCGTGGTTACAAGCTGGAAGGCCTCCTGAACCACAGCGACGGATCACGACAAGATCACCACAAAACACGAAGAATTGTCTTCTCTCGAGACGCGGAAAGCCCGCGCATAAAACACCCGACGAAACGGCAGCCTGCCAACCGTCGGCTATCGGCAGGGCACCCAACCGGTGCCTACAACCCTTGCCAAGTGCACCTTCACGAAGTGCAGCAAAGATTATTAAGGATGAAATGTACATGGAGAACAGAATTTGGATTCTTTCATAAATACATATGTACCTATTCCATTCCGTACACCACCACATGCAACCGGGGAGCAAGACGAAGCAGCACTCACTGTGCCATTCGGACAGGTAGCACGGGTACTCTGCCCACCCCTCTGCCCACAACATCCCCGTCAACACGGGCTGCTTAAGCTAAGCGAAGCCCTAGTCCTCCTCCTGATGTGCAGTGCTAGGCTGCATTTACGCCGAGGGGGTGAACTTGGTGGCGTAGGCGAACGCGTTCACCGCGCTCGGGTTGGCGAGGTGGTCGTTCAGGTTCTCAATCGGGCCCTTGCCGGTCACGATGGCCTGCACGAAGAAGCCGAACATCGAGAACATGGCCAGGCGGCCGTTCTTGATCTCCTTGACCTTCAGCTCGGCGAAGGTGTCCGGGTCGTCAGCCAGGCCGAGCGGGTCGAAGGCGCCACCCGGGTGCAGCGGGTCCAGGCCCTCGCCCAGCGGGCCGCCGTTGGCGCGGTAGGCCTCAGCCAGGCCCATCACCACGACCTGAGGGAAGCCAAGGGAGGGTCAAGAGGGGCTTGAGTGGCGAGGCGCGGTGCGGTAGCCAGGGGCAGCCTCAGGCTGACGTCGACGAGTCAGAGCTGACACAGCCACACAGCGGGGTGCGCGAAAATTGTGTAGGCATCCATGCATCGCAGTGATATATATACCGACGACGTACGACGGGTGCGGTGTTTGGGCTCCCTTGGGCCGAGTGGCACATATCCTGGGGCGTGTCACAAAGCTGATCAACTGACGTTCTATTGCCTGCTGGCATCACCCCTCTTTCCCAAGCCGAGGCGCATGTCCCACTTTCCCAAGCACTGTCATCCTGGCTGCGTTTATATAGCGGCTTCTGTCGAGGAAACCCACCTGGAAGGCCAGGGTGGCGATGATGGACTGGGCGTGCACCAGGTTCTCGTTGCCCAGGTAGTTCAGGCCGCCCTCAGCGAAGATCTGAGCGCCAGCCTTGAACCACACCGACTCGCCGAACGAGACGCCGGCGTACTTGGACAGCAGCTCCGGGGTGATGCAGCCCAGAGCGCCGAGCATGGCCCAGCGCGCGTGGATCAGCTCCAGCTCGCGGTAGCGCTTGAAGGTCTCCGGGTCAGCCGACAGGCCGGCAGTGTCCCAGCCGTAGTCGCCCGGGAACTCGCCAGTCAGGTACGGGGGAACATCGTTCTCGGAGAACGGACCTGCAGCGATGCGGCGAAAATACTTTCATTTGCAGTAAAATCAAGTAGTGCTTTGATAGCAGAGGCAAGTCACTAGCTGGTAACATGTTTGCAAGCATACATAAAATTTGTTCTGCTTACAAATATAGAATACCATTATATCAAGTCTATGGAGATCTTTTGTCAATGCAATGTTATATACAACAACATATCTGCCGATATCAGACTCCTCCGAAACGCCGCTACGTAGGCAAACGGTGACACCTATCGTCCGAAGTGGCTCACCCAGGAACTTCGGCCGGTCCGGGCCATACCACTCAATGGCGGCACGGGGCACCACGCGGGCAGCCTGGGGGAGGGGGAGGACAGGGGCATCCGTGTGACAGCAGGAATGTCGTACGTGCTCCGATATGTCTGCAGGCCGCTGCGCTGCCCGCCGTGATGCCATGGGATGAGATCCATAGCGCTCAGACGCAGACTGGTAAGCGAACAGGAAAAGTATGTTCAGTTACGCTGCATCTATATAATGGCAACGCCGACTCACCCGGCTGCTGGTCACGGTGGGGCGCACAGAGCTGCGGACAGCAGACTTAGCAATCGCAGCCATTTTCAAAGAAGGTATGAAAGAGAAATGACACAGACGGATGAATCTGTATACCATCACATCTGCGCTCAAGGCTTTTGACCCCGCCATGGCTCAAGTTCGTACCAGGGCTTGATTGCTCGGCCAGATTGTACATCGCTCGCGAATCCGGCCTTCCGATTCTCTCTCCACTTTTTTCGATGATTGTCCCTTATCAAGAGGACAATTGTCAGCACGCAAATGACGCGTGAATTACAAACTGACAACGATGCGTCAAAACCCAACCTAGCAAAAGTCGTTGCCGACCGAGATGACACTTGAAGACAATAGCACGTGTTTGAGGAAATATATATCGACCGTAAGAGCTAACTTGTTGCAAGCTGCTGTCTTAGATTCAAACTTTCGTGATTCAACTCAAGGAATGTGGACAACGATTGGACTTCTGCGATACATTTCACACGGCATGCACCAAACGCCAGCAGCACTGTTTCAACGTGACGGGTTGCCGTTGGCTCGTGCCTGGACCCTACACATTGTGGAAATGCGGAGTGAAGAACACCATATGAGATGACGGTTTGGAGTGCTGAAATGCAGATTAGTCATCTTGTTTAGCCTGCTTTCAGCATTTCGCGAACGAGAGAGTCGACCCTGCGCCGACAGCTGCAACTCTCAGATTCACTCATCGCTAGGAAATCATCACACAGCATGTTCTACGTAGTAGAAACCGCATTGCGAGGGATACAGACGTGTCGCAGCAGCGGAGGCCGCGGTGGGCCCACAGAAGGCGCCTAGGGGCGCGCAGCACCTCGCAGCATAACGAATACATGTACGGTATGCCCCATTTGACAGCCCTTGAGTACTCTGATCTCAAAGGACCCAAGGAAGAATTATCCACGCCACGATACGCCCGTGAATCACTTCCTCACCGCTCAGTTGATTCCTGTTGATTACCCTTACTCTGGCGGCGACCCGACCAGACCCGACAGCAGGTTTATAGTGACACCCCCTTCCTCGCCTTTCAACCATGCGGCACATCTCACCAGCAAGCGACAGCGAACATTTCCTTCCCACACATGCGTGATGCTGCTCACCACATGGGCCGTAATGGGCTAGATGGGTTTGACGGCATCCCCGGCGCCGTGATTTCCCCTCCGGACGACGTCATCCGCCTGCCTTCGGGCGCTGGCGTTAGGTGGCTGCCAGAAACACCCCTGCACTGGTGCCGTAGCAACCCCTATCCGCCACGATCAAAACGCGCCAAACACACCAGCAAGGCGAGGCGCGATCACGAGCTGGCGGCGGCTCCCAGCGTAACGCGTAGGCCCGGTCAGACCTCAGGGCGGAAAGAGATGAGGGACCCCCCCTCAGTCGACGATGCCCCGGTTCCATCCGTTTGGGCCCCAGGGCGCTTCAGAAGGCCACACGCTCCAGACCAGCTTATGAACTTGGTTGGGGCATGCAGGGACGTGAATCGTGAAAGGACCGGACCCAACCGTCACCATCGTTAGTAAGCAACTGGCATGTCGGACGGGGGGTCGTCTAATGGGAACGACACTGGCATTCTGTCCAGAGATCGACGGTTCGAATTCCCGTCCCCTCACCACCGTGTGATTAGGCGGGTCTGGCGCGGTTTCCAGGAGAGGCAATCCTGGCGCGCTGGTAACCTGGTGTAGTGGCCGGTATGGCTGCGTGACCCCCCGCGGGTGATGGAGGATGGGTGCGCAGTCCTTGGTAGGGGTTGATGAGACGAGGCACCTACGAGCTATCTGGGTGTGTTGGAACACCCGGTTGGGATACAGGTTCAACTTGTAACGGTTACTTATAATAATGTACGGAAACAGCGGGACGGCGCCCGTGCGCCGGGTTTGAGGAAGATGACATCCTGCTTGGGCCGCTACACCCTCGTTCCGACATCGCCTCATGTGCGATGTCGTATGTGAGACCAACGAACACCCAGCACCGCCAGGGGCCACAGCTTGCACGACCTGCCCCACGTGGTTTGATGTACGTGAGGCCACATGCGCTCTCCTCCGTGCGCGACGGAGGCAGGTTCCTGTGAGGGCCCACTGCGATGCTGACACTGACACACGCCCAACGGGAGCTGCCGCTGGCCTCCTGTCCTGGCCACTGGATGACCCTAGGTCTGGATCGCGCGTTATGACATCCAGATCATAACGCGCCTGAACCCTGGCCACCATCGCCTTAATCTGATCGATAGTCTGCCGTGTGATGGCGCGCCCACCCAGCACCGAGCTCCCTCACTCGCATGACCACCCGTTTCGACAGAGCCAATGCCACCTCACTGACCGCCGGCCTGCAGGGCCCGCACCGGCAAGCACATGTGCTTCCCCACCCCCGCCGCCGCGCCAAGATGCCCCCAGCCATGCTTTGCGGTGTGGTCGTTCTTTTGCGCGTGCGCTGTGTCTCCCTGAACGGCCGTGCGCTGCTCTTTTAGACGCTCAAACTCAGTTGCATTTCTTTGTTTGCCACCTGATGATTTCCTCTCCTACCAGCCAGGACCCTGCTTCCGTACCGATCCAGCGGTCGCTGGGCAGGTTGCGTGACAAGACCTGCTACCCAGGGTGGCTATCTTAAGATATAAATATCTATTCGGCCGAAAAACTTCTGAAATTTTAGATACTTTTGGCCTGCCAAAACATGGAGTTTAAGATACTTTGACCCCTTGTGTGGGACATGATATCTTCCCGTTGACATATACTGGAACGAGTGATGGGGTCCCCGAAATCTCCCACCCGGGGTCGGTTCTCGCCGTCTGCAGTCATCTATGGCTAGATGTTGCACTTATGGGTTCGGTTCGTGGGAGTTCTCCATCAATGTTGCGCCCTGTCCGATGCCCTCTATAGATACTTCGGGCCGTTTCCAGTTGGAAATATCTCCCCATAGACAGATACTTTCAGCGTTTCGAAGCCAGGTGTATCTCTGGCCGTAGATACTCCCAAAAATAAGATAGCCACCCTGCTGCTACCGCGGGTCATCGGTGCTTGGCCTTCTCATGTACCGGCCCGAGTGCGCATCTTGCACCCCACACATCATCGCACCAACACATGTGCGGCTGGAAGACGGAGTCGTGGTGCGTGACGGCGGGGGCGGCTGCCAAGGCGTGGCGGCACTGTTTAACCGCAGTTTGGACAGGAGGGCAGACAGACGGGCACTTGAGCGACAGCCCCCTGACCCGCACAACGACCTCCACCACCCTGCACCCTCGCCATCTTGGCCCAGTGCCGCCGCGCCTTGGCAGCCGC
Organism: Eudorina sp. 2006-703-Eu-15; assembly: GCA_003117195.1. Lineage (NCBI taxonomy): Eukaryota > Viridiplantae > Chlorophyta > Chlorophyceae > Chlamydomonadales > Volvocaceae > Eudorina > Eudorina sp. 2006-703-Eu-15. The sequence continues at coordinate 864,032 of BDSI01000045.1, forward strand.
CACCAGCGCCATGCACCACGGACTCCGTCTTCCAGCACACAGCGATCCCTGTCCTGCCTGCCGCCGCGCCTGCAAACAACGCCATACGCCTCGAACGCCGCGCCTGCTACCGCTGTCCTCCACCACCTGCCGCCCCTCTCGCCGCCCGCCGTGGGCCTCCGCGACGCCTTCATCGTGGCCTGCCAGCATCCCCTCCGCCTGGCCACATCGTCCTCTCCGCTGAGAAGCCGCTGGGGGTGAGAGGCACCCGGGTACCCAGACACAACTACAGCACAAATAAACCCACCCCGGCCTCGCACCCGCAACGCTCCCGCGCCTTCCGCGCCTTTCGCGCCTTCCGCGCCTTCCGCGCCTTCCGCGCCTCGGCACTGTCTTCCCCAGCTGCATCCCTGCGGCCCCAACACGCACCACTGACCCGGTGGTTGGAACTTGGAAGCCGTGTCGTGCATGTGTATGGCATGGGACGAGACCAAGCGGTCCGGTTTCCTTCGGGAGCATGATCTGGTTAACTGTCAACAATGCCAACGGTACTGAGAGGTCTGTCCCGCTGCTGGGGCAGTGGCCTCTAAGGTCCCCCCGCCCGCCCGTAGGCAACCTTGTCGACTTACCGTACGTGGTGCAGATACGCGGGGGGTAGCCGCCCACAATCGGCAACACAAGGTACGATGTTGATGTGAGCGGGCACTAGTGCAACTTTACCACTGGGTGGGCGTTGGGAGGGGTTTGCGGCAGGAGGTCCCGCTTCTGTGAACGTAGTGGTGGTTGGAGCGGGTGCTGCCTCAACTGCTGTAACGCACTGTGAATGATCCGTGGGTCCCCCGGAGACTGATACTCTCACTGCATGCATTCCGTCCACCCGTTCTGCTTCAGGGTTTGCGTGCCCGTTCTCAGCCTCGTTCCGTTCGGTGGGCGGATAGTTGCGGCGCATGTCTACAACGTGCTCACGGCCGGGTCGCAGTTCCTAGTGTACTGCAACTTACGGTGGTGGTGATGGTTGAGGGGCGGGTCACTGAATATAAGTTGACGCTCAGTTACGAGACGTGGACTCACCGTTGTCCAACATCCTGACGAACGCAGAGTGCAACATTATGACTTGGACCCAACACCGTGTACACAAGCACGCAAGTCACACCTCCTCTCACAACCACTCTCACATGGGTTCAGGCGTTGATGGACATCTGAAAGGGGCGCGCCGTGCAGGCAGACGCATAACAGATGGGGATTTGGCGGCTCATGCTGGCGGTCATTACCCCTCTTGATTTACCGCGGCTGTTAGGCGTGTGATTACTTCGTTTCAACTAGTTGCTCTGACCCCGCTCTGACACGCTCGGTCGCAGAACGCGTGGTTACAAGCTGGAAGGCCTCCTGAACCACAGCGACGAATCACGACAAGATCACCACAAAACACGAAGAATTGTCTTCTCTCGAGACGCGGAAAGCCCGCGCATAAAACACCCGACGACTCAGAAACGGCAGCCTGCCAACCGTCGGCTATCGGCAGGGCACCCAATGGTATGGAACCGGTGTCTACAACCCTTGCCAGGTGCACCTTGGTACGAAGTGCAGCAAGGATTATTACGGATGAAATGTAAATGGAGAACAGAAATTGGATTCTTTCATAAATTCATATGTACCTATTCCATTCCGTACACCACCACATGCAACCGGGGAGCAAGACGAAGCAGCATTCTCGCACGGGTACTCTGCCCACCCCTCTGCCCACAACATCCCCGTCAACACGGGCTGCCTAAGCTAAGCGAAGCCCTAGTCCTCCTCCTGATGTGCAGTGCTAGGCTGCATTTACGCCGAGGGGGTGAACTTGGTGGCGTAGGCGAACGCGTTCACCGCGCTCGGGTTGGCGAGGTGGTCGTTCAGGTTCTCAATTGGGCCCTTGCCGGTCACGATGGCCTGCACGAAGAAGCCGAACATCGAGAACATGGCCAGGCGGCCGTTCTTGATCTCCTTGACCTTCAGCTCGGCGAAGGTGTCCGGGTCGTCAGCCAGGCCGAGCGGGTCGAAGGCGCCACCCGGGTGCAGCGGGTCCAGGCCCTCGCCCAGCGGGCCGCCGTTGGCGCGGTAGGCCTCAGCCAGGCCCATCACCACGACCTGAGGGGACGCGCAAGTCAAACGGATATCAGATGCGACGAGGTATGGTATGCGAACCACGCGCGCGCATGGTGACAGCTCCTGCTATGGCCCCGTTTGTTGTATGCACCCGCACCTCGATACATGTGCTTGCCATACCCCAATATTTACGGGCACTGGTACGAGATCGCGTGCAGGTGACGGGCACCGTTCAACTGACCACAACACATCCGGCCCAGGCCTCGTCTCACCTGGAAGGCCAGGGTGGCGATGATGGACTGGGCGTGCACCAGGTTCTCGTTGCCCAGGTAGTTCAGGCCGCCCTCAGCGAAGATCTGAGCGCCAGCCTTGAACCACACCGACTCGCCGAACGAGACGCCGGCGTACTTGGACAGCAGCTCCGGGGTGATGCAGCCCAGAGCGCCGAGCATGGCCCAGCGCGCGTGGATCAGCTCCAGCTCGCGGTAGCGCTTGAAGGTCTCCGGGTCAGCCGACAGGCCGGCGGTGTCCCAGCCGTAGTCGCCCGGGAACTCGCCGGTCAGGTACGGGGGAACATCGTTCTCGGAGAACGGACCTGCAGCGATGCGGCGAAGTAGTTCCAAGTCCACATATCATTCAATTTGTTCCTGGTTTTACGTCAGAGGCAAGCAGATGCACGCCACTACACGGAAAAACGTTTGCAAGCATATGAAGGAAACGCTTCCAGAAGCAAAACACTGCGTTAAATCAACCAGTATTCTGCAATATCTGTAGACATGTCATTCCACAAGTGAAATGTCGAGGCGTATCTGCCGTGAACAGGGTCCTGCGCAACGCTGCTACTTAGGCAACCGTGACACCTATGGTCCCAAGTCGCTCACCCAGGAACTTCGGCCGGTCCGGGCCGTACCACTCAATGGCGGCACGGGGCACCACGCGGGCAGCCTGGGGCCGGGGGAGGACAGGGGCAGGGCATGGAGCAGGTGAAACATTTCAACTGATTTCAACACCCCGTAATGCAATCGCAGGTCACACTTTAAGGCGGACCCATTTAAACCCACTAAAGGCGACACGCAAGTTCTGCACACGTTGTAGGATTGGAGGTAGTTGAGGTACGGACCGGGGTCCGCGAACACGACCAGTTCACGGCAGCTCACCCGGCTGGCCACGGTGGGGCGCACAGCGCTGCGGACAGCCGACTTCATAATAGCAGCCATTTTCAAATGTATAATGAAATACAAATTAAAATTTGACACAGTTGTTTAATTGTGTGCCGAAAGCGCAGTGACAGAGCCCTTTTAAATCATGAGAGTCGCAGGGCCCAGATTGTACGAGCGCCTGATTGCTCGGCCAGATTGTACATCGTCAGCGAATCATCGTTGTCGCCCGCACTGTCATGCCAATGCGTCCACCGTTCTTGCATTCGCAAGGTTACCTGCCTATGTTTGAATACAGATATTCCCGCCGCAAACAAATCTGACTTCTCTGCAAAATATACTTGTAGATTGTCCTGTACTTGAAGATTCTGGTTTATAATTGATAGATATACATGGTAAAGAGGCTGTAGAATGGTTTTTGAGTGTAGTCAATGGACTTGTGCAGTTAGATTCGCAGTCGAATCGTCGGCATGATGGATTTGCTGACCGAAACGTCTTGCAGCGGCCAAAAAATAATATCTTGCAGTATTGCAAGCCTCGCGTGGGGGTGTGTCGCGCTGCTACGAGATGCTGCAACATACTAGTTGTGATAAATAGGATAAATACATCTTCCCATTCAACATGTATTTCGGAGTTTGTATAATTGTTGTAGACAACACGCCGCAGCTACCAGGCTATCTTTTCCTTGATTTACATTGAATGGTCCCTTCGGGGCAAAGTCCCCTCTCTACGGATCCTGAGCAAGCCGATAATTATCAATCCAAATCAATCAGGCCCCAAGACTCACGCCAGCTTGGATTTGTGCGCTTCAAGATGGCATTTATGATTTCATGTCCATCACATGCTCCGATAGGACATACGAATTCCGAGAGATTCCGCGTTCATATCTCAAGCGCATGCTATGTAAATGATGGTCGTGGAAACGTCGTCAAGGATAGTGGCCCATCAATTAAACTCATGGCCAAGGTACCACAATGCTGTGTATATCTGTGTCTATGGTTGAAAAACATGTCCTATGTGTTGTCTGCGAGCTGTTATTCTGCAGCGCGGGTGACATCCGACAGAATCCGCTTTGCAAAGGCAGTCCAAAGATTGGGTCTGAAAAGTCAAAAGAATAACTTATCATAGTGATCTAAGTTTGTGGTAGTTGGATTGCAAAAAACATGAGTTTCTGCGTCAGGACTTGAAGCAAGAACAGGATTCCAGCGTCCAAACTAGGCCTGAGAAGGGAGGCCTCTAAGGGTACAACATTGACTTGTGATTATTTTGGCTTGCAAAACCATATGTGCCTCGTTATTGCGGCAGGCCAGTGTTCAAGCAATGACTCATCGGCCAACTCACAACCGCCGTTTTGCTATGTACATCAGCTTTTCGTTAAAACTTGCTTGCGCGTTGCGTCGCCCTTCATCTCAAAATTTTATTTTCACTGCACCCAAGGTGCCTGAGACATCGCTCGTGATAACGTCCCCGCTCATTATGAGCGCACAAACACGGCCGTAGCTAACAACGTGGAAACCAACCTTGAAGGCAGCGCGCACCCCGAAGTCATCTGTCTACCAATTATTTCCAAAGTGCCATGAATGCTCGTTCCCGCACGTGCGCTGACGGCATGGTTGACTAGATGAAATCGATTGAGCAGCAACGCGATGAGTTGACGGTGAGTTCCCACGCAGTTTAGCGATACTCTGTTGCTCGCCGCAACCTGTGATACCGCCTAAAGTTTTCCAGACAACTTTCAGATGCACCTCGGTCGCCCATCCGCTGCTCCACTACGCCGCAGACGAGGCTTCTGCCGGAGCCGTCAACGCGCCTTGCCCCCGAGGACGTACTGTCCCTAGCGCGCGAAACCTGCACACGCAACGTCGCGTGCTTCCGCGACGCCCGTTTCGCCTACTCGAAAGTTCTGCACCAGTTCCAGTCGCCTCTGATCGTACAGTACGGCGACCCCTTCTTCAACGTGCCCGCCCTGGAAGAGTGCGACTCCTCCTCAACCAGGCCCTCCTCGCCTTCGCGCCTGCCAGCCTTGGTCGCGCCGGCCGACACGCCCCCCATCCGCCCCACGTTCCTCACCATCAACCACCAATCCAACCGTGCCAGCGCCTGCAGCCCCAACGCCTTTCACGCGTGCGACGTACGACCCATACCCATCCAGTTCTACACCCCAGAGACCGCAGCGCTTGTCTCCATGCAAAACCCGCCCACACCCCAGCCGCCGTCCACGACCCCGCCCGACGGCCTCGGCGGCCACGATTGGCGCTCCGCCAGTATCTTGACCGCCGCCGCGCGGCGCCGCCAGTCCGGCCCCGACTGCCAGGCTTACCGCGACGCCGCCGCCGCAGCGGCGGCGGCGCTTGACGAGGCCTCCGCCACGGCTGGCGGCGGTGGCGGCAGCGGTGGCGGCGGCAGCGGGGGGCCCCGCGCCGCCGCCGGCCCCGACACGCATGACATTGGCGTCGAGAGCTGGGTGCAGCGCGCCGCCTGCCTGACGTCGGACCGACAGGGTCCACCCCGACTGGACAGAGCGCACCTGCTGCACCTCATGTACAACAACGCCGGGCCGTCAGCCGTCGTGGCGGCCTCGATCGGCGCCGTCGCGTCACAAGTACCCGAGCCAGAGCCCGGGGGACGCCGAGGACCGCACGTCCACAGCTTTCTGTACGGAAGCTGCGGCCACGGCGGCCGCGATGGCGTCAATAGCTGCAGCAGTAGTGCCGGCGGCGGCGGCGGTGGCGATGGCAGTGGTGGTGGTGGTGGCGAGGAGAGTGCGGCTGGCGGCGTCCTTCCGTCGCCGCCGCTGTCGCCATTGATGTCGCCGCGGGTCGGCCCAGCAGCGCCAAAAGCGCCCCGTCACCATGCGCGGCGGGGCAGCTGCGCCGGCGTGGTCAGCCTCGCTGCCATCGCCGAACCCGTCCCGGGGTCATCGACGCCGTCGCTGTCGCCGACGATGCAGCTGCCCGACGTGGGCGACGGCGAAGTCGCCGCCGCCGCCGCCGTGCCGCCGCCGTCGCCGCCACTCGGGGCGCGCACACAGGTATCAGACGGTTCCGGGCAGTTGGCGGGCGTATCGCGGGGTACAGAGGGTCCGGGCCCGTTGCCTCCTAGGGTAGAACCTGAAGGCGCAGGGACGTGGCAGGGACCGGTGCCGTCCCTGTCCGCCGGCGCGGCGGCTGCTGGCGGAACGAGCGGCAACGTGGGCAACGATTCAGTCGGTGCGGGATCGAATGCGACCCTCGGCGGCGCCGCCGCCGCCCCGCTGGCTGGCGAGCTGCTGATGACGGGTCATCCCGGCGTGCCGCTCGCCGTGATTGCAACGCCGCCGCCGTCTCCGCCGGCCGCTGGCGCTGCGCTGCGGCCTTCCTCTTCCTCCAGCTCTCGTTGCCCGTCTCTGTCCCGGTCCCCTCATGTCGCGCCTCTGGTGCTGCCCGGCGGCGGCGGCGGCGGCGGCGGCTCAGGTACCTGCAGTCCGCGCCACACGCCCGTGTTGTCGCCGGGCAGCCGGCTCGGCAGCTCAGCGTCGGTGTCGACGCCGACGACGCCGACGCTGCCGTCGGCGAGGGATGTACGGAAGGCCACGTCGTGCGCTGTGGGCCGCGTCGCTGCGGCGGCGCAGCCCTTCCATCACGGTCACAACAACACGCAAAAGATGTACCCATGCAACCAAGTCCAGCACCGGCATCGCGGCGGTCACCTTCGTTTACGGCCGCGCCCGGATTCACCGCTGCCACTGGCGCTAGCACCGTCATCCCCTCCCCCGCTGTCGTCACCTCATCTGGGGTTGCCGCTGTCGCTGCCGCTGCAAACGCAACGGCCGCCGGCGCTGCACCTGTCACATGACGGCGATGGCGACGGCGGTGACGGTGACGGCGGCGGCGGCGGCGGCGAGGAGCAGTGCGTCAGATCTGACAGCCTCTGCGGCGGCAGCCTCCGCAGCCCTGTACTGCCCGTACCGTTGTACGAGCTGAGTACGAGCAACCGCAGGGCGCAGCTGGAGCTGGAGCGCGGCAGGCTGACCAGCTCTGCATCGCATTCGCATCCGCATCCGCATCCGCTGCCGCAAAGCCCACAATCACCAGCGGCACCTTGGACGTCACCAATACAGCAGCAACAACAACAGGTGCCCAAACCGCAGCAGCAGCCGCTTCCACAGCAGCCGCCGCGACTCATGCCTCACTCCCATAAGGGTGTCGTTGACGAGGTGCCCCGTCGGGGGGGCAGTTCCAGTGGCATCTGCCACCGCACAGCCAACCCGGGTGCGGGTGGTGGTGGAGGTGGTGGTGGTGGGGTCGGTACGGCGAGTGCCGTCTTTGGTTTGGGGATCAGGCCGGCGGGCGGCGGTGGTGGCGCGCAGGCGGGCGGTACGACGGGTACGACTGGCGACAAGCCCCTGGCAGCCTCACCCTCCTCCTCGGAGCTTGCTGACGTCATGCAGATCGGCCTTGAGGCTGCTGCCAGTACGGCAGCTGCTACCGCCGTCGGCGGAAGCGTGTCATCCCCCCGATCGAAGGTCGCGTCGGTTTCGGTTTCGGGGCCACCGACGACACCACTTGGCATCGACGCACCTGGAGTGGCGGCCGGCAGCCGTGGCGCCGAACGCCGCCAGTGGCTGCTGCGCCAGCCCGCGCGGTCCGCCTGGGGACCGCCCTCGGCAACGCGCTGCCCGGACCCCAACGCCCAGCCAGACGAGGAGCCCGCCGCCGCCAACGGCGGCGGTATCGCCGCCGCCGCCGCCAACGGCACGACGTCCAAGGCGCTCGGTGCTCTGCGGGCGGCTCCAACCTCACGATTCAAATACCCCCATCAGCAGCACCCGATGGCGCGTTGGCGAGACCGACCGCACCTGTCGGCTTCGGGTACGACACCACCGGTTCCGGAGCAGCAACCGCCGCCGCCGTCGCCGCTGTCGCCGCCGCTGCAGCATGAGCAGCAGCAGCAGCGGCAGCAGCAGGACGGCGGCGGCGGCGGCAGCAGCAGCAGCAGCAGCGGTAACAGCATCTGGCCGCCGCTCATGCCGTCTTCGTGCGTTGCCGGGCTGCTGTCACCTCCGCTTACCCCGGCCGCCCGATATCTGGCTTCTGTGTCGATGCACGAGGCGTCCTCCGAGAAGCTTCCCCTTCCTAGAGGTGCCTCTGCCGCCCTGACAACCTCGGACGGTGCGCGGAGATCGTACGGCGGTTTCGGTGCAGGAGCAGGTGGCGGGCCCTTCGGCTCCGGGACGGGGGATCTGGCTCTGGGCACGGATCCGTACATGGACCTGGACCTGTCGGATCTAGGATCTCCTGTCTCCGGAACTGTACGGCCAGCGGATCTGCCCAACACGTCGTCGCTGATCACCAAGCTGCGGATTCGGGGGGGTGCGGGCCGGGCGGAGGGCGGCGGGGCGGGGTACGGTGGCGGCGGAGAGGGCGAGGAGGAAGACGACTCTGTGGTGGGGCGGCTTTTCCGCGAACTGCGGGATGTACGGCGGCGCGTGGAGGGCAAGGCCCGCAGGGGCCACGTGTAGGGGCCAGGGCAGGGCAGGGCGGACGGCAGGGCGGACGGCAGGGCACTGCCGCCGATTGCGCACCGACGGGGGCAAAGGAGGTGCTTGAGTGGTGGTTGGTCGGACGGTAGATGCCGTACGTTAAGCGACGTCGGCGACGGCGCGTGTGCGAAGAGGCAGAGCAGGATGGTGATGTGACGCTGATGGCCCTCCCAGTAGCCAGCTGCTCCGACGCAGCACGAGGGGCGACACACGTCCCGGGCCGGCGGCAGTCTCAGCGCTGGGACGTTCCGGTTGGGGATTTTGTTCCGGTTTCGCTGTCTTGGTTGCCAATCCGTGAGGGAGGGGCCGCCTTGGGAGGTGGGTTGAGGGAACCAAACAATCGCCATCAAAGACAGCTCAAATGGGGCTCCGCAGCAAGCGGACGGTTGCTGGAGTGGTCGGCAGGATTGATAAAGGTCGCTGTGGGGACCGCGAACGGCCATCGTGGCATGTCGGCAGTTGCAGAGTTGCGATGCACCTTGAGGCGACCATCCAGGTCTCGATCGCAGCGAGTGGGTTAATGACGGGCCGGACTGGGCACACACATCGTGGACCGTGATGTCTTCCTGTGTTCTTTCCTTCCGTCTTCATAGTGTCGCAAGGACCAGAGGGTTCTCTGCTGAGCCCTCGCTGCAGAGACTGGTTGCCACCGGTTGCCAGCAGCCGGCAACGAGGCAGCAGATCTTTGAAACCGCGCAACACCAGTCCACTTGAAGCCGTGCCGTGCCGTGCCGTGCCGTGCCGTGTCGTATGGGCAAGTGGAGACGCGGCTGCGGGCTGGGGACCTTCAGGGGAGGGTGCGGGCAGCGCGTGAGGGCTTCAGGGTGGGTGGGCCCTGGGTGGGGTCTGCGCTGCGCCACCCGCCGGGAAACCGATCCACAAACCCGTTGACTTTTCTCTGGATCAATGGGATCAACCTAGCTGCTTATGAGGGCCAACCTAATGGCGTGCATGGAAAGCGTTTGGCAACGGTGGATGGGCGGGTTGGACGGTGCGTGGGGTACAGGATGGGATAGGAGGGGACAGGAGGGGAAAACAGTGCACGAAGGCGCGCCGCTCGGTTACATGACTGAACATCAAGTTCGTGTCAAAGGTTTGTGTTCTTGCCGAGTTTGCGTGAGGCGGCGGCGAGTTTATGGTTTGAGCGTTATAGGGTTTAGGGTTGAATGGTGCAGGTGTCTGCGACATAAGTGTGGGCACGACTCCTAACTTACTAGGTGGCATGTGTGAAATAATAGAAGTATTTTGTGATGATCTCACGCGTGCCTGTGGGAATCTTTGGTAAATTCCGATGTGTCACCCGAGCGGCCCTGTAAATACCAAAGCCCCAAAGAACGCGGCGAGGCCAGTCAGAAATTGAATGCACATAGACAAATATTATTTATGTTCATCTGAAGCATGTGCTCCTGATAAACATCTGATCATGGGAGGAAGGGGCCCAACAAAAAGTTACGTCGTGTTTCGAAAAGTTATCACATTTGCGGCATACGTCTTCGTATGGTAAATTGACACTTTCTGAAACCCGAAATTGCAAATCGGCAAGCGCTTTACTTGTTATTATTAGTTTTGAAAAACTGACAGAGGCCTCATGACCAGCCGGACTCCGCCAGTGCAGCCTGCAAGAGCTATGTATATCATCATGATGTATGAAAGGATGTTTTAATTGCATGAATGAAAGTCAATGCGCCTGTAGCACAGGACAGGCGGAAAGCACTTGACGCGACGTACCGTACGGCGACAATATACTCAGGAAAGTAACATTGTTGCCACGAAAAACCTTACTTAATTATACACACTAGTATGCGCCTACATGCGACCGACTAATCTCTGTAATAACGCAAGGCGTGCCTGCCATGAAAACCCTACGATCGCCAGCTGAATCTGCAAAGACACGAGTTGTGGACGAATACCTGGAATATCGCGATGGGGTCTTGGTGAGTGCAAAGGCGGCGTACGCAGCGGATTGGTACTCGTCTTCAGCTTGCGACCATCCAACAATGGATGCGCGCCGCGCAAATAATCCCAAACAGTATTGAATCAAACATATTAAATGATTGCCTCAAATAACCGTGCTGCCGTCGGCTGACCGTACTCGAACTTGTGCCGATGCTCAGGCCCGGCTATTGCCAGAGCAGCCCCGCCAATCGGTCAGCGCCGCGGATGTGCTGAACAATGCCCGGGAAAACTGCAGCCGGAGCTTGGCCTACATCCATCGCAGCCAGCAGTCCTCAGTCAATTACCGACATCCAAAACCGTCCCTGGTGAAACTCCAATATGGGCGCAACAGTTCGACATCCGGGGAAAGCAGTCCGGATGCGCCGAACGCCGGTGCCAGCGCCCCGCACAGCGAAGGGCCCGGCTGGCTGGACGAGGCGCTCGGCGGCCAGCCGCTGGACACCGCGGACGACCCCGCCCCGCCCTGGAAGCCGCAATCGCGCAGCACCCTCGGCGCGCGCGCCCTCGCCCGGACCTGGACTGGGGCCGCCATGCCCACCGTCCTAGTGGACTTCGATACCACGCCAGACGACGAGGACGCTTCCGCCGCAGGCAGCCCCAGCCCCGCGACGCCGAGGCCATTGCTCCGCATGAATCGTCGGTCGGTGACCGGCAGCGCGCCGCAGGGCCCCTACCCCGGGGCCAGCGCTCCAGGCTCCACGGCCACGTCACCCGGTGCCGGCGTCGCGACCGGTGGTACGACAGGCCCTGTCGCTCGGAGCCGTCGCTCGAGCAGCAGCGTCGCGTCTGCTGGGTGGCTCGTCCAAACCGATCCCCTGACGCCGCCGGCGCTGCCCGCCGCCAGCCCCAGTTCGACCGCCCGTGACGGGCGCGGTCTGATGTCGTACCAATCATGCCGCGAGGCGGCTGCTGCCTCCGCCAATGATGCCACCGCCGCCGCCACCGCCGCCGCCACCGCCGCCGCCGCAGCTACCGCCGCCGCCGCCGCCGCCGCCACGGTAGGCTCTGCATCGGGCCTCAGATTTACCTCGGGGATCAGCGTCGGGCTGCCGCCGCCCTGTCCGGATGAAGAATACGGCGATTCACACGATCGCGACCGTGGCGGCGACGGCGACGGCGACGGTGATGGACCGCCGCCACCGGACTTTTTGGTACGACCGCCGGATCTGGATCGCGCCCTGACGTACTTGCGGACTCAATCGGTGCAACGAGGGCCGCGTCTGCGCCGCCTGGTGAATAAATCCCTTGAGAACTGGCCCGACACCGGCAGGGAACCCCCCGCCGGGGGGCTTGCGGTGGCTCGAATGACGGCGGATTGCCTGGGTCTGGATGGCGGCGTCGGCGGCGTCGACGGTGTCGCTTTCGCTAGCACCGGCGGCCGTCGCGACGGCAGCTCCGCCGGCCCCGGCGATGAGGAAGACGACGAGTTGGTCGGCGAGTGGTTTCTGACGCAGCGCCGCGGCGCAGTGGCGGTCCCTGGCGCGCCGCTGAGGCCCACGCCCCGGGGCAGCGGCGAGGCCCCGAGGCCGGCTGCCGCCCCTGTGGTTGCTAGTAGGGTACGATCATTGGTCTCCACTGTGTCTGGCAACGGTCGTACCGGTCTTGGCGGCTCGGTAAGCGGAGGCCATCCGCATACACAGCTGCCGTCGCCGTCGCCGTCGCCGCTGCCGTCGCCCCTGCCCGGTGAGCAGCTCCGAAACCTGCAGCAGCAGCTCTCGGCCCATCAAGTACGGCACACCCACCACGAGTACGGCTCGGAGTTGGTCGCCGAGCCCGGGTCGCCGTCACCTCTGCAGGATGCCCAGCGGCGGGTGCGCAAGGTGGCGTCGTCGCTGTCAGCCGCGTCGTCCGTACACGCGGCAGCGGCGGCGACGGTGCCCCCGTCGCTGTCGTCAGCAGCTTCGGCGGCGTCGCTGGCATCTCCCATCGGTGCCGCGGCGGCGGCGTCGCCGACGGGTTTGCTTTCGTCGCCGTCAATGTCTCACATGTTGTTGGCGTCTGAGCGACCGCCGTGGAAGATGACCCGGGCCGACAGCTCGCAACTCAAGTCCTCGGATAGTGTCTGGGACTTTGTTCGCAGCCCGTCGATGTCGCGGAAGGGAGCTGCAGCGCTCGGCAGTAAGAGCGCCTTGCTACAGCTGGCTAGCTTCAAGCGAAAGGTCGGCGGCGGCAGCGGCAGCAGCGGCGGCGGCGGCGGCACCCTTGCGGTGCCGACCGCGATGGATCCGGAGCGCAGCTGGCAGAGCTTCACGGCCGGCATGCAACCCGGGTCCGGCTTGTCGTACGGCGGCGACAGTCCCGTGGGCCTTGCGCTGGACGAGCCCCGAGGGGACAGCAGCGGCGGCGGCGGCCCCGGCGGCGTCGCCGGCCTGCCGAGCCCCTGGAGCAGCTCTACGGCAGTGTCCAGTCCTACGGGCCAACAGGTAATAATTCGGCATGAGGGTGGTGACGGACTGCAGGCGCGGTGCCGTTACGAGTGCGTTGCTAGGACGTTGGTGCAGCCGTTACGTTGGTGTAGCCGTTACGGTGTATACCGTAGGCTTCATTGGTGCGTTGCGGATACGGGTGTGTGTGGGGGTGTGGGGGTGTCGTTACGCCATGGCGATCTTCGGAGCCCTGACGGGATCATCACTCGCCGGACTGTCGATTGCCCCGCTGTTGCTCGCAGGCCCGCCCGGGCAACACGTCGTTCAACCCGCGCTCGGTGTCCGGCCAGTGGGCTCAGCAGCAGCCGCAACACCTTGCGGGCCCGGCACCGGCCCCGCAGCAGCCGCATCAGACCGCCGCCCCCGAGGGCCCACAAGCCCCGCACGGCCTCCCCGGCGCCCAAGGCCACGTCCGCTTCCGGAAGATGCCCTCGGGGGACTGCTCGGCCGGCGCTGTTGGAGCGCAGGCGGCGGCACAGGCCGACATGCCAGCGCCCGCCAGTGACGCCGCCGCCGCCGCCGCGTCTGTCGTCGCCGCCGCTGGCCCCGAGGTGGGCGGCCTGCCTGTCACAAGCCCGCAGCACGTCTCTGACATGTCCCGGCTGGCTGCGCTCCTGGCTACAAACGGTGGTGGTATCAGCATCCACGGTGGGAGCGGCGTCGGCACGGCTGCTGCGAACGCGGGCCTCACGAAGATCTACCTGCCAGCAGCTGCAGTGGGGGGCGCGGCTGCCGGTAGTCCCACGGGTCGGTCGACGCCGACGCTGTCGTCCTTGCCGTACGCGCATCGGGCGCTGCAGTCGGGCAGCCCGGCGGGCGTTCGTCACCGGCAGGCTGCTGAGGGACGGATAGTTCGGAAGCTCAGCGAAGGGGAGAGCGGTCTGGGGCCCGGCACTGCGGTCGTCATTCGCAGCTACAATGACGGTGTGGGCGGCGGGGCGGTGTGGGCGGTCGACGGTCCGCAGGTCAGGAGTGCCGGTGACGGCCCCGCCATCCGAGATCATCACCCCCAGCATCATCACACCCATCACACCCAGAACAAGTCGCGCAACGAGGGGTTGGCGGGCGATGCCGAGCAGTACGGCAGATTGGACTGTGGCGATGGCCTTATGGCGCGCCTTTTCAAAACGCTGAATGAGCTCCGGCGCCAGGAGGCTGCGCTGCAGCAAGAGGAGGACTAGGCAAGGGAGGTAGGGGTGCCTCCTGGTCGGTGTAGGACACCGGTGCGGTGCCCCGGGCACTAGTGCGTGGCTCCCCGCGACGGCGTGCAGCGTCAGTTGATTGTTGCGGTATGGCGTCGCCCGCTGTGCCAAGCTGTCACCCAAGTCGCTGGGAGATGGTGACGGCAGGATGCGCCGGATGCGTTTGTGGGAGGCGTGCATGGGAGGCGTAAAGGCAACGTCGGCAAGAAAGATTTACAGAGATGCGTATGTGGGAGGCGTTAAGAGATGCGAATGTGGGAGATGTATAGAGATGCGTGAGGTGTAATGTATGTCCAAGGTTGGGTCCAGGTTTGGAAGCGCGCGGGGTGCAGGCGATTTCGCTGTCTTTATTGACAAAGTGGGGTGCAGGTGTGGGAGCGCGTTGGGGTCGCCGGATGGCTGATGAAGGCGGGTGTTCGCGCGGCTGTGCGTGCGCTGTAGCACCTCAAACCGCCCGGAAGGAGTCTCCCTTTCTCCTTCATCGTTGGCACGCAGCCACTTGCGCCACTTGGGCGATGGAGAGATAGGCTGAGAAATACGGACGAACCAGTCACGTCTGAACGTCCCGCGATTTCTCGACGTGTGTGGTGGCTGGGCGGGTTCTTGGGATGGTGGATGCGACTGTGTCTGCTGGACACCTGCGGTGTCTTGGCTGTGAATCCTGCGTGAGAGTCCAGAACGATCCGGGAGAATCCAACGAAGGATCGATCCAAAGGGGTATCTGGGTTGGGTCGCAGAAGCCCGATGTGCACCAACGAAGGGTCGCGCTGGAGCGCTAAAGCGAGTCTACCGGGTGGGTGGTATGATAGTGCTGTTTCAACTTGCAAAGGGGGGAGGGGAGGGAAGGCTGTGGTGGGCCCTACCTGGGGACCACTACCTAGACAGCGTCTCGGCGGCTCCTGCTGATGAGGTCCGCAAGCAACGCAAACCCTGTGGCTGGCAGGGGGGCATGTACCGCACGCCACGGCTCGCAGGGAGTCGCGGATGTGTGTGCGTGTCTCTGTCTCCGACGACATGGCAGCCCGCCGCCGCGCTGACCCGTGGGGCTGCCTCCTGCCTGCCTGCGCCGCCCGTGCGGTTGGACCATCGAGTGTGTTTACCGAATGGAGCAACCTCCGCAATCGCCAGCGCGTTGCGGGAAATGGGTTATTTTTGTTTCCTGCTGTCGGGCTGATTTATTTATGCCCCCATTTATTTAGCCGGCACGATGCGCATGCGCGCCAGTCGCCTGGGGCCTGCTCGAGTGTGCCTGTCTGTCTGTCTGTCTGTCTGTCTGTCTGTCTGTCTGTCTGTCTGTCTGCTTTGCATGGCTGTCGTTTTGTCTGTTTCTGACCGGAATAGTAAGACGCCCGGTTAGGGTCGTGGACCAGGTCATGACGGCAGCCCGCTTGAGCGACGCGGCGCGGCACCGAAACAACGACGGCCGGGGGCGGTGCCCAGCGCCTACGACGGACGCACTTTGGTGTTCGTATCCCGTTGGTTCGTTCCGCATTCCGCATTTGATTCATAAGTCGCGTTTGGGACATCCAGGAGCAGTTAGACAGTGGGGTTTTCCAGCCGCTGCTGCGCGACGTGCGATGTCTGTCTTTCGCTCTCCCTCTTTCGTCTCGGTGGGTGGCGAGGTTACACAGATGGAGATGCAAGGTTTGGTTGCTGCAAAAACGGTATGCCATTCTCTTTATGTATGTTTTGAGCTGACTGCTACACACCGGCCGACGCCGCCGGGACTGCCATGAAGGTTGGTGGAGCGCCTGCAGGCGCGCGTGGCTACACGTGGCTACACGTGGCTACACGTGGCTACACGTGGCTACACGTGGCTACACGTGGCTACACGTGGCTACACGTGGCTACACGTGGCTACACGTGGCTACACGTGGGTTTCCGCACATCCATAGGCCATGAAGCTCAAGCTTTGGAAGCGCCGACTTGGGCTGCGCTGTTTTTGGGCGCCTGGCGTAATGATCAAGTACGGATGACAGGTTTCGCAACTAGTAAGTCGACAGTCCTAGCATGGAACGGGGCCGCTCGGCGGCGACGGAAGCGAAGCCGTGCGGTTGGAATCCTAAGGTAGGCCTGTGACGGCCCAAACAAGCACAACCACCTATGCGCGATGGCCAATTTCTGTTTTCGGCGCGATTTTATTTGTCGCCGTGCTAGGGTCGTCCCTTTATTTGTTGGGTGTCCCTCTTTCATGTTCGTGATGATGAAACAAGGTAGACCCCATCTATCCTCCGGGCCTCTGCATGATGCTGGGCTGCGGGAGGTGGGGCTTGGCCGGGAAAGAATAGTAAGTAGCCCTTATGGCTTATCCGGTACGTAGAGATCGAGATGAGTTCGCCGGCGATGCATTTTCGGCCGCCAAAAGGGACCGCCGGGACGTCAGTCGATCTGCCAACGCAGACGTCCGTCCTTTGCTTCTTTGCTCCTTTCCCAATGGATCTTGGTTGGGACAGTGCGCACTTACTATGTACGTAATGAAACTGGTCGTACAATGTCGTACAATGCCGTACTGCCCTTGGTGCGCCGGGACAGCTTCTGGCCACCGCAGGTCGTGCGTGCTCGTTAGTTCTGGAGTGGACCGCGGCCGCGATGGCGGCTCGGGCATCCTATTGTGCCGAGCGGCCAGAGTCGACGAGCTCCTTGGGCCCCGTCGATCCATCTATCGCATCGGCGTTCAACGAGACCACCGCCAACCTCACCTACCGCAATGACTCCCTGCCCTCACTCCTTTTAGTTTAATCGCATGTATGTACGTATTATGTCACACATTTCCTGTATTTATTTTCCGCGTTTGCTTTTTATTTGCCATTCGGCGGTGCTGACTCTTTACGTAACCCCGATGGCAGAGTGTGGGCCCCGCACTCGTTTTTTTCACGCCATCCTTGACTGCTGCCGGCGGGGGCAGCTCCTTCCCGGCCAGTCATCTAGGACTTTTTGATATGCGCGCGATCTGCTTGCCCAGGCGCCGTACATTGTACGGCGCCCCGGCGCCATGTCGGGTCCCACTCTGTGAGGCGGTCCGTCCGTCCGTCCTGTTGGCGCTGTAGACCGTACACCGTGCTTGTCGTACTTGCCGCTTCGGCCAGCGTTTGTCGAGCTAGATAACTTGTGTGTGCGCTGATCACGTCTCGAGAGTGGGGCGCCGGGCTTGGACCTTGGAGGCGACCACGCACCCTCCTCCGTGGCTGGCTGGCTTTACGTGGAGGGAGTTTTGCTTCTATGTCTTCTCTCTGTGCGCTTCTGTGTGGTCTGTCTGTCTGTCTGTCTGTCTGTCTGTCTGTCTGTCTGTCTGTCTGTCTGTCTGTCTGTCTGTCTGTCTGTCTGTCTGTCTGTCTGTCTGTCTGTCTGTCTGTCTGTCTGTCTGTCTGTCTGTCTGTCTGTCTGTCTGTCTGTCTGTCTGTCTGTCTGTCTGTCTGTCTGTCTGTCTGTCTGTCTGTCTGTCTGTCTGTCTGTCTGTCTGTCTGTCTGTCTGTCTGTCTGTCTGTCTGTCTGTCTGTCTGTCTGTCTGTCTGTCTGTCTGTCTGTCTGTCTGTCTGTTTCTGTCTGTCTGTCTGTCTGTCTGTCTGTCTGTCTGTCTGTCTGTCTGTCTGTCTGTCTGTCTGTCTGTCTGTCTGTCTGTCTGTCTGTCTGTCTGTCTGTCTGTCTGTCTGTCTGTCTGTCTGTCTGTCGGCCGAGTGCGGGCTGCGGGGCTGTCTTGTTCCCCGCCCGCCAGGGTGCCCCGCCCCGGGGGCTGCCGGCCCAGCAGTTAATTGTCGAATGCCTAGATATGTACGTGCTACCGAAGTCATCAGTCCCTAAGCTACCGTCTCATTGTCAAGTGGGACGTGTTGGAAAAGACTGCAGCCGCATGCGTATGTATGGCGGGGCGATTGCGTGGATGGCTGGATTGGTACTTGTGGGTGCGATTATGTTATGACTGCGGTAGTGATAATGCAGCCCTCGGAGCGGAAGGGTCGAGGAGACGGGTATGCGCGGAACAAATCTCTCTCTCTCTCTCACTCTAGCTCTCTGCGGTCGATGAGCGCCCCTTCCTACAGGGTGGAGGCGGGTGGAAAGCGTGGAGAGCGGAGGCCTGTTCAGGGTGTGCAACACCACAGTTAGAACTGCAATGTTGAGGCTTGAGGGTCCTTGCTCATCATCATCATCATCATCATCATCATCATCATCAGCAGCAGCAGCAGCAGCAGCAGCAGCAGCATCGGTCACTCCGTACCTCCGTACCGGTTTCTCGGGAGGCTGCCCGTCGGAAGGTTAGCCAGTGAATGGACTGCGCTGCGGCCCCCCAGGTAATTTCGTCACCGCCCCGGATGCCGGGTTTTGTGGTTGATGGTGAGTAGCGAGTCAGCTGCCCAGCTGGGCCAACGGAGCCTAGTCCTACCACTTGGAGGGCAGGCTGGCTGGGAGACAGGCAGGCAGGATGTATGGCAGGCAGGCAGGCGAGGGTTCATGAGGGCGTTCTCAGCGCAGCCGCATGCCGTTGCCACCGAGACGCACTCACTCACGTACCATGCGGCTGCACGTGCATCTGGATTGTGATTCCGAGGGTATGATGGCTTTTTACGCTGCTGCGAGGGTCCGGACCTTGCTTTGGCTTTTGTGAATCTGATGTGCCAAACCAAGCACAGTACCAACGAGCGTTGTCCAGGTGTGCCAGATGTGTTCTGCGGCGGCGGCTTCGCCGCAAGGCAGGCGCGCTCGGAACGAAGACCCCACCCGCAAGGGCTGTACGGGCATGCCGTATGGCTGGATGTGTGTTTGTATGTGTGCGAGTGTTATGGTCGCCGTACATGCACGGTCAGGTGACACTACCGCGGTTAGGCGGTTTAAGGTCCTGGCTTCGAGTTTCAAGGTGACCCCCGACATTGTTCGGGAGCATGAGATTATGGCTAGCTGCTGAGATGTGGAGTTGAGATCACAGTTGATGGATTGAGATTCGCACGCTAGATCGGTGGCGGTTGCTGAACCCTCTGTCTCTACGGATGTGCGGGTGAATGGATGAGGTGCGATCCTTGGTTGGCAGGATCAACCGCCTTGGACCCTCGGTTCGTATGGCGTAGGTTCGGTGTGATGATGGTTGAAGGTGTCCTATGGCATCATATAAAAACGCGACATAAACCCTTAGACAGGGCCCGGAAGCCTATCCACACTGTAACGGTAGTACTACATGCACGCATGTGCGCGTTTAGGAAAGGAACCCGCCCGACCGAACCGTGCGCGTGTGTGTGTGTGTGTGTGTGTGTGTGTGTGTGTGTGTGTGTGTGTGTGTGTGTGTGTGTGTGTGTGTGTGTGTGTGTGTGAGTCTGAAGTAGTGTTAGATGACCTGACGCAGGACAGGGGCATCACTAAGGGGCTCCTCCTGTGGCTCCTCCTGCTGAACAGTGACCGTCCATGCCCTCGCGCGCATTTCAGGATGAAGGAAGCTCAGCGGCGAGACGCCTTTGGTGACCTTGGTTTGACCTTGCGTGGAGCGATGACGCTCACTCAGGTGCACCCGTCGGGCCGTCTGGCTGTCTGCCGCCCGCCCATGGCGCCATGGCATTGAGACCGGGAGAGGGGGGCAGCGATCGATGTTGCACCTGCCTCACAATCCACCTTGTCAATGTAACGACATTCCGGTCCTCCACCACGGTCTGACCGTTGTTGGTTGGCTTTGTTGGTGGGCAGAGCGCACTGGTACCTGTGATACAAACGTCATTTTCGGAAACCTGTCGCCGTACTGTACGGCGCTGTACGCGCGTCGGACGGACAGGGCCCTGCAGCCGGGCGCCTTGCCTCCGTTGACCCAGTACCCTTGACCGCCGTCCACCTTTCGCTCAGGGCCCTGTGGTCACTGCGTTCACTTGCGGGTTCAATGCCGCCGGAAGTGCGGCCTGGAAGGGCGTGGTGATTACCTGATGATGGTCCACAAGTCATGACGGCCGGGCTGATGTGGACCAGACCAACGGACCGGTCTCGCCGAGACGGACCGCGACGGCCCACCGTGGGGCAGCTGTGGCGATAGGGGGCCGCTGCGGCGATTGCACGTGAGGGCGCATGCACGTGAGCGACTGGAGAGGACTAAAGCAGCGGGCCGTGGACCGAGCCGTCCGAATTCCACAGGGCCTGCGACCAAGAATGGTTCGCGTCCACCCGCCAGGGGTCGAGATCCCAAACGGTGTTGCTTTGGTGACCAATGAAGAGTTTTACACAGCTAAGGGGGTTACAACGCCCCTGCCCCCCTCCCCCTGTCATATGTGATTTTACACAGCTAAGGGGGTTACAACGCAGGCATGTCTTCAAATCACATATGACGGGGGGAGGGGGGAAGGGGGCCCAGACTTTTGCCGGAGAGACCTGACTGGTGTTTGCTTTACATCGCAGAATGGCAAACCAATAGCTTGTAGCTAGTAAGACGTGAACTCTGTCTTTTATGTCGAGATTGTTGGTTGTTCAAGCATGACGAGCAACACCTACTACATCACGTACTGAGGCGCGTAAGGCATGACAATGATAACATAGCACCTGATATTTTCTCATTTGACGTTCTAGAAATATTTGACGTTTTTTATGCGGGTTTCGAAGGCACAACTGTGCGTTGCCTCTTAGGCAGCGGTTAGCAGGTTTCCAATAGCCCTCAATAGATATGCAGAATCAAAGGAAAGGCTTTGGCTTCGCTTACGCTCAGACCATTCAGCGAAGTTCTTGCGAGCCGGCCGAGTCGGAATCATTATTCATCGCGTACCGCGTCGGGTCGGCAGACAATGGAAAGTTTGTCCGATTACTGCAAAGAAACGAAACTTCAAATCCACTAGACACAAGTTGAATATTGCACGATCATCGCCGCAATCAAGGCAAGCGTACCTGTACGTCAGCTTAGGTGCCTGAGATGACTGATACATCTCGAGACCAGTGTAGGCTATTAGAGAGGGATAACACCATCATGCATTGAATGTCGTAAGCTTGAAAATACAAGCAAGGAACATCAGTGTGAATTGTAGTACGTTTTGGACGACAATCGACACGGATATGACTATGCGTGCACGAAATTTATGAGAAGTTCTTGCACTACCTCTACATGATTCAATTCCTCACAATGTGCTAGTTTTCATCTTAACGGTGCGTTCTGAGTTAGTTGCACTGAGAGCCGCCCATGACATAATGTGAACCTTTCATTGCTGTTACAACTGCAGGCGAGGCCATTCTGTGAAAAATAAAATTGAGATAAGTTCTGATATTTGCTTAGATGGTGCTCCGAGTGGCGCCTGGGCAGGTAGGAAGGCCGGCCCGTTCACCCCTTGCTTAGGCACGCATATGCACATTCAGGCACCATGCGCAAATATTTCAAGGGATCAGGCATGAAAGTACATGCTGCGTCGCGGGGATGGCCGAGCTCGACAGTATTGCCGTTCGCGCCCAGCTGGGTTGTTTGGATCGACACCGAATTGTGCTCTGATTTCAGGCCTCGATGGTCGATGAGCAACAACATGGCCAAAGGCAGGGTCCCGATGATGTGTTTAGGTAAGAATTAAGTTTACGGCACTCGGAAACGGCGCTTGGAGTTTCGGCTTGAGGAATTTGTTTGCCACGGACATGGCAATTGTTTTCTTTGATAAAATGCATGGCTCCCTCGTTCGAGGCGAGGATGCCAGTCACCATGTTCTACTTCAGTCCAGAATCGGCCGAGACAAGGCAAAAGTTATGGCCTTGTCCTACCTCCCATTTCATTCATTTCGTCCATGGTATAGCCGCGTCTGCCGTGGGCGCACGCCTTTTTAACTGTTATGGAGAACGTGCGCTCCCTAATTCCTCAACGGCGCTTAATCCTTCTCCGCAGGCAAGCTCGCATCTCCCACTGCAACAACATGGCCCATCACGTCGTCAGCTCCTGCTCCTCGGCGGCGTCCGTCAAGCCGTCCATGGCACGAATCCAGTACGAGTTCGGTACGGAACTGCCGTACGACTACGTCACCAAGGACTCCGGTCCCTCCTCCGGCAACCTGGAACTCTCGCTGTCCAACCTGCCCAAGAACATCACCGTCAAGGCCGCGCCGCGCTTCGGTGCCATCATGATGGCAGCATCGGTCACGGCGGACGCAGCCGCGCCGACCATGGCAACTGCCGCCGGGTTGGGACTCGCGCCCGATTGGAGCATGGAGGCCTTCCAAGACCTGGACACGCCCGTCGTGCCCACCAAGCTCTCCCCCCGCATCCGCGCTGACGGCTGCACAGCCGCCGACGGTCCCATGTCAGACCTCGGGCCCTCGGGCTGGTCCGTCGCCGCCCGGTCCGCCAGCACCACCTATCCGGGGCCCGGACTGAATGCCGCGGCGGTGGCGGGCACGGCGGCGCCGTACGCCGGTGTCGCCAAGGGCCGGTTGCGCCGCCTCTCGGCAACTGACGTCCCGACGGCGCTGCTGTACACAGCCAGGTCCACGGGTTTTCCCTCCGCCGCCGGCGGTGGCGCCACAGAGTACGGCGGCGGGCCCAGCTCCACAGGCTGCCTGGGCAGCCGCGGCGGCGCCACCGCCGCCGCGGACGGCGTCGGCGGCTTGCGTGACGCCTGGACCGTCCCCAGTCCCGTCCGGGTCATCACAGGCGAGCGGGGCGGCGACTCCGTCTTCCCCCGAGGGCGCACCGTCTCCAACATGCCGTACTCCGCCAGCGACACGGCGGCGACGGGGGCGAGCTGGTCCGGCTTCGCGAGCCCCGGTCCGGCCGGCTCCGACGCCGGCCCATGTCTGAGCCCCCCCGGAGACGGCCGCCAAGGAGGCTTCCCGCCGATGGACGGACGCAGCGGCCGCGTCACCTTCAGCCGCGGCGGCGGCGGCGGCGGCGGCGGCCAGCCGCTCTCACCGTTGATCCCCGAGGGTGGATGCGAGGAGCCACTTTTCCCCAACGCCAGCGCTGACAGCTTCTCGTACAGCATCCCAGGCTGTACGATGGAGCCCGCGCCGCCGGTGCACTACCCCATCCAGCGCCGGCCGAACCTGCAGCTGAGTGTCGCGCTGCAGTGCCTGTCCAACGACGGCGGCGGCCCCGTCAGCGGCGGCGGCGGCGGCGGCCTCGCGCTGCGCCCCAAGCCGCCGTCGCTGGCGTCGCCGATGCACACCGGCGGCGCGTCCTCCCCGTCGACCCCCGCGGATCGTCCTGGTGGCGTCGCCGCTGGCGTGGCGGCGCTGATGGAGGCCGTCTCCGACTCGGCGCCGCTGCAGCCGCGTCTCATTGGGAGCTACCTCACGAGCGGCGGCAGCGCCAGTTTCGCCTGGGGCGGCGGCGCCGCCGCCGCCGCCGCCGCCGGTCCCGGCACCATCCACATCACCCGGCACCACACACTGCCCACGGCCGCCACCGGCGGCAGCGCCGGCAGCGGCATGCTCCGCGAAGGCGGTTGCGCCAGCGGCCCGAGCAGCAACAAGCACCTGGCTGCCGGCCCCGCGGTCAGCGGCGGCGGCATGAGTACGGGCGTCCTGGCGGCGGCAATGGCCGCGGGCGGGCCGGACGCGCTGATGAGGCTGGGTATCGCGGACACCGTGTCTTCTGGCGGCGGCGTTGGCGTTGGTGGCGGCGGTGGCGGGGAGGCCAGGGCCTTCCTGGCGCTCACCTCTGTGGTCAGCGACGGCGAGTCGGATTATGATGAGGTGTGTGAGGGTTGCACGGGAGAGGGTTTGGGTACATGCAGGACGGGACCCGGGGCGCGGCCCGAGGCGCACCGCTGTGGCTTCGTCGAAGGGCACCTCCCTGGATCGGGGAATCAGGGAGGCCCTCAAGACACTCCAGGGGCGCGCCTTTCCAGGGCGCCACAGACAAATAAACCCGGACCCCATCCGACGGCCCTGGGCCCTGTTACGCGCTGACTCGAGCCATTCCGTTTAATCCAATCCGGTCGCCGGCCCTGTGTTCCCGTACTCGCGTCTGCGCCCTCAGGACTACACCTCGCCCTTCGTCCTCGCCTCTGAGCAGCCGCCAGCGCCTGCACCGGCCGCCGCCGCCGCCGCCGCCGGCGGCGGCGGCTCCGCGGCGCCGCACCCTTCCCGCGCGTCGTTCCTGCCGAATATGGGCGGCGGCGTGAGCCCAACCGCCAGCAGCGGCGGCGGCGGCGGCGGCGCTCCCGCCGGCGCCATCGCCGCCGCGGGCGCAGCCCTGTCGCTGCCCGCCTTCAAACACACCTCGCTCGGCGTTGAGGATCGACTGACGCCGGCGTCGCCCACTGCGCTGGCGGGGCGTTTGCCCACCTCGACCTCGGCCACGGCAGCGGCAGCGGCGGCGGCGGCCGCGATTATGCAGCCGCCTGCATCTCCCCACCGTCGCATCCCCCACACGCCCACCACACCACACCCAGGTCCCTCCAGTCCGCTGCCCGGGACCAACTTGAACTCAAACTCAAACTCCTCTGCGCAGCTGCTGCAGAGGACGAGCGTCCCGCAGCTGCAAGTGCCGCCGCAGCTGCAGCAGCCGCTGTCGCCGCAGACGGCGCGCAGGCGCACCGACGGCCAGGCGGTGTCGCCCGGAGGCGCCGGCGGCGGCGGCGCGCGCGACGCCGATGCGTCCCCGGGCGCCGCGTCGCCATCCTGCCCCTTGCCGTCATCGCTGCAGCCCGATTCCAGCCAGCGGCAGCGCTTCGCGAGCCTGATCGGCCTGGGCGGCAGCCTCGGCGGCGGCGCGAAGCGCCAGCCGCAGCCGCACCCAAGCGCTGAGGCCGCACGCAGCGGTGGCGGCGCGCAACAGCAGCAGCAGCAGCAGCAGCAGCAAACGCCGCCAGGAACGGCAAACGCCGCCTCCGTCACCGCCGCCGGCCACGGCCACCGCCCGCGGCCCCCGACGCCGGGGCCGCGTCCTGCGGATACGGCGGCGGCGGCGGCCGCCGGCGCGGCGGTGAGCTCATCGCTGTCGCCGTCATCCTCCTCCTCTGCCGCCGCCGCCGCCGCCTCGCGCGAGTCCCTGACGGCGGGCCGTCGTGGCGGCGGCGGCGGCGGCAAGGGGCCCTCCGCCTCAGAGATCAGCCCCGAGGAGCACAAGGATATCATGGCGAGGATGAAAGCGGCGCTGAGCTTCCTGCGCCGCGGTGACTGACTGACTGACTGACTGACACAGACCCGCGGGTCACCTCGAGGGGCCCTCCGGGAGTTCGGAGAGTCCAGGGAGCAATGGACGGGAGGGGCTGGGGTATGGGGTAGGGCGCCGGGGCATGGAGGGACCACCCTGGATGTGATGTGTTGTGATGGGCGTGGCGGCGTGTGGGTGTGGGGTGACGTACTTCCGGTGTGGTGTGGCAGGGTGTGGGGGTAGTTTGGTTTGCGCGACGCCCATCTACTTGCACCTTCAAACATCTTCATGCCACTTCAAATTTGTCGTTCTTGGGGGCCAAGCTTTGTTCGTTCGCCGTGACTCGGGGGCCGTCTCCACGCGCTTGTTCTGGGCATTGGACGCCAGTGCGCCGCGCATTCCGCGGGGAATGGGTTTCGGAGCGTCTCATGTGTCGTCTGCCACCCACACCGCATTGCCGGTGTGTACTTCCCTCGATGTGTCTACGAATTTCCCTTGGACCCACATCCCTCCCCCGTGCGTTGGGGGCCCCACTGTCTTCGCGGGGGGTCGCCCACCGATCTGTGGTGTTGCGGCGGGAAGGGGAAGGAGAGGGAGAAAAGAGACGGAGAGGCAGGTAGGTAGATCGTTGAGTTGATGTCCTCTCGCTGAGCCCTTCGAACCCAACTAAACCGCTGCCTAACCTAAAATCCTGTTGTTAATGCTTTCCCAGCGCCATTGCGCCGTCCAGGGACGGCAACCGGTCCCGTCGGAAGTTGGTTCCGGTGGATCCAAAAGGACAAGAAAGCGCGTCATTTATTTGCGCAGTCGCCAGCATTGGAGAATCTTGTTGAATGGGTTGAGCTGGGCTGGATGGTTGCGTGGGCGGGCTGGACGGACGCCGGCCAAGCGGGGTTTCTGCATGCGGGATGTGATGCGTGCCGCGCCTGCGGGTGCCGCAGCACCCACTCGCGCCCGGGCGTGTCAGCTGTCAGGATGTGGGTTTCGCGAGACCGGTAGTTAGCAGCGTGGGTAAGTGGACCGGGAGGCCGACCGAGGCCGCTGGCGCGCCGCGCGGTCGCGTGCTTTCGCGTTGGCGGAGTAGATGGCGTTCGTTTTTGTTTGAGAGACGCCTCTGCGAGCCGTGAAGCCAAGAGCGCGTGCGCATACACACATATTGATCTGGTGAGTGTTCTCTCGGTAGCCTAATTGGTCGGGCAGGGGGGCGTGAACGCTGTTGCCCCAGCCTATATAATTCGCCGCCGCGGCAGCAACGAAACGAAGTCGGAGCGCGCCTGGGTTCGAAGCCGGGTTCGCACTGGATGGAGGAGTACTCCACGCAGTGCTGCGGTCTGAGGCCGCTGTATGTACTTGTGCCCAGTGCTTGGGATGCGTGTCGTTGTGTATTGTTGGTTGGCTGTGGGTGCTCCCGAGGAGACGAGGATGAAGGATCGGCGACAGGGCGGAACGTATTCAATAAAGGTGCCTAACATAACCTATCGTTGCAGTTTTTTTCCGCAGCAGCTGCAGGCCAGGGTCGCCATTTCCTGATTGCGGTATTCATGGCGGGGCGCCACTTCTGCTCCCTACATAAATAATACACAATTAAGAATCAACGGAATAAATCAAAACGGAAGTCGCCACAAGTAGGTCGGTTGAGGAGCTTGGGGGAATAAAATCATTGCTGGGCAGTGTGATGTGTCGTTCAACGGTTACTTGCTTGTAAATGTACGGCATGTCCTGGGAGTGGCAGATATATGTACGTCATGTCGTGGGGGAGTGGTTGTAGATATGGCGGAGCTACGGCCCGAAACGCGGCTCGTGGGTCTCTTGTGGGTTTGTGTCATTTGTCCGTCTTCACCAGATTGCCTATCTACCGCCCATGTTCGTATACCCGGGCGCTGCGTGGCAGGCAGTAAGCAAGTTAGGCAGCCCGCCGACGTCGGCGTGTCAGCGGCGGCTGCTGCTCTTGCTACTGCTGCCACCATTGCTACTGCTGCTACTGCTGTTGCTACTGCTGTTGCTACTGCTGTTGCTACTGCTGCTACTGCTGCTACTGCTGCTACGGCTGCTACTGCTGCTGCTACTGCTGCTACTGCTGCTACTGCTGCTAGCGCTTGAGATGTTGGTGCTGCTACTGCTGTTGTTGCTGCTGCTTTTGGGGTCGAATAAGCCGTAATGTGATGAGAAGCAGCTCCGCATGCTTGGGCATGAATGTATCGTAGTTGCGGTCTGATTCGTGCGATGGTGGTGGTGGAATTGCAAGCAAGCAGATTCCACCAAGTGCATTCCTTGAAGGCTTAGGCGGCAGGACGATGGGGGCGCACTGTTTCAGTACGGCTGCAATCGCTGTTTCGGTGTTCAATTGTCCAGCTATCTAGTCAAGTTTATCTTCCCATGAGGACAGCTCGCATGCCAGGAAAACAGCTCGCACGCGGCGCGCTTCCTCGATGCGACACCCCTAGTTCCGCCCGTGCGTTTGGTGTCGTGATGGGAACGACATATGTACGAATCCGTACGAAAGGGTGCTGTACGGAATGTACGACTTTCGTCGGACTCTCGGAAGGGGACTTCGTTGAGGGGAGCCCTTGGCACCCGGCGGTTCCAGCGGGTGTCGGATGGCCCAACCGACGCCACGTCAATCGCTACCTCCCGCACCTCACCCCCGATTAGACCCACATCACTCGTGGCTCGATCGGAGCTGAGTCCCACATGCGCCCAACAGGCGACCCACATGACCCACACGACGCACGTGAGCACACATGAGTGCGGGGCTTGGGGCGGCGCCCGCGCGACAAACCTCCCTGTTCGGGAGCGAGGGCGGCACGCACCCGAGGGTTGGAGCGGGGTGTGTCGCGTTGGGTGGGGGGTGTGGGGCCGCGGCGGACTCGACGTGGTCCAGGTGGCGCTGTGAGGTCGGCGGTTGTGTCATTGTCGGTTGGCAGTTTTTTGTTGTTGATGTTGAGTTTCCCGATGATGCAATCGTCGGGTGGACGTCAGACGCATCGATCGCGAGGTCTTGGCAGCCATCTTATCATGTCTCGACGCCGTACATGTTGTGCGTGTGTACGGCAGCAATGGGGCGGTGCGCGCACGCGGCGGAAGGGAGGGGGCCCGAGCGTGGGGGAGCGAGGAAGCTGTCGTACTAACCATTTTCATCATTTCCGTCGTCACCATTCTGGTTGTCAAGACCCGCAGCCGCCGTGGTGTGTGTGTGGGTGTGTGTGTGTGTGTGTGTGTGTGTGTGTGTAACTGTGTATGCTGCCGTTTGCAGGTCCACGCCATTTTTGCTGCCTAGGTCAGTACGGTAATAAACATATTGCGTCGCCCATTCTTTATTTTCGCCCTGGCCGGGGGTTTTAGTGCATCCGGATGGCTGGTGCCGGTGGGGTACCATTCGTTCGCTGTTCGGGGAGTAAGTCAGATTCTGGTGGAGGGAGGGGCGGGGCGGAGGCCCCCTGGAGGGCCCCCATCACGCTCGCGTGCCGATTCGGGGCGGACAGGCCAGGTACGACAGTCGGCAGGTACCAAGTACGACAGGCTTCCATGGATGGGGCCATGTGATGGAGCCGAAATGACCTCGCGGGTTTATTTGGTTCCTAACATGGGCTGGATCCAGCTAACATGGGCTGGATCCTGCTAACATGGGCTGGATCCAGCTAATATGGGCTGGATCCAGCTGAAATGGGCTGGATCCAGCTAATATGGGCTGGATCCAGCTGACAAGCCGAAGCCTGGGGGGAAGATGCGTCGGAATATCGGGGTGCGGAGGTGCGGGGGCTCGCTGATGGCGGGGTCCGGCAGCCGGTCGCCGCCGCCTTTGGGGCTTGCAGCCTCATACCCCTCTGCGGGACAGCAGCCGGGTCGTTCTTTGTTGGTGTCCGCCGGTTAAGGTCCATTCGTTGGCTGGCTGGGACCCCCTGGAATCCGGTTTGATGCGTTGAACCCCCCCTGGAGACAGCGACCCCGGGGTCCTTACGAGTCATTCATCTGCCGGGGTTACCGAATGCCTGAGGGGGGTTAATTTGAAAAAGCGAAGAACGAACCCGGGCACACCCAGAGATACTCAGCATACTTACGTGGCGAGGTACCTGCATAGCAATGGAAGTGTAGAGATTGCGCGCGGGCGCGCGGCGGCGCGGCCTGAGTGGGGGGAGGGCGGCTGGCTGTGATTGTTTCGCGATTTCGCTATCTTGATTGACAAAAGAGGGCGGCTAGAGGTGTCGGTCCGGGAGGTGGTGGGGCTGCCCTTGACGCGCCGGCGTGCGGTGGCCACCAGGCAGGTGTGGGTTGTTGATGGGGGCCAGATGCTGGAGGCGAATGTGTGGAGGCGAATGCGGATGTCGACGGCGGACGGGGGGTTTGTTGTGGATGTGCGAGTGGTGAAGTCCGATGGTGATTGAGGCGGTGGACGATGAGGGGGGGCGCGGACAGCGGGGACGGGGGGTAGTGGAACGGGAACGGGACGGTGGTGGGCGGTTGGCGGCTTGGGTGGGCGGTTGGAGACGGCGACGCGATGGGAGGGAAGGAGGGCGGCACGGGCGGAGCTGGACTGGGCAGACGGACAGAGGGGGAACGGACGGCGGGGATGCGGACTCCGTCGATCGGGTAGCCCGGCTGGTCTCGGCCTGTACGACAAGGTACGACGGGCCGTAGTGAGGTGCCGTGCGTATTGCGCGGGCGGCTAGGCTGTTCTTCTCCTTTGCGATGCAAGTGACACGGCGCGCAGGCATGGAAGCACGAACCACACGGGGGAGTGGACCGGGGGGGTGCGCATGTGTGTGCTTCGCGAGGAACGCGGCCGAACCACCCAGGCCCGTGATGCTTACCAGGTAACCTGCAATATACTGACCAGAGAAGCGGCACGTGTGCGTGTATGTGTGTGTTTAGCGAGAAACCCGCCCGAACCGGCACGGGCGTGTTTGTGCAGTTACAGCCGCTGACGGGCGCTGCGCGCTAACGGGCGCTGTGCGCACGAGCCCGCTAACGGGCCCGGATATCCCAGGGCCGCGTCTACGCCTCTGCGCGTCGTCAAATATGGCGCGCGTCACTTTCCTGGCGAATGCAAGGCCGGCAGGGGCAGTGTCGCTTACCTCGCTGACCACCTTTGTGGTGTGGCTTCGAAGGCCTCTGTGGTCGTGTTACCACGGGGGCGCAAATGCGGCACAGGCGGGTGTGTATCCTTGATTGATGGAGGACGACAGAATCGTGTCGAAAGAATATTCATTGAGCTCGCAAGCTCCGAAACGTCTCGTCGGTCGCGCAGGCACGTGGCGGCACATGAGGGCTGGTACGGTAATAAGGCCCTGTCCGCGCCGTTTCTTACGTTGTCGCGGCTGGGCAGGGCGCCTGCAGGGCGCCTGCGCGGCCCTGCCGGGTCCAAGGCACTTTGGGAGCATCGCAGCCGTCGCTCCTGCCGCGGTTCCGGACATTCGCTGGGTCCCTCGTTGTCCCTCGTTGTCCAGCTATTCGGTGTGAAGGTGTGCCAACTCCGGCCCGACCCCATGTGTTGAGAAGATAAACCCGCCCAACCCCATGTATGTGTTTGTCGCCTTCCCTTCCACTCTGTGGAGAGGTGTGTTGAGGGGCGTCGAGGCGGTCAGGATATGTGTACGAGTCCGAGTACGGCATGCCGTACATCACATGACGGCGGCAGCGGCGGGGACCCCGGGCTGCGTGGCTCTTGATGTGTCCCTTCAAAAACTGGTTGGGGCGAGGGGAGCGGGGGGGGTTCGGTGGCCCGCGCCCACCGGGAGTCTGGCTGGTGTCGTACTGGCGCCGCGCGCTGAGCACTACGCAGGCGGGCCGTTCAGTCCATCTCTGCATCTCGGTTCGGTCTCCGGTGCGGCCCCTCGCGCAGCTGCTGGCCGCAGCTTGCACCCCGTCGACGGACTGCGTCGCCCCCGCCTAGAATTTGCTCGTAGGGCACTGCAGGGAATTTGCGTCGTGCCATTCACGATGCCGCCGCCCCATTCAGTTCATGTCTGGGTCCGCCCGCCTGCTCGTTGCTCGTTTCTTTGGGGTTGAAGGAGTTGGCGGGCTTCGGCGGTGTCGTGGTGCTAGGGGACGGCCTTCTTTTCGCGGTACGTTAGGTGGGGCTCGAGAAGGTTTAGCATACTTGTAGTGAGAGCTCGGCACGTCAATACAATTATTTGGGTCGCCGAGGGTGTGTACGAAGTACGATAGGTGGTCTTCTCCCAGGGAGGGGAGTCCCGGGGGTGTTGGGCTACGTCAACGAGCCGTGACGTGAATTGGCTGGCCTCAGCGAGCCGTGAATATACAGTTGGCGTAATATACAGTTGCACTGCAATCTTGGGAACGCCCGGTCGGGACGACGGGTCCACCTTGTAACGGATACGGTTACAGTATGGGTTACAGTATGGAACAGGGTCCATTCAGGGTTTCGCCCGCAAAGGCTGATCGGCACACTGCCTTGATCGGACTGCCGTTGCGGCACGTGCACTCCTGGGGTCTTGACCCTCACAGAGGCGCCGCAGCTCCCCGCACCCACACACCATCACGACGCAGCGCAGTCGATCACGCAAGGAGCGGGGGACGTCTCACAGCACATTTTTTCTTGTATAGCATCATGTGATCGTTAGCCAGAGCCGTTTCCGTTGCCGCGAAGCGTTGTCGTACCAACTGTCATGTGTCACAGGGGCAAAGAAGAGCCGGATAGGGTTCATTTAGGGGAGGGGGAAGGGGCCCCCGGCATACAGCGGCCGGCGTAAGCGGGTGCAGGATATCCGGCGGGGCAGGACCCGCGGGAGGATCCGCTGCAGATGCCGCTGCCACCCACGACACCCCCAAGACGAGCAGCTCCCAACACACACCCGCGCGCGCAGCCTTTGGAGTCTTTGGAGGGCTTCGTCGTCAAGGCTGCCGCTGCATTTGAAAAAACTCCGCCCTGCCGGCCAAATAAGAAATCACCCGCGGACATTCGCTCCACTCCACTTGCAACCTCCGTCCCGCCACCGACCGGGCGGCCTGTCAACCGTCATTCAGCTGTGTGTGACATACCTTGATTCGACATGCCGTACAGCCATTCATTGCGACATCCGCTCCTGCACTCCGACTGCCGTACTCACACATGCAGGGCAGTTCGGGGAAGCGACAGGCACGCACGCACGCACGCACGCACTGTGAATCCGTGCTGTGGGAAAGGCCTCTCGAGAAGCGCGCCCCCTCCCCGCTTCTAGGGTCCAGGGGGGAGGGGGCAGACCCACGGGTCGGCTTAACCCACGGGTCGGCCGCGCTCAGCCAACCCTGTAGTCCATACCCATCCTCAACGATGCGACCCGCCGCGCGCATATTCAACTCTCTCTGATGATCCTTTGATACAAACAGCAAATGAAGGTCTCACACTGCTCCAACAGTATCGTACCGCCACCATGCGGACGAAAGCTCAGTGACCAAAGTCACAGTACGGTACGGCACTGTACGGCTCGGCACGCACCCCGCCGGGGCGCCATTACGGGGGGCCGGGTTGGCAGGGACGCCCGTGTCAGGGGGGGCAACTGGCGCCGGTTCGGTGCAGGTACGACCGGTACGGCATCCGGTTGTGGCAGAGATCTGACGTGAGATCCGTCCACAGCTTCCGTACATCCTGAATCGCGACAATGAAGGGATGACGAGTCCATGGGGTTGGGACGGAGCCGTCTCACCCAGTCTCTCACCTCGGCGCGCCGTTCTAAATAAATTTGTATGTCAGGTCGGATTATTTAAAGTCAAAGGCAATGCAACGAGCTTTGGTTTCTTGCACCAGCTTGCACTCGTAATGAATGCCCCAGCAACTGCGCTTCTACAGCGCACGGATTCATCCAAGTTTAGTAGGTCTTATAGTATGGTAATTGGTATTGATCAATGTCATATGCAATGATGTCATGTATTACTTATATGGAAGGGACACGCACACACGCTCCAAAACTACGGTTGGTCAAAAACCCACAGACGCACATTATTAATAACCCGATACATAATCTTGTTGCTCAAACGTTGCTCAAACCCCCTTCTTCCACAAAACGAATGTCAAACATTCCGCCAACAAACCTCATGCCCGGACAGTATGAGCGCGTTGGGCAGCGTCGACGCGGCCAACAGGGCCGGCAGCGCACTGAGAGTGCTGTGAGTGGCAATGGTCGGATCAGCATCCCAGGGGTCCCACGTCCATGGGGTCGTCGAATCAGAGTCCCACGGGTCGGCGGTCCTGTCCGCAGAGGAAGAACTCGCCCACTGCCAGAAACTCCTCCCCACCCCAGCCCCCTGAAATCCTCTTGCTTATCCATCCACAATTGCCCCCGAGACCTCACACCACCAACTAATAATCACCCTTTGATGAGGAACAAAATCCCTCCATCCTCCAGAGTGCAAAGATGAATTCAGCGGGCACGGGGCCACAGAACACACAACAACACGCAACCCCCAACCGAGGCAACCAGCCAACAAACCAACAAAATAACGCGAAGCTTCAGCGCCCATTCCCAGGGCCGTCCCGCCAATGCATCATGCGTCGTCGACGTCCGCGGTCCGTCCTCCAAACTTCGATCGTACGAACAGACGTATTGTCGTACTGTAAGGCCGCACCGGCATCGCGGCACGCATCCAACCTTGCACGAACCAGAACCTCTCGCCAGGAACTTCCTCGCTCACTTTCTCCACCCCTTCTCCTTCACTTTGGACGCCGCCGCGACAGCTTGAGCCTGCTTGAACTTCTTGAGCATCATAAACTTGGCGCCGCCCCGCAGCAGGGCCCGTATGTCGCCCTTGACCCCCCTGGCCATCAACGCCTGCAGGCTTTGCGGCTCGTCCGACTCCGATCCCTCCGCCGCTGCTGCCGCCGCCGGCGGCGCCGCCCCGGCAGCACGGCCATCGCTGTCGCCGTCGTCGCTGTCGTCATCGCTGGGCGCCTCACGGCCTCCTCCGGCCCCCCCTGGAGCTTCGCCTCCCCGCTGCGGCGGGCGGACGATCGGGAAAGACCCGAGTCCGTCATCCCCAGCCAGGCCGCTGCTACTGCCGCCGCCGACGCTGCCGCTGACAGCAAACACCGCGTCCGTCGTGTACCTCCGCACGCGCTCATTCGCCGATGCCCGCCTCCTGGAGCTCCATCCCTTGAGTGCTCCGGAACCAGAATTCACAAGCAGCCCCGGGCTCGACTCACCGCCGCTGCAGCTGCCGCCGCCGCCGCTGCCGCCGCTGCCGCCGCCTGTGGGTGAGAGGTGCTGCTGG
Source organism: Eudorina sp. 2006-703-Eu-15 (assembly GCA_003117195.1). NCBI lineage: Eukaryota > Viridiplantae > Chlorophyta > Chlorophyceae > Chlamydomonadales > Volvocaceae > Eudorina > Eudorina sp. 2006-703-Eu-15. Next base: position 898,584 of record BDSI01000045.1, read on the forward strand.
CCGTTGTCTGTTCCACTCGTCGCGCTGGCGGCGGCGGCGCCGCCGTCCGCGAGTTGGGCCGGACCGTTGAGCGGCGCGGCGGCAGCCGCACCGCTGCCGCTAGCGGTCCTTGACGCGGTTGGAGCTGGCCCGGAGGATGAGAGCGCAGGCAGAGCTCCAGGGGTGGGCGACGGCGAGCGGGAGGCCTCCCTCAGCTCGGGCACTGAGATCGTAGGCCGCGGGCCGCCGAAGCTGCCGGAACCTGCTGCCGCCGGCGCATCCGCGTCGCCGCCCAAGTGCCCGCTTCGCCTGCTCTTCAGGCTGTAACTCCGGCGGAGATTGCCGCCCCCGACGGCGGCGGCGGAAGGTGCCGCGCCGCTGCTGCTGCCTCCGGCTTTGCCCGGCGACGATGCCGGAGGGCGCGGCCGCAGCTGGCCCTCGGACAGCGTCGCCCGGCCGCTCTCATTGACCCGCGGGTCAGGGCTTCGAAGGGCCCTCAGAAGTCCGTCGGCGCGTTTCGTCGCTCCGCCGCCGCCGCCGCCGCCACTGCCGCCATCGGTGCCAACCGCCGCTGGGCCCCGGGCATCCCACGAGCTTCCTCGCAATATGCCGCTCGTTCTCCGGGCCGATAGGAAGGGGTTGGAGAAGCCGTCGCCGCCTCCGTACTGCTCCTGCTGCTCCTGCTGCTGCTGCTGCATCCCAGGGTGGTGGGCCGCCGCCAACGGATGCGGACTCTGGTCGCGCTCGTGGCCCGGGTAGTAGCGCCGAGTGGCCTCCTGGAGCACAGCCATGTCGGCGGCAGTCATGGAGCGCGTTATCGTCGTCCCCGACGCCGCAGCGACGGCGACGGCGGCGGCGCCGTCAGAGTCGCGCGGGGTGCTGCCGTCAGGGCTGACGGAAGCGTCCTCAAGCGGCTCACCAGGTTCACTGCCAGACTGTCTGCTGGGTACGACAATGCGGCCGCGGCTGCTCATCCGCTCAAACGTGAGCGGCGGCGGCGGCGGCGGCCCCGGCGGCGGCGCCGGCGCCGGTGTGCTGCCATCGTAGATATGCCCCGACCCCATGCGCGACAGCAGGGCCGGGTACTGTTGTTGTATGCCGTACGGCGCCACAATTGAGGCGCGCTTGGGTCGCGGCATGTCGTTCTGTACGGTAGCGTTGGCGAACTGCACCCGTGACGCTGTCCCCGACGGCGCCGACTGGTACGGCACCAGCTGCGGCGACAGGTCCCGTGTCGAGGCCGCGGCGGCGCCGCCGCCGCGGAGGTAGTCGGTGAGCGCCGCCGCCGCCGTCGCGGGCGCGCCGCCGCCGCCGAGCGATGGCGACGGCTCCAGGGCGGCGTAACCGTTCTGGCTCTGCGTCTTGTCGGTGCCTCCACTGCCGCCGCCGCTGCCGGGCATGCTCCCGCGCCTCAGCGGCATCTGATTTTGGTGACGAGAGTGCATGGGAACGCGCTCGGCGCCGCCGCTCTCCCTGCGGAACCTCACAGCGAGGGCCACTTGCTGGGGGGAGCCGGGGAGGGGGGAGCTCTGGGCGGGGGAGTGCTGCTCGGATGAAGAGTTCAGAGAGGGACGGCGCTGGGGGACCAGAACACGGAGATGGGGGCCGCCCGAGGGTGGCGCGTCCGACTCGGCTTCGCCGGCCGCCGCCGTGCCGTCTGCGTTGCCGGTGGCGAGACCTGCCAGGCTGCGGCGACTGGGGGTGCGAAGGCTTGCCGTTGAGTCGCGGAGCATGGCGGCGGCGGCGGCGCCGCTGCCGGAGGCGACATCCAGAGGGAGTGGCGGCAGCGCAGCTGCCGCGGCTGCGGCCGCAGTGGGGCCCCCCTGTTGGAGCTCGCCGTTGCTGGTATTGCTGATGTTGGTGATAGTGTTGTTGTTGTTGTTGTTGTTGTTGGCGGTGCTGGCGGCGGTGGTGTCAGCGCCGATGGTCGTACCGCGGCCTGAGGTAATCTCCGTTGCAGCAAGTACGGCGGCGAGAAGGGATCCGGTCTCCCTTAAGACCATGCTGCCTCGGGAGGAGAGGGTGGAGGGGAGGACGGAGGATGCGGTGGGCAGGCTGGGGTGGGAGCCGCCGGTGAAGCTGGCTCGTGCCTGTGAGGGGGGCAACACGCCGGGCGTGCGCAACAGCGTGCGGGTGACGGGAATCGGCTCTTCGATTTCAGGCAGCGGTTCTGATCGGTGACTCGAGGTAACTGTCAGCCGTTGCATTTCTTGAACATCTTGAGCGTATTCGCCGTCGCCGAATTGAAGGCGCGCCATGCCCGTGGCGTTGGAGTTGTACATGGGCTTGGCATTGCCGAGCGCGACGAACGACTTGTACTTCGCGTGCTTCTCGAGCGCGCTGCGAAGGACTTCGTCTGCGTTGCGTCCATGTTGTTGGAGGCGGCGCGGCAACGGGAGGTCCCCCTGCGGGCGTTGCAAGGAAGGGCCGGCGAAACGGTCGTAGATAGAGTGCGACCCGGCCGCGAAGGTCGCAGCTGCGCTAGGGATCTAGATAAGCCTGGAATTCAATAGGTGATGAGAATGTCTATATATTGGCAGGCTTGGTGTCGCCATTACGTTGGAAAGCAGATGAAATGCTTCCGTGGGAAAGTCAGTTCGCATGCTGGTCGACCCTGACGCGCGCATACTTTCAGCTTCTGCAGGCCTGGAGTTGAGGCTGCAGATGTATCAGCATATGAAGGTTAGAAGACACCATGTGCGCGTGGTGATTAGTACGCGGGTGCGCCTACACGTTTTCGGTTCCGGGGCACGAGAACTTCAATTCTTACCAAATGCAAAGCAGCGCAGAGAGGGCTATCAAAAATGAATTGTTCCTTTCTAACGCTGTAAAGCACCGGTCTGGTGTCCCCAAAACCGCCTCGTCGCAACTCTCGGGTCACTAGCTAGAACCGCCAACGTGTTTCATGTAAGGCTTCAATGCACATTATGCACGTTTCATATACCAACGTGATAGCTGTTGTCAATTGTCTGATGGCGCGCTGCGAAACCGCGCGGAACTTGCCCGACCCTATCCACCTGGTCCGTTGCCACTTACCCCAAGCCCGGCTTCATTCCTCTGCATCAATTGTAGAAATGGGTTCATCATGTTGAACTTTCTGAGTGTTCAGCCACCTTGGAAGCCGTTCACAACAAATCCGTGAAGAGCTAACAGAGTAGTAAAAACCACGCGCCTGCTGAGTTCAAATGACAACTATCAGCATCGAACATGATATTGCTTGTGTATGGTTAGCTTGCGTAAATGGTTGAAACCGGGTTCGCGCTGACGACTTCAATTGACCGTATAAGGCTTCGTACGTTCCGGGCAACGGATTCGAGTGACAGATAATCCGAAGGTCAGAATGCTGACGCGCTTTTGTACCAAATATGACGCGGGATGTTTTTTGATATTTCATGGCGTTTAATGTTGGGCAGTCCAAGCGCTCAGGTACGGCCGCACTGTTGCGTACCTCCCCCTTCTACCTGCCGCAAAAATTACAAACGGCAATCAAACATGTAAAATGCTGCTACTTGATTGTTTAACTTGAGGTCTGTTTCGTTTCCACGCTGGTACGGCCGGTCGCAGGCCGGTGAGAAATCGGACACAAAATATGTACAGCTGCGCCGAACGCATGTAGTGCCGGACCAATACCTCTTTTTGCTCAAAGACGCTCCTCGTTGCCCTCTGCCTTCTTCTGTGACAATCACAGAATCCAAGCCGATAAGTCGCGCACACGGACGACTCATTCCTGTCCAACAGGACTGCGACAGTTCGTGACCGTTGTGCGGTCAGCCACACGGAAGCAAGGGCACCGTCCCCGCGCATACGGTCCTGTCCTCAGCGATTCGTTCCATCCGGGTGACGCGTTGCGCTTATTGCCGTGCCCCTGGCGTCGTCCGCGTCGATCTGGGGCGGCAGGGGCAAGAGTAAGGCGGGCGCCCGCGTACACGACGCCCACACGGTACTGTGTGGTACGGTCCTGTACGGCGCGCGGATCTTGGCCCCGCCCCGGCCATCCCAGAGCCCCGCCAGCCACCCACGATCCGTCCCGGCTGCGCCCACCGGAAAGAGATGGGCTGTTCGTGTGAACTGACAAGCGAAGTGCGACAAAACTACGGCCCCGACAGCGGATGTGCTTGATTCGCCTTGTTTATTCGGGTGGGTACATACGGTCGCCGAATACAACGAAAAGACCTGTCGGGTGAACGTTCGCCAACCAACACAACGCCCCGCCTTGTAACCGTTGAATAAAACGGCCCACCGGAGAAAATTCATCCATCGATGCATCCGTACATGCGACCCCGTGGAGGCCTGTCGGGGTCCGCTGTAAAATTCGACGCTCCCGCGTGGGCGAGGAGAAGCGCGAGGAGGCTCCAGCTGTAGTTGATGACGCGCTGGGCCACCCTGTCCCCTGGTTCTATCTACCCGCACGCCCCGCGGTGTGCCGATGATGATCCGCCGACACACCCTCCCGGGGAAGTACTGACACACCCTCCGTGGTCGGGGCGAATTACTGGCACCGGCGCTGGGGAGGTCAAGGGCCCGCCAGACGCGCGGAGGGCTGGCGATCAGGGCTGCCGGTTATTTCTTACAGTCGAAGCGGAAAACCGAGAACGCACAAGATTTCGACAGAACGACAGACCGGCCGCTCTTGCGTGCGTGCACTGCCGCGCAAGTACGGTGGTACGCGTGTGGCAGGCAACACGCCTTGCCGTACTGTATGGGCAGGCAGGCTGTGCCGCCGAAAGCCACAATCTGTTGTGGCATCAAAGCAAACAACGCGCAATGCAATCCTGGACACAGGACACCGGTTTGGGATGGGCACCAACCCAAACACAAGAGAGAGTACGGTAAGAGAGGATAGAGAGAAACACAGATACACACACGTGCCTAGCGTGCCGAAGAGCGCACACACTCTTATTACCAATCGCACACACGCGATCACGAGCTGTTCCTCATCAAACTCCTGACGATCCCCCGTTGCATACGGCTACTGGCGCTACCAAGGCCGCCCTGTTCACCATGAAACTTGGGGCGACGAGCGGGAAGCGATGCGCACACACACGTGCACGCGCAATAAATGCACACTCACGGACAGGACCAAGACCGGGAGCTACGTACGACATGCGGCAGCAAGAGATGCTATGCGATGCGTGCGGTGGAAGTGCGCACTGCAGCCGTGTCTCACTGCAGAAACGCTCCCATCAAAACCTTTTCTTCTCGGCCACCGCCCATCGCAATCATCCATTCCCGGTTTCGTTGCGCCCAACGACCAACGGCACAATTAACTGACTTCTATCACCCGTCCACCGTTACCGCGAGGTACCAGAATCGTACAATTGCCCTCCTGCCAAGGCAGAGACCACAGTATGGGAACGAAGAGCAAGCCCCCCCTGCAAAAGGCGCAGAAGGGCTCCTGTTGTACACAATTCACAAGGGGCCAACGTCGTGCAAAAAGCCCTGAGTAGAGTGGATGTATGAGCTCGCCGACCTCGAAGGGCCCACGTGTCCACATGTCCGTCTCAACCACCGTACGGCGTTGAGCCACATCACTCAGGTGGTCATGGGCGCAACGCCGGACCGGATCCGCCACCACCACCACCACCAGATTCGCCGTCCCAAACATCATCAGCCCGACGGACGTTGTCAGCCCGACGGCGACAGCCCCCAAATGCTCTCAACGCGGCACTCCCCCCCCAAATTTGACGCCAAGCGAAACGAGCTGGGTCAGTTGTTTCGCGGGGATTTAGGACCGGATCAGACCGCAAGACCGCAAATACCGTGGAATAATAACGTTCAAGAACGGACGCAGCCCGCCGCATCCACGGACAACTGCCACGCCCCCAGCAAGGTGCGGTACCCTCTGCATCTTTCCCAGCAGAAGGGACACCCGCGACCCCGTCCACCCTGCGTCGTCATGACCTGTCCAGCAAGCTGAAAAAAAAACCAAGGACCGTACCCCTCGCCCTCGCGGAGCCACCCGCCTCGCGGAACGCGGAAAGCCAAAGCTAAGAAGAACGCACGACGCACGCTTTGTTCACGTTGCAACCACCACGAATTGTGCTAGTCCCCACCAAGCAAGCGGGGGCTTGACATCCAGATCCAGATTCAGATCCAGATCCAAATTCAGATCCCCGTGTTTAGACCTGCACCACGCCCCCGTAGTGGCAGTTGGGTGTGCGCACGGCGGGATGGGCGGCTCTGTCGCATCTCACCACTCATCATGGACATCGCGAATGAATGGACGCCCCCCACGATGGGCCCCTACGCCGGTCTCGTCTCCCCCCTAAGCCCCAACGATGTCCCGGTTTCGTCATCCCATCCCTGGCGTTCATCTAGTCGCACATCACCATCCTGCCTCCCTCGCCTACCCCGCCACAGGCCACTCACACGCGCCCGTGCGAACGAGCAAACCGATGCCGTACAGCGTATCGTACAGAAGGCGACTGCGACAGGTTCAGTCGCCGCGTCGTTGAACAAGAACGGCTGACTTGGCTCGACCGTTCCGGCAGCCGCGCACGTAACCTCCTGCTCGGAAACCCGGCGAGGGCCGCCCCTTGCTACTCACGGCGCATCTCATATCTACCCCCAGAAACGCATTCTCCGCGGCTCATTGACCTGCCGTCCGTCTGTTCGTCCGTCCACCGGCCCACCCGTCTGTTCATGGAAACAAGCCCAAGACCAACAGCGCCCCCAGCACAGCCACGTCCGCGGAGACCATCCCATACCCTTTACCCCCTGAAGCATTGCACTGTGCTGCAAATCCCCATTCTCGCACGTCATCGCCGTCATGTAAGGCCCTTTCTGCAATATACCATGTCGCGACACCAGGTCCGTGTCGCCTCATGGCGGGGCGCAGTATGCCGTCCACACAACGCAACACGCAGTGGATCCCTCCTTCCCTTCGTCCACGTTTCGTTTCACATCGCTTGACATCATTCGCATTCCAGTGCAGTCACAACTGCAATCTATCGCCGCTGTCATTTCCAAGGCATCCATGCGCGCTTCAGTGCACGTTTCCTCTATGGGTTGAGCAAGTGGTCGCGGTGCGGCTCCTCACGGCCCTCTCCTCGTCCCCTAATCCACGGCGGTTGAGGCGGTCCTTCCGTGAGGCCTGGGCTAGCCGCCCTTGGCCGGCGTCAGGCGCTCAGGCCCCGTCAACACACCGCACAGCGGCGGGTTTCGTCGCTGAACCAAGTTGACACACACAAACACACACATATTGCTTTACACACACACATACTCCTGTTCTGCGTGCTTAAGAAACACCCCCCACACACACACGCGCGCGCGCTCTTGCACAAAGTCGGCTGGCTCTGCGTCGGCTTGTGAATTCCTCCCCACTCGGATTTTCTGATAGTCGAAAATCAAACACCGGACAGAAATAAGGTAATAAACACGCACACTCCACTTCCCTACCGTTCCAGACACATGTCCTCCCTTTGCCTCCCCCTTCCCCTCCCCCAGTGCAGATCTGTCAGTGAGTCACGCGTTTCCCTGGACTGTCAACTACATCCCCTACGCCTCCACGACCAGGCGCCAGCTCGCCACACGCGCTCGCCGAATCACCCTCAACGCAAATCACATCTGTCACCGCCACCGCCATGCGCCAGCAGACGAGCACTGCATATGCATGGTGCTTCTTAACAACCGGGAAACAGCGGAACGACGACGACGACACACGCGCGCGCACGACGGGCTCCGGGCGGATGCTGGAGGCCATGCACGGCAGTTATGATGTAAGATTATGTCGAATGACGTCCGGCGGTGTTATGTGGTGTCGGATGACAAAAGGGGACGTCAAGGCAATCTAAAAGACAAGCTGACTAAGAAGCATATCGCATCGCGTGTATGTTTAACAAGAAGCCCACCCATAACCGTGTGTGTGTGCCGTACTCACCGCAGCGCCAGGCCCCCTCCCAACGGCGCTCCTTCCCCTGCCATATCATCTTCCCCTGCCATATCGTCAAGGGCGGGGTCCATGATGCCCACATCGAGCTTTCCCAGCAGCGGAAGAGGCACAAGGCCCCTCCCGCGGTCCCCAGAAACTCGGCCGCACCGGTCTAATGTCTGGAACCCGCCCCGCCACCTACAATTGTCTAGTGTAGCCCACACGCACTGCCGACGCGCTGCACAGCCTGCGTCATTTTATCCCCCGAGTTAGGTATATTGCATTTGGAGGTTTTGGATGCGGCTGTCCGCCGCCGTGCAGGGCCCTGAGTCGGTCGGGTCGGCGGGGGGCCCTGAGTTCCGCCGCTCACCAGTTTCCACTCCGGATCCTCTGGCCATCCGTTACGGCCGTCGCTCTAGCCCCCTAGCCATTCTCCCTCCCCCCACACACGCCCAGACGCCCACAGCATTGTGGCGTGTGCCTGAGTGACCCGTGGGGCAGTGGACCCGCACCGGCGGACAGACGCGACAACATCAGCTCAGCCAAGCTCCGACAGCCTGCCGACATATGCCAATCTACGCAGCTCTCGTCACTCGCCCTCAGCCTTGCTAAACATCTAGCTGATTGTGTTTGACGGGCTGCAGCAGGGACAGATGTGGGGCACACGGGCACTCACCGGGGCCCCTTGCATGCCACGCATTCCTGCACTGCCCGCCGAATAATACATACACACACACCGTTTCTTTTCTAAAAACACACACACACACACATCTTTTACACACACACACACACAAAACCCACAACTGCCTGCCGTGCAAGCCTAGAGTATCTGAAGAACGCTGCTGCTCTTTGTGCGAACGTGAAGAAAGCTGCTGCTCTGGCACTGCGCCGCCGAGGACGACGACGGCGGCGGCGGCGGCAGCAACACGTGGGGCAGGAACGGCAGCCGCCGCGGCGGCCTGGGGGCCTCCGCGGCAGCGGCGCCGCTGGCGCCGCCACGCCGAGGCGGCGACGCCGACACTGCTGTCGTCGCAGTCGCCGCCGCAGCCGCCGCCGCAGCCGTCGCCGCGCGAATGTTCGACCCCTCTTTGGCGCCGCCCACTTCGCCGCCCACTTCATCGGCGCCGTCACTGCTGTCACTGCCTGCCCGAGCGTGTTTGTCGCGATCCGCCCACTGCCTCCGATCGGCTAGCACACCACCAGCGCTGCCACCGAAGGATCCGCCAAACAGTATCGGAATCCCAGTCCTTAGGGCCCGCGCCGCCGCCGCCGCCGCCACCGCCGCCGCCGTCGCCGCCGGTGATGGCGCCGCGTCCGCGCCCGGAGATTGGGCCTCCCCCAGCGTAAGTGACAGAGACTGTGAAACCGCGCGGCGCCGACCGTCCGACACGGGGTCTAGAAGCGTCTTGCTGCTCCAACCCCGGAGAGCTAATCTGCGCGCCGCCGCCGCGGCGCTGTCCCCCGCCCCCGACCCCGACCCCGTCCCCAGTACCGCCTCAAACGACGTCCGCGGCGTGCCCGAAGTGCTGGCGGAGCCGACGCTGGCGCTTGCCGTACCCGTCATACCGGTGTTGCTGACACGGCCGACGGGTGTCAACTCCGCGGACAGGTGCGGTGATGACCCATGGGTCAGTGAGCCAACGTCGAGGGGGGGCACCTCGCGTAGTACAGAAGCTAGGCGTAGGGTGCGGGAGGGCGGCGCCTGCTGCTGCTGCTGCTGCTGCAGCGGCGGTGGCGGCGGCGGTGGCGACGTCAAGACGTCGCCTCGCATCCTCGGAGTGACCACCACCGGCCAGTCGGCGGAATCATCATCCAGGCTGTGGAAGAGCAGACCCTGTGTCGAGCGGGACCGAGGATGTCGCCTGAACGCCGCCGCCCCTGACGACGATGCCGACGACCCCGTCTGGGCACCCCCATCAACGCCGCTGCCGCCGGGCTGGGCCGCCGAGAACGTAACTCCTGGCTTGTGCACATTGGCGGCGGCGCGAGGCGGCGGCGGCGGCGGCGAGGGGCAGGCGAACGCCGACGAAGAGCTGCGGCGTGGCAAACCGGACCTGTCGGCGGCGGCGTCCGCGGTGGCATCGGCGGCGCGGCGCGCCGCCGCGGCGGCGCCCGCCGGCGAGCGCAGAGAGCGCGGCGGGGGCGCATCGGCGGCGCCGCCGTCAGGGGCGCTGTCGACGGGGTTCAGACCATACCCGCTGAAGTTGTCGGCGGTGGTTGTGGTGGCGGTGGTACAGCTGGACGCCGCGAGCAGCGCAGCAATGTCTTCCAGGTCGCTCTCGCAATCCGTGTCCGTGTGCTGCGCGCTGCAGCTCCCGCTCCCGCTGCCGTCGCCGCTGTCCGGGTCGGCAGCCGCCCAACAGGGCGCCCGCCGCCGCTCGAGCTGCCGCCTCCCGCGGCGCTTATTGCCGTGCTCGCTTCGGCGTCGGCCACCCTCGGACGGGCAGTGGGGCAGCGGCGGCGCCGCCGCCGCCGCCGCCGCACGCCACGTCACCACGGAGTCGTCAACGGCCGAGGCGCGAGCTGCCAGGAGCTGGGACAGCGGCACAGCCACCCGGCCGCCGCTGACGACTCCGCTGACGGCCGTGCGCACGGGCATGGACAGAACGCCGACGGCGGGCGGCATCGCGGGGTTGATGTCGCCGCCGCGGAGCGGGCCGGCGGCGGCGGCAGATCCCAAAGACGCACGGGAAGTACGGCAGCGCCGCGGCTCCGACTCCAGGACGGTGACTTCGAAATCGCTGTCGCTGCCGCTGCCGCTGCCACTGCCGCTGCCACTCACGGCGAGGGTGTGGTCGCCGCACGCCGTCGTGGGCGCTCCCTGGAGGCCCTCGCTTCGCGCCCGGCCGTGGTGGGGCCTGAAGGGCCGCGAGCTGCGGGGCCCCGACGGCGGCGTGGGGATGCCCATCTCGGTGGCGGCACGGGAGGAGGCGGCGCGCCCGTGCAGGTGCAGGTGTAGCTGCGGCGCAGAGGGAGGGGCGATGCGGTGGGACCGAGGGGAGGGCTGCGCGTCGTCATCGCCGAGGAAGCCGTGGCCGTCGTGGTCGCCGGCGGCGGCGGCGCCGCCGCTGCCGCCGCCGCGCGGCGTCGAGGGCAACATGAACGCCGGTACGGCTGAAGACAAGCGGCCAGGCGCCGCAGCTGCAGCGTGTAAGGCACTGTCATCCCCTAGGTCCTCGAGGAAGCGGCAGGCGTGGGCGGTGCGCGTGACAAAGGGAGAGCCGACCGTTGGAATCACCGTTGCCGTTGCGGCCGTTGCGGCCGTTGGTGACGCGGTTGGCTCCTCTTGGAGGTTCCGGGCAGGCACCGGGCGAGGATCCGAGCCCCATTGGTCCGGTTCGCCGGTCATCTCCCTCCGGAACTGGCGGCTGCGACGGAGAAAGGCGGAGCCCTGGCTGTGGGCGCGCAGCAGCCGCCGACCGCAGGGTGCGGAGTCGCCGGGTGGGGACGGCTCGGTGGTCGCCGAGTCGAGGCCGTACAGCGGCGCTTGAGCAGCCGGGCGCGCCAGGCCCGCGGCCGGGTGCGGTCTCGGAGCAGGTTCGGTTTCAGCGGCGACGTCCATGAACTGCACCCGCTGTGAGGCGATGACGCGCTGGCTCGTGGACGCGCGGAGTCGAGAGCTGCTGCGGGCTCGAGGACTGTCGAGCGGCGTGCAGGCGCCAGGGGCTGAATTTTCGAGTTGGAGATAACTCTGGGCGTTGAGCACTGGAGGAGCCTGGCGGGCAGGAAGCAAAGGCCAGGCCGTGGGGCAGAGCGTTCTTTTGACCGTACCGTGGCCGCAGCCGCCTCAAACAAATGGGGAAATAGATTAAGACGTAAAAGAAAAATTAAATAAATAAAATTTCAGCATGCTGGCACCAACGAAATGTGGCTGACTAAAAGGGCAAGGTGGTAGCGTTGTCGAACAATTGAAAACATCAATTTGTTTTATTACGATATTGGAGAGATTCTACAAACCAGGCAAACTCGGTTGCCGATGTTCCACCTCGCTACAGAAGGATGTGCACCCTCGTCAGTCACCGGCACATTGACGCCGTTGCCGCATGCTGCAGGAATGTCTAAGCATAACTTTAAGAACACTACCCACATGTGACCGACTAACTTGCTCACGGCTTCGACCGCCACTACCCTCGGTAAGTTTTAGGGGCGAGTTCGCCACTTCTCGTATACACGACCTCACGAAGCTTTTATTGAACAGTAAAGGCCTCACAACATCAACCACATCCCGTTGAGCTGCGCAGCTCTTTCTTGCAACCGGTGCTCTGACAAAAGCGCACTCAACGAACGGCGACGCGGCGGACACACCTGGGACGTCCCTCCAGGTGGCAGAAGTCCATCCATTTTACTGCATGTTATTGTTGGCATCAACGCGTGCAGAGACGACAGGAAATCCTCGTTGTTAGTTTGACACCCCCGAGAGGTTTTGTTCTTGACAACAATAATATTTCGTAACAAACATATACATGCCTATGATGCTGTACCTTGGTTTGCTAGGTTATACAAAGCGCAGGGCCGTTGTCGGCGAGATTGTGTTGACGCTACGGAATCGTACAGCGAGACGGCGAGGACAGAAAACAGCGAGAATTCACGGTATGACGATTCGAAAGCAGATACCATAAATTGTTGTACTGAATACCCATATCCTAAACCCTCTCCGCGCTCACGTAAGGAGAGTTAAGAGTACCCGTACAGGTACAAAAGTCGGATTGGCAATTGTCGCATCAATTTTGATTGCGTAAATCTATTTTTATATTACGAATTAATTAAATAACTATATGCAAGTACACAGCTGCATTATTCTTCCGTTCGGCTTCCGCGACCGTACTTATTTATCGCTTCTTGCGATACAGAATGCTTGCCAACTCTATGTAAGATTTGGCCCTGTATATTGCTGGCTATGCAGGCGCTGGCTCGACTCAAACATGTTTTGCGTCAGCCGTACCGTTCGTAGTGGTATTGCAACAGATACGCTCCCGCATTTTCAAGGTGCACCATGCCTGCTTCGCATGCAAGCACATTGCCTTTGTTGTTGAATTTGCAAAGTTTATGCTGTTGGAGCCGTGTGATGATAACACACTACCGACGGCAACTGTACGGTGGCTGTCGACGGAATGTTCAGCCACAGACTTTTCGCGTTCTTGAGTCCTGAGGAGCTGCAAACCACTCGCGGGCAGGGCCACTACAGTCCGATCTCCAAGGCATCCGCCGTCCGATGCTCGAAATGACGGTGTCCACGTGCCACCTCGTGGCAGTGGCAAACCTACCGTCGTTGAAATTCACCCGCATCACCTCCGCCCTTGAGGGTGTGCGTCCGTCGTCCAACCCTCCCCTCCCTCGCCTCTCCTCGCCTCCCCTCGCCCGCCCTGGCCCAGCCAGCACCGCGGTGCCGCGACAGCGCCGCCTTCCCCCTGCTCGACACGCCGCCCGGACTAGTGGCACCCCCCTTCGGCTAGAGCACGGTAGACCGCCAACCCGACAGCGACGGCCCCGCATCGACTGGTTTCCTAGCCCAGTGCACACGGTGACACTGTACGGCAAGCGCCTAGTGGCTCCGGAGCTGCGCGCTGCCGTCCCCCTGCTGCCGGCGGTACAGGTCCAGGATGTGCTTCCCCACCGGGGTGAACTGCTCCTCGCGCAGCAGCTGCTCCACCTGGGGGCCCAGGCCCAGGGAGGGCGCAGTGGGCAGGGCAGGGTAGTGGCAGGGCGGAGGCGATGGCCAGGGTACCCGGAACGGGTGGCAAGGGTACGCGACCAGCACAACGCTCTAGGCGTGTATGTAAGCGAGGCGGGACCAGTGCGGGACCCTAACCCCTCCGACCAACGTGTATACGCTTTCTGCTTCAAGTACGTGCGCACGACGACAATAATCCGCTTGGGCGATGGCCGATGGGTTAGCGAGAGGCTGCACTGCAGGTGGGCTGGACGGGACAACGGATGGGTCGCTGCTCGCTGGCGCACCGCCGAAGCAGAACGACCGACCGCCCCGTCGGTTGCCGAAGACGTCCCGCCCTCAACCCACTCCGGCGCCCGCAGAGCCGTGTTCCCCTCCGGCCCCCGCTGGGTCGCGAGCGGCCAGGTCCCAATGCGTGCAGCCGAGCGAGTGCGTGAGAGAGGAGCAATGCCGGGTACCTCCTGACGGGCTGCAGCTCCCTCCTGACTCGATTGATGCAGCTCCCTCCTGACTCGATTGATGCAGGGTCAGGCCTGCTACGGCGGAGGTTGTTGCTGGAGTGTGTACATACCGCATCCGCATGGTCCTTCATACCGGCAGTGTGTATCGCTGTGTGATTCACCCATCCCATTACCCTCTTCGCACAATGGGGCTGCACACGACCGGCTCGCGAACGGGCTGGGTACGGCTGTGGGCGCATGAGTCGCCCACAGGGCCCCCGCTCCGAAACCCAGGGGCCTCACCTGGTCCCAGCTCCGGAACCCCGCCCAGTCGACCTCCTCCTCCTGCAGCTGCAGCGCGCCGCCCGCATGCGTGAAGGCGAAGGCGCAGCCCCACACCCGGCAGCTGCCGTCCTCGTAGGGGAACACGAACAGGCGCCGCAGACCGGCGCGCGCCGCCGCTTCACCCACTCCGATCTCCTCCGCGAGCTCCCTGACGCCAGGGGAGATTACAAACGGGTGAGGCAAGGTCAGGGATTGGCCCGCGCGCAACGCGAACATGAAAGTCCTCGTCTCCCTCCGTTCCCCCTAGTTCCTTGTCCGCGCCGTTGGCAAAAATGTAATGTAACCGTTACAAGGTGGACCCGTATCCCGACCGGGTGTTCCAACGGGCCCAGGTAGCTCGTAGGTGCCTCGTCTCATCAACCCCTACCAAGGGCTGCGCACCCATCCTCCATCACCCGCGGGGGGGGGCCGAAAATGTGGGCCGTCCGTGGCCCGTGCACCTCGTCGCGCATCGACCCCGAGTCCGTCTCTGTGGGGCCTGCCCGGCAACCGTTGGCACTTAGCCCTTCTGGTCTACGGAGCACATGACCAGCGGTGCAGAGATGACGGCATTCGGGCATTGTGTGCTGGGTCGCAAGCGACGCGACGCGAGGTGCGCCCGTCATCCAGCAGGCCCTGCCACAATTGCGGCGTAGGACGGCGTGGGACTGCTTAAGGCTACGACTGCTAACGGACCGTCGCGGACCGTCGGACTGACATATCGCCGTCGAGCTCGCGCACACCCGAGCGCATGCTCCAATTTCCTCCACTCGCTGGGTGTGTCTGGGCTGTCAAACCCTACCCCTTCCCCTCTCCTCCGCTCCCCTCCTCTCCGTGGCGCCACCCTCACCTCGCGGCCGTGTCCTCGTACTCCTCGCCCGCCCGCACCACGCCCGCGATGACCACGTCCCAGTGCCCCGGGTAGACGTCCTGCGATGGCAGGCGGACCCGCGGGTCGGCGCCTTGAAAGCCGGGCGCGGCGGCCCGCCGTGCGCTACCGGGTGCAGAGTCGAGTCGCCGCTCGCTCCCCACGGAACCCATCAGCCCGTCAGCAGCAGCGACCGGGTGCGAGTGCCCTAACGCCTCGTGCACCAGCTGCTGAGCTGAGATGATGACGGTGCACCGGTGGCAGTAATAATGGGTTACGGTGCGATCAAGAGCCGAGGCTGCAAGGTCCTTGAGCTTTCTAGGTTCTGCTGCACACTCATCCTCCTGGTGAAGGCATGGCAACCTCATTGCGGTGCCCACTGCCGAGCGCGCGAGGGCCGTCCGCCCCGGCGGTGAGTGGCGGACAGTGCGGCTCCCGGCAGCCGGCACCCTGCCCGTGTGCGGCTGCAGCAGCAGCGCTCGAAGCGGGCGGCAGCCTTGCCTGCCTGCGGCTGAGGCTGCGGCGGCGGCTGGGTGGGGCCAACTATGCAGGCGCCACGAAGGTCGGGGTCGGGGGCTCGGGGATGCGAGGCCAGCCACCATTGACCCGGCGCCCCGAAAGATGGGTCGGGGACTCGGGGATGCGAGGCCAGCCACCATTGACCCGGCGCCCCGAAAGATGGGTCGGGGACTCGGGGATGCGAGGCCAGCCACCATTGACCCGGCGCCCCGAAAGATGGGTCGGGGGCTCGGGATGCGAGGCCAGCCACCATTGACCCGGCGCCCCGAAAGATGGGTCGGGGGCTCGGGGATGCGAGGCCAGCCACCATTGACCCGGCGCCCCGAAAGATGGGTCGGGGGCTCGGGGATGCGAGGCCAGCCACCATTGACCCGGCGCCCCGGAAGATGGGTCGGGGGCTCGGGGATGCGAGGCCAGCCACCATTGACCCGGCGCCCCGAAAGATGGGTCGGGGGCTCGGGGATGCGAGGCCAGCCACCATTGACCCGGCGCCCCGAAAGATGGGTCGGGGGCTCGGGGATGCGAGGCCAGCCACCATTGACCCGGCGCCCCGGAAGATGGGTCGGGGGCTCGGGGATGCGAGGCCAGCCACCATTGACCCGGCGCCCCGAAAGATGGGTCGGGGGCTCGGGGATGCGAGGCCAGCCACCATTGACCCGGCGCCCCGGAAGATGGGTCGGGGGCTCGGGGATGCGAGGCCAGCACCGCACCGCACCTTTTTGGAGCTGCGCTTGGAGACCAGAAGCTCGCCGCCGTCGTTGGTGACCAGCACGTAGGAGCCGCGGCCGAGCAGGCGATTCCGCACTGTCACGTCCCGTGGCTCCGCACCCACCACACGGTTCTGCTCATCCTGTAGGCACCGGGCGCCGCCGACAGGGTCTA
This sequence comes from Eudorina sp. 2006-703-Eu-15, assembly GCA_003117195.1. NCBI lineage: Eukaryota > Viridiplantae > Chlorophyta > Chlorophyceae > Chlamydomonadales > Volvocaceae > Eudorina > Eudorina sp. 2006-703-Eu-15. The sequence goes on from BDSI01000045.1 coordinate 915,137, forward strand.
CGTTCTGAGGTGCTGTGACGCGCAGTGTCTTGGTGAGGACCCAGGACAGGATGTAATTTGACGGAGAGAGAACACGGCGCGGCAGGAAGCACGATGGCCTCGTGCGAGCTGTGCGGGTGCAGAATCCGAGCGCGCGCTACCAGGTGAACTCCCGTACCACTTCCCGCGACAGGGGAGGATGGACGCCTAGAACGGGGTAGTGAAGAGTCAGGGGTGCTTACCACTATGACACAGTACTCTTTCGGTCTTGTTATTGGTGATTCCGTGGGAGTGTTGAGGCATCGCCTGCCTCGCGTGCACTGCTTACGTCTGAACTCATGCGTTCTACAGTACAATAGAGACGTACTAGTCCCTTGCAGAAGGTATGTCATTGCGATGTAACAATGCTCCGAACTTGATAATTTCTTTGATGCACATGTAGCCAATCACCACGAATGTGGCTAAATTCCACAAAGCATCCTTGATAAACCCAACTGTTGATCTTTGGATCTTCGACAGTTTGGCACTCTGGCGTCTCGCTGGCGTCTGGCCTCGGCGCTCGTGGCACTGGTTCGGTTTTCTGATACCGTTGCAGGGCGTTGCTTCCGTTGCTTTTACAAAAATGCTCTTCAAGAGCAGACACTAAGACTATGATCTAGTTCTAGAGGTTGCAAAGTTAGGCCAGCTCCATCGGCTCCTCAGTAACGCTTTGGGGTGTGCAGCGCCGGTTTAGGTCCGAGAGGGCTGATGCTCCAGGCGTAGAACAACGCCATAATGCCACTGCAAATGACAATGTCATGTCGTCAAAATATATGTGCAACGTGACAGGAGAATATCCGCGGGAGAGTGCATGCAGGCGACGATCTCACCTGACCCCGGAGATTACTGCGGCAAAGATTGAGTGCGTCCGCTCATAGCGCTTGAACATCATGTACGTTAGCCCAGCAGCAATCACTGCACAACGCGGCCGAATAGGTTACGCCTACTGACGTGTGGAAGATACAGTACACAAGACAAAATCCTGACCTAAGCTCAGAAATACAGTGGGCTTGCACACGGACTTGGTTTTCGTGTAGTGCTGCAGAGAGAAGTATGCTAGCAGTCCGAGTAGAAGTGCCGAGCCAACCGCACCGCCAAGCGAAGCTTTGCTGCCGTGTGCAAAGAATGCATACAACCCGGCAATGGCCAAGAAAAATGAATAGAATGGTGTAAAGCAGAAGTCATACATGTTGCAACCTGTCGAAACAAAATGGTTTTTGAAGTACGTGAGTAGTTGTATTGTAAGGAAGCTACGCCTTAATGATTAGGAAACAGCGGTCATGTACAGGACTTTCTCGAAACATTGCAAGGTCAGTCACGGAAAGTCCAAGACACGTACGGCAATCTGAACACTGTAACCGCGCGACGTCGACAGGTCCTTGTCGCAGAAGCTCCACAGTATGTGAAACATATGGGGACAGAAACGTCTTGCGGTCCCCTGGTTGCACCCGCTTTGTAACCCAAGGCACGCCATCACACCCCAGAGGTGTTCGGTGCATGCTCACAGCTGCTGAAGCTCACACGGACTATACTGCTGTGCCGCCGTGCGCCGCTGGCACTCAACTTAAGCACGAGCCGATCGGCAATTCAGGGCACTGTCCTCCCCTGGTCTATTTCGTCAGGCAGCCAAGACGAGTTGACTTCTCTAGATGAGGAAGGAGGATAGAGATAGGCAGTTTCTTGCGAATAAACTGCTGTAGTGCGTGCGTGGAAGCAGTTCGTACATGTGTACGACATGGGACGAGACCAAGTGATACGATTTCCCCTTAACACCTCGTGCGAGCATGTCTGAGTTAACTGCCAATAGTATTCAACTGTACTGAGAGGTTTGTCCCGCTGCTGGGACAGTGGCCTCTAAGATCCCCCCACCCGCCCATAGACAACGTTGTCGATACGGCGCGAACACTTGACTGTTACACATACCGACAGCGGCTTGACAGTCCGAAACCCTCCCCCCTGCTGCCCTGTCAGGCCGTATGACTGCTCTCTGACGGGAAAGCATGCGCGAAGAAGAAAAGAGACTCCTCAGCGCATGCGCGCACGTTGGCTGTTCCATTGAAAGGAGTCTGCATCAACATAAGATCAGAAATAACGTGCCATCGTGGAAGCAGCAGAAACGCTGTTGTAGGTTCGCGACACCGGAGGCAAGGCCGAAGGTAGGATCAGCTGGCTGGTCCGTTGCAGAAGCGACGCCGCGCAGCTGTCCATAACGCTGATGTAAGCACTATGCGTGCAAATGATGACAATGGAACAAGGGCTCGGTCCAGGAGATGAATGATGTGATGAATGACCTTACATGTCTCTTCCGCTAGGCCAGGTCCATAACCTAACGAAAGGGGCCTACTAGTTGCTCATCGGCTATTGCCGAAGAGCAAATCGAGACAAAGCACCAAGGCAAAGCCTCGACCTAAATCACAAGACAAACAAGTACGACACTCTACCATCAGTGATGGTCCCGAAACCAAAGGAAACGGACAACCGAATCACACAACAACTCACAATAACCGCAAATAACCGAAATGGAGCAGTAAACTGACGGGTGCAGTCAATCGGCGTGACAGCTGTCAGGCCGTATGACTGCTCTCTGACGTATCATGTGCCTACCCGTGACTCCCCCCCCAGCGTGCAACGCAGTAGCAAAGCTGGAAAGATGGGTTCCAGGTGGTGTGGTGTGGATGCGTGAGGTAATTGCGTCCAAATGCGGCAATACGCGACCAGCATGCGTAGCTGGCAATATGAAGTACATGGCGACCGAGACCCGAAATGTACGACAAGTACGGCATGCTCAGACGGTGTCCGACATGATGGCAACAGACTCGCAACAGGGAACACCAACGGCGCGGCTACTGATGCAGTCAATCAAATGGGCCAGCAGCAAACAAGGCACAAACACAAAGCACGGTGTATGCTCCAGCTGGTCTACACGAAAGGCTAAGCACAAGGCGTGGCCCGGGATCTAGCGCTGGCGACTTTGGCACGGGCATTCCCACAGACAGCAAAACACGCGGGCATCACCTCCGAACGCGGCCTGGGCTGCACACGCATGACCTCAGAACTCTCACGTCGGGCGATTCCAACTGGATGGAGCACCAAAATGACGACCGCCGAACGGAACGGCTAAGAAGTCGCCGACATACCAAATCGCTCGGCACCATTGACAACTGTCATTCAGCAACCATCATTTGATCACGCTTGACAATACAAGCGCTTGGTCTCGATTTGCTGGGAAAGCATGCGCGAAGAAGAAAAGAGACTCCTCAGCGCATGCGCGCACGTTGGCTGTTCCATTGAAAGGAGTCTGCATCAACATAAGATCAGAAATAACGTGCCATCGTGGAAGCAGCAGAAACGCTGTTGTAGGTTCGCGACACCGGAGGCAAGGCCGAAGGTAGGATCAGCTGGCTGGTCCGTTGCAGAAGCGACGCCGCGCAGCTGTCCATAACGCTGATGTAAGCACTATGCGTGCAAATGATGACAATGGAACAAGGGCTCGGTCCAGGAGATGAATGATGTGATGAGCGACCTTACATGTCTCTTCCGCTAGGCCAGGTCCATAACCTAACGAAAGGGGCCTACTAGTTGCTCATCGGCTATTGCCGAAGAGCAAATCGAGACAAAGCACCAAGGCAAAGCCTCGACCTAAATCACAAGACAAACAAGTACGACACTCTACCATCAGTGATGGTCCCGAAACCAAAGGAAACGGACAACCGAATCACACAACAACTCACAATAACCGCAAATAACCGAAATGGAGCAGTAAACTGACGGGTGCAGTCAATCGGCGTGACAGCCCACACGATCGGGTGCATCATTCGAAATGACGGATGCCGCATACATAAAACAATACATAAAACAAAATGCTTGCCCTCTCATCGCGCTCTCCGGTCCAGCGAAGTACAGTAGCTGCATACAACGGCATCGGGCGTGGAAGTGACAGGATTTGTGGGATGTTCCGTCCTCCCCGTACGGAGCCGGCAGCCCGGGACCCACGACCTCGCCCCCGCCGGACAGCCCCGCCCCGCCCGCACGGTGTTGTGAAGTAAGGTATGACACTGTCGGTGGGGCCTGCTGGGGCTTGCCCTGGTATACCCCTTTGATCCCTTTCCGGGGTCCGCTGTAACATTCGTTCACTTCAACACGCCTGGGCGGTCCCCACCCAGAGGGGCCTGCCACGCTCCTCGACAAATCTACACATAGGTTCTGCTCTGTACGGTGTCGCAGGCGCCGTGAAATCGGTACGACATGTCGTCCCTCCCTACGAAAGCGGCAGCAGTGGCGGCAGCAGCATCACCGGCAGCAGCGCACTGCCTCATGAAATAACCTTCGGCTCCTGCTCCTGCTCCCGCTCCTGCTCCTGGGGCTGGCCGTCCCTCTCCAGCACCATCACCGGCAGTTTGGCGGTGCGGGGCATCAGCAGCTGCGCAAGCCGGAAGCCCGAGCGGGCAAACAGCGCCTCCCACTCACCCCGGCTGCGCTCACGGCCCGAGGTCATGACCTGCAGCACCCGGGAGAAACGGGGGATAAAGAGAAACTAATTGGGGGAGGGGGAAGGCGTAGGGGTGGGGCGGGGGCAATGCAGGTTAACAAAGGGGGAGGGGATGAAGTAAGATCGCTGTCTGCCTGTTCTGCAGGAGCTGTAAGTACTGCACTCCTCGGGCCGCCCACGCAAAATCCGTACTCTATACCCTGTACGGCACGGATACGACAATGTGTGACATCACAGAGGGTCGACAATCGAGGCTGTTATTATTAAGGATGTTACAGCTCGAGGCTGTGTCGAGGCTGTGCCGTATCCTTTACAAGGCGGTGGCCGTCAGATGGCGCCTAAGATCACGTGCCGCCTCAACGGTAGCGGACGGCCGCCTCGACGGCAGCGCGTCAAACTCAAAAGGCAGGCCTGCTGGCGACCTCCACACCTCTTGATGGTGGGTCCAAGACAAGAACCCCTGGGCGTCCGCTGCACCACTCCTTCCTTTCTCCCTTCCTTCACCGAATACACCCACGATCGTATCCTCAACTGCCGTACACGTTTCGCTCATACAACCCACGGCAATTGGGAAATCAAAGCTAGCATCGGGAAGTCAAAGCCTCCGCTGATCATAGGCATCTGTGCGACCGCGTCGCCCGCGTTTCAACCACTGTGATGAATCCCACCAGCCCTTGGACCCACCATCATGCCCATGTCGAACTCGAGCTGCTGCAGTGTCGTGGCGTCCGCCCCGGGCCCCACCACCTCCGGCAGCACCGCCTCCACCACCACCAGGCGGGAGGCGGGACCCTGGTCCAGGGCTGCCTGGGCGCGGCGGAGGATGGCGGCGGCCTGGCTGTCGGGCCAGTCGTGGAGCACCAGCCGCATGAGGATGCAGTCGGCCACCAGCGGGAAGGGCTCGAAGAAGTTGCCCTGTAGGTAGAGAGGGAGGGAGGGAGGGAGGGAGGAGGGAGGGAGGGAGGGAGGGAGGGAGGGAGGGAGGGAGGGGGGAGGGAGGGAGGAGGGAGGGAGGGAGGGAGGGAGGGAGGGAGGGAGGGAGGGAGGAGGGAGGGAGGGAGGGAGGGAGGGAGGGAGGGAGGGAGGGAGGGAGGGAGGGAGGGAGGGAGGGAGGGAGGGAGGGAGGGAGGGAGGGAGGGAGGGAGGAGGGAGGGAGGGAGGGAGGGAGGGAGGGAGGAGGGAGGGAGGGAGGGAGGGAGGAGGGAGGGAGGGAGGGAGGGAGGGAGGGAGGGAGGAGGGAGGGAGGGAGGGAGGGAGGGAGGGAGGGAGGGAGGGAGGGAGGAGGGAGGGAGGGAGGGAGGGAGGGAGGGAGGGAGGGAGGGAGGGAGGGAGGGGGCACGTGGACTGCCTCAGGCTCAGACTGGGGGCCAGGGGACTGAATGATTTGGGTGCCGGGCAACAGGCACGCGCCAACGCATCCATGTAATCTATGAATGGAGGCCACACGCGCACGCTTGCACGCTTGCACGCTTGCACGCTTGCACGCTTGCACGCTTGCACGCTTGCATGCACGCACGTGCTTCCGCGCGGCAGCTGCCCTCCGTCCCCGGGCCAGACTCAACGGCCGGCCGCGGCACCACCCAGCCCCACCGGAAGGACAAGAAGCCGCACGCAGGGCCTGAGAGCGAGGAAGCCACACGTGCGTGGCGGCCGACGCCCCATCCCCTTGCCACGTCAGGCCACATAGGCCACGTGGTGTATGTCGGGGCAGGTTGCGCTCCTTCGCTCGCCGGTTCGACACACTCCGCCAGGTCCCAAGGCCTCTTGCTTGGCCCCCTCCTCAAAACCCAATGCCCTAAACCCTAAAACCCTAAAACCGTACCTCGACGTACTGCAGCCGCTCCAGCCCCCGCTGCCCCATCCTCCGGGCGCGCTCCACCACATTGGGCAGCTCCATCACGAACCCCCTCCGCACACCTGGGGCCCGTGGGGTGTGTGTATGTGTGTGTTATCGAGGAGAAAAGCTGAGCCGCGAATAAGTGTGTATGTGTGTGTGTGTGTGTGGATGGGTGGTGGTGGTGGGGGGGGGTAAGGTTTGACTCGAGGTCAGGAAGGGGGAGACGGCTACATAGTACATACGTGGCGACGTGTGGAGCAGGGCGGATTGCCGCACGTGTGTCCCGTGCCTGGGTGCGGCGCAGCGGCGGCATGTGTGTACGACAACTGCGCCGCGAGGAACGATAGCGGGGTGTCCAGCTCGAATACATACGGCATGTGTACTGCGTGTGGCGCGGTCACAACGCGTACGGCTCCGTCGTGAGCCTGCGCTGCTCCATCGTGTCCGCAACGATGGATGCGTGCGATGATGTGCGGGGGACCAGGGGGCAGGTGGAGTTGGGGAGGTGGGGACAGGGGGCAGGGCACCCGGCAGCAGCCCAGGACCGCATCGTCCGTCAGGCCGTGTAGGTAGGTGCATAAAGCGGCGTCTCCCGCATCGTCGGGTTCCCTCAGCGCCCTTTTCACGAGATGCCAGCGCCAGGTGACCCACGGGTCATTCGACCCAGAACACCAACTGACCCACGGGTCAGCCGACGCAGAAGTCGGCCCCCATGAGTCACACCATTAGGGCCACAGCCTTACCCGGGTGGTGCGTCAGAATGGCCGCCATCAGGAGCCCCTGGCCGCCGCCCACATCCAGTACGGTGCCGTGCCTACGGCGAGTGCGCGCGTGCGCGTATTATTAAGACCACAAGCGGGCCGCGGAGGAGGCTGAGGTCAATGAGTCAATCAGTCTCCTCCTACAGGAGAGGACGTCCTTATGTCTGTCAGCCGTACACGTCCATACAGCACTAACCCCCCCCCCGTGCGAATGCGCCGCTGTGGGCTGACTGACCAACGCTTGGGATGCGCATATGGACGAGACCTACCTACCCCATACATACTCACCTGTCGGCGGCGTCGTCGATGATTGGAGGCACGCCCGGCGAAGCGCACCTGCCATCAACGCTGATGTCGTGTCGTACAGTGGCGCGCCCGCTCTCTACTCGGCTGTGCGCGGGTGGGAGCTCCGCCTGGCGGCGCGTGCGCCCGTGCCGTCAGCTCGTCAACCCGCCCCCAGCCGGTCACCTCTCGCAGCCATTTCCAACCGAGCTCCGAAACACAATCGCCCTGAAGAGGTCACCACAACCGCCACATACCCACAGACCCATGTACCCACACACACCCACACACACAGACACCCACCCACACATCCGCACACCCACACACCTATGTACCTACGTACCCCATACACCCACACGACTGCCCGCGCACCCACCGCGAGAAGTCGTACGCCTGCGCCACTCCCTGCGCCGCCGCCGCTGACGTGGCCGTCATGGCCTTGTCGAAGGCAGCCGCCTCCAGCGGCTGATCCGCGATGTAGCCGTACCAGTCGCGGCCGAACGCCGCCTCGAAGCCCATGCGGCCTGGGGACGCAGTACAGGATCCCGGATCCAGGATCCAGGCGGACCGGGTGGGTGGAACCGGTGCAGGTCGGGTGTCGCGGGCGGAGGTAGGGTAGGAGGTGGAGGGGAGGGAGGAAGCGGAGGGGCGGGATGGTGCGCCGGGCGAGAGGTTGTCCTGTCGCCACGGGGTAGGACTCGCTGGATGCGAAGCAGGGGCGAGGGCGATGGGGCAGCACTGCAACTACGGCAGGTGATCAGATCTTCCGACGGGGATCAGCTGCATTCGGGGGTACGACTGCCCCAAATGATATCCCCGGTGCCGTCGAGGTAATGGAGGCCCAAGGTATAGGAGCGGAGATGTGCGCCGCTGCGTTGCAGGGTTGACGGACAGGCGGGGTATTCGCACTCAAGGGGATTACAGGAGGGGAGGGCAGCGGAGTTGAACGGAACGACAATGCGAGACATGATGTGGATGTCGCCCGTGTTCCCCCCACCCCACCCCAAGTCCCCAACCGGCGCATACACACACGCGCGCGCGCGCGCACCGTTTGCCGTACCCTCTTTGACGTTGTCGTACAGGAAGCCCCGGCTGACGTAATGGCCAGGCAGTCCCAACATGAGCGCCAGCCACTTCATCTGGGAGGGGTGAGACTCCTGGGAGGGGACGAGACGACGGGGGGGGGGAGGGGGGTGCCGGGGTGCAGGGCGGGCGGGCGGGCGGATGCAGCCAGGGAGGGCCCTGGGTTGACGGGCGCTGCTTAGTGCGCGAGTGACGTCGAGTAACGGGTGGAAGTGAGCTCTGATAACTGGTAAGCAGACAGCACCGTAAGCAGGGTTACTGACCGGCGGCTTTCGCCGCAGCGCAGGCATTGGCACTGCCAGTCTGCCACACTTGGCACTGCGTTCAATCAATCATCATCCGGTCGCAGTGGACCCCGCAGTGGGTCAGTGTCACTGGTTGCACAACGGTAAAAATGGTTCGGTCAATCGACGTGTCACCCCGCAAACCCCATACGACCTTCCTCCCCGCTCTTCACCCGACCCTCGGTCTGGCAGTCCGCTCAGTCCACCGGCTGGCTACCCGTTTAATGTACTTCCTGTATAGCCTCCCCATCCACATGGGTGCCATACGGTGATGCCGCCCCCTTCCCCCTCCCTGTCCCAACCACCCCCTCCTGCCCTGCCCTGCCCTGCCCTGCACATCCCAGCAGCGGCCCCCCACCAGCCGAAACGTCGCTCTGGCAGCAGCGCAGTTTGAGAAAATGTCTACCAATTCCCTATACCCCCCACTCCCGCCCCCACTCCCGCGGCCCCCCCCACCCGCCCCCACCCACTCCCAGGTCCCGCCCCCACCCACTCCCAGGTCCCGCCCCCACCTGCAGCATCATGCCGCTCTCCGTCAAGTAGAAGGCGGTGACCTCCTCACGGTTGCTACTGCTGCTGCTACAGCTGCTGCGACTGATGTTGCTGCCATTGCTGTCGTTGCTACTGCCATTCTGCGGGGCCTCCCGTCCGTTTCCATCCAACCGGCCGACGCCCTCGCTGTCCTTGCCCTCCCCACCCTCGACTACCGAGCCCGCTGCCGCGCGCGCGCCGCTGCGCCTGTCGGTGTCGAACCCATCGTCATCGTTGCCGTCACTGCCGCCGCCGCCGCCACCGCCGCCGCCATTGTCGTCACTCGCTTGCTGACGTGGCACCTCCGCCAGCAGGCCGTACGCCGCGCACAGTCGCAGCAGCCGCAGCAGGCACGGCGCGTTGCAGCGCAGTCGGTCCGCCAGGTCGGCGGCGGTGGCGGCGGCGGCCGGGTCGTCCGTCAGCGCGTCGGGGACCCCCAGCCGACACAGCGAGTAGACGGCTGCAGGCACGACCAAGTGGCGGCGGTGGCGGTGGTGGTGGTGGTGGTGGTAGTGGTGGGGTTAGGGCCAGGAAAGAAAAGGAAAGGAAAGCCAAACCCAGAAACAAAGCCCTGCGCGGCGCGTGCGGCCCGTGACTCGTTGTTTCGCCCGGCGTCAGCCGGGGCGCGCTCTCAGGGTCAGTCATAGGGCCCTCAACCGACACCCCCATACCACAGCCCACACGCCAAACCCCAAAACTCACGATCATCATAACCCCTAAACCCCCAAACCGCCCCCCAAATGCTGCATACGGTGTCCCACATCCCACCGTTGGGCGCCCAGCTGCCCCGGATGAGGGTCTCAAGCGCCGCCGCCTTCTCCGCCGACACCGAGCGGACCGCCTGTACGGCACACGTATGGTACAGTCGTACCCGGACACCGGTTACGGTCACGGTGCAGTACGGTACGGCGGTACAGCACCAAGCGATGCGGCGCCGTGGAGGGTGCCGCGGGCTGATTGCGCAGTGGGCCGATTGCGCAGCGGACCCGCTCCTTTTAGGAAACACGCGCGCGGGCGCCCATCGCTTGCCTTGATCACCGGCGAGCTCTTGGCGGTTGCCAAAGATGCCTGCGGCCGCACATCGGGCTCGGCCTCATGGGGCGGCGCCGATGGCAGATGGTGGTGGTGATGGTGATGGTGATGGGGGTGCGGAAGGTCTTGACCCGGGGTGCGGGCGCCGTCCGCGTCCTCGGCGCGCGGAGCCATGGTAGCCGTTTTGGCCGGATTCGTCAGATTTGTGTTCGTCAGATTTGTGTTGGTCAGGCTTGTGTGAGCTGTTGTTGGAGGAGGGTTGTTGCGACTGGCAGTCTGGCACTATTTCACTGAGGTAGCACAGCGGTCGGCTGCTCGATTGCCGTGATGCTTTAGGAATCAAGATTTCCACAGGAAAGATGCAGCTATGTGTGCGCATTCTGGTAACCCGACTTGAAAAGAGCCTGCCGCAGCAAAAGAGCCAGTCGCATCGTCCGTCCAACTTGACCGCCTGAGGTCATCAGACTTTTGATGGCGCCATAATGATCGCAACGTACCGTATTACGGCTGCCGCCTCGGAACCACCGTAGGGCGAAACTTGAAAGCCCGTTTTGTGGCGCGCGCCTTCGATTTCAAACGACACTCCGCGCACGCGGCAGTGCAAACAGGCTGCCGTCAAAGTCGCACTCCTGGAACACGGTATGGTTGTGTGTGCGCAACGATCAAGTCCCGTAAATCCCGTGCGCCTTACCGTTCAAACGCGGCTGCTACGAAAGATGCGCCTGCCGCGGTAACTAACCCCATGTCCTCACCCCGGGGAGCGTGCGAACCAGTCCAACGCAGTCGGACGCAGTTGGTGCTACCTGGCTGTGGGGGCGCCAGAAGGGGTGGAGGGTGGGCTCCGCGGTCGGGGCTGCCGGAGCCTGCAGGCGGCGCCGGGTTGGGGGTGGCTTGGGTTGCGGACCGTGGGGGGCACCGGACAGCCCTTCCCTGTCCTCCCGCCGCGTGTCCAATTGCGGTACGGCACCTGGTACGGCAGCCCGGCAGCACTATGAGCCGTCCTGCTGGGGGTATTTATTGTTCGAGAGCGCCGGGCGACCCGCAGGCCCCGCACAACCCCTGTACCTTGCGTCGACCGTCGACCGGTCAGTTTGGTGCGGTCCGCGCGCTTGTCCCTACAGTACCTCCCATCTATCCCTACAAATGAAGGTAACCTAGGAGAACCTTGGTCGAGGCGCTTCAGGGAAACGCCCGGGGGTATAAGAGGCGGGTTTGGGTTGGTGAGTGTTCGCCCATTCGCCCCCGGGCCTTGTGTCCACCCTTTACCCTCCTCTGCTGTTCCGGGTTATGTTCCCCGCATGTAGCCCCCCACGGGTCGCTATCCATTTGCCTCCAGGGTCCCTGCATTTTGTACCATCGGATCGCGTTGCGCCTTCGAAGTGAGGAAATAGACGGCACAGCCCAGTACGCCGTGCCGAACACGGGCGATACATATGACGGCCTACCAACATGCAGGCCATAGAGTTGGACACCGATTCCGTTTCAGATATATGATTTCGCTATCAAAGACTCCTTCGGGTTGCGTCACACTCAGCCACAGACAACTCTGCGCAAAGAGTCAGCGATGCCGCAGTCCCTTGCGGTGACATGCGGAAATCTCGGGCGACGAGGAAACGATGATTTGAAGAGATGACCTGATTGTTTCGTCCTATGATTAATAGTGCAGCTGGGAGCGTCGCGGTGTGGAAATGTCCCTCAACGCAAATCAAGCCACAGAGCATCACAGATAAATATGATACAGCACTGTTGTATCATGTATAGAAAGGCTAAAAATATTTCCATCCACGAACGCGACGTCTCAGTCGGCAGGCATGCGAGGGCAAAGCGGCGACCGGCCGTAATGCTGCCCAACTACGGTTGCGCCTTATTACATGACACAGCATTCTACCTGCGCAGTGGAAATTCCTGTGTGTGCTGAGCAAATATGTACGGCAATTACGTGCCGGACAACGTTGAGCGGAATTACAACCGGCGACGCCCCGGCCAGGCTGTATATTAGCTGATCGGCCCCGCTGATTTCCAGCAGTTACACTTGTAGGATAGTATATTGTTTAATCTGAAATTCCTACAAGGTAAAATGCAGGTCCTGGCCGGAAAGCAGCTGTCGGCAGGCCTGACCCGGCCAAGCCGAGGCCAGATGGTTGTCACCAATGTGGCGACGCCCTCCAAGAACCCAACTTCACGCCTAGCGAAGCGCAGCAAGGTGGAGATTATTAAGGAAAACAGCGACTACCTTCGTCACCCACTCATGGAGGAATTGGTGAATGACAAGACCTACATCACCGAGGATTCGGTCCAGCTAATGAAGTTTCACGGCTCGTATATGCAAGACCACCGCGAGAAGCGCTCGTTCGGAGCAGGCAAGGCGTACATGTTCATGATGCGGACTCGTCAGCCAGCCGGCGTCGTGCCGAACAGGCTGTATCTGGTCATGGATGATCTGGCTGACCAGGTGAGAATCTTACGCTTGGGTAACATCATGTTTACCAACTTTCCGTTTCGGGATGCAACACGCCGCCAGCGCAGGTTGTTTACCAACCCAGAACTCGGCCACCATTCGTCTTGCACAAATTTTACACACCACTTGTATTAACATGTTCAAGTCAGCGGTTGCGTCATGTTCCTGGCGACGTGTAACGACCTATGGCAGGAGACTGACGTGGCGCACCGGCCCGGCCGTTGTTGGCAACAGGAAAATAAGCGTTTTACAATAATGTTTCTTCCGAAACGTTTTGCTTCACATGGTTGGCCCTGGCCTGCTGGCCTGGTCAGCGAACCTTGGGTAATTTCGGTCCAACATCAGGACTACCCAAACTCCGGCCGCAAATGATCTTACCTTGACAGATCCTCGACACCGCGATTGGAGAGTGTGGTGTGGGTTTGCCGACGTCATGGTGATACCCCTCGGCTCGTTGGGGGAAAACGGCTTCCGGCCTGACATGGCGTTGGGTCTGTTTACCGTTGCTCCCAAGCTCGTTTCTTGCCCCCCTCCCCACCTGGCTCGCTGATAAGCACTGCGCTCTTCCCCTGCTTTCCTGCAGTTCGGCAACGGCACGCTGCGTCTCACGACGCGCCAGGCGTACCAGCTGCATGCCGTGCTGAAGCACGACCTGAAGACGGTCTTCTCCACCGTCATTAAGAACATGGGTTCCACCCTGGGCGCCTGCGGTGACGTCAACCGCAACGTCATGGGGCCTGCTGCGCCGTACCTGAACAAGCCCGAGTACGTGCATGCACAGAAGGTACGGGGTGGCGGTCCTGCGGCGCCTGCACACATCCACATGCGCGTACACGCTTGTGTCGTCCGCGCCCATGTCCGTGTGTGACGCCGTCCAGCGGACATTCGGACAGTGCTCGCCTTGAGGACGCGTTACCGAGGAGGGCACGCTCTGCGCGGGCGCCCTGCGGGATGCGACGAGCGTCCTAACGTGTCGCGATGGTGACTTGTAGCTGTCTTGGGGTTGTGACGATTTCTGGCGCCCTCCCTGCATGTGCCCCTCCTCCCTGCAGCTTGCCAACGACCTGGCGGACCTGCTGGCGCCCCAGTCGGGTGCCTACTACGACGTCTGGCTGGACGGAGAGAAGTTCGTGTCGGTGTACAAGGAGGTGGGTGGGGGTGGTGGGTCGGGGTGAACCGGGGCGGGTGGGGGGGATGGGTCGGGGTGGGCTGGGGCGCCAGAAGGAGCAGCAGCAGGCTGCAGCACCAACAAGTCGCGGCAGCAGCAGAAGTGCTTCAAATTTAAATCGCCAGAAAACAACCTGAAATCCTGGAGAGTGCAGCGGCAGAAACTAAAACCTTGGCAGCGATGTGAACCTGTTGTTGAAACTGTAATGGCTTAAGGCGAAATGGTTGGCGACGAAGTTTGGCGTTAGCCAGACATGCAGGTCAGCTTCCTGTGTAGCTGTTGATCGAATCGACGTCAGCGAGGGCGGTTTCCCGTGGCCTCGTTCATGACAGCACTGGAGAGGCGCCACGTTGCCGCCGCGTTTGAAGCTGGATTTGTCTCTGTTTATCTGGGAAGACCGTCAGGGAAGGGGTCGGTGCTGCGAGTAGATACATGTGCCGGGGGGGCCGTCGGTCTCGCCGAATGTCTGGATTTGGGTCCCGTTGAGGGTTGACGTCCGCTCCGGGGGACTACCACTCTGCTTCCGGGAACGACCCATTTCTCATCTGGGTTGTGGTTTCAGTCGTGTTGGGAGTTGCGCCAAGCGGCTTTCCTTCGGTTGGCGTAATGCTCCAAGTGATCAGGTCGTTGTACCGTTAGCGTCCGTCCCATGTCCCTGCCTGGCGCCACCCCAGGTGCCAAAGGCGGGCGTTATCTACTCGGTCATTCACGCACCAGTTGTAGTCACATACGCCACCTCGTTGGCTGGGCCCAGCATTCCTCACATACCCCGGTCGCGTGCGGTTCTCTCCTTCCAGAGCCCCCATCCTTATTCTGGGATCCTGGGATAGATTTGGGATAGATTGTGGTATCCGTGGGTGGTGGTTATGATTGCGTACTGTCCGCACCGTCCTCCTCCCTCCGGGCTCGGTTCCGCAGGACCCCAAGGTGACTGCGGACCGCGCCTTCAACGGCTATGGCACCAACTTTGAGAACTCGCCGGAGCCCATTTACGGCACCCAGTTCCTGCCCCGCAAGTTCAAGATTGGTGTCACGGTGCCGGGGGACAACTCGGTGGACCTGTTCACCCAGGACCTGGGCGTCATTGTCATCACGGACGAGAAGGGTGGGTGGGCATTGGGTGGGTGGGTGGGTGGAGCGGTCGGGTGGGCGGTCCGGGCAAATCGGACGGGAAGTAAGCTTGTCAGCATGCCGCGATCAGCATGCCACGGAGTGGTGTTACAGATGCGGTCAGGACAAGGCGTTGACGGAAGCAGTCACGAGGCTTAGCGTAGTCAACATGGGGGGCGGGGAGGACAGGGCCCTTGGAATGGAAGGGGTTGCTCGAAGAGGGCGGCGGATTTTAGTTCAAACGGAAGCTGATGCTGAAACTGTCAGGATTTTATTGAAAAAAAACATTGGCTTGCGTTCTGGGGTGTGGGTTCACGCTTCGGAAATACGGCATCGGATGTCACAACCCCTCGGACTAGGGCCGCATCATTGGGTGCGGGCGTCGGTCGAGTGTCGGGCCCGTGCCTGGCGGCGGCGGCAGCGCCGTGGCCAAGCCTGTAGGACAGGCTCGCTTGTCGCTTCGGCAGTTTCGCTTCCCGAGAAGGCGAAACTGCCGAACACCCACCCCGCTGTCCGCATTGTCGCGTGCTGCCACCATCCCATCCGGACGGGACGGCCCCTCCCACGGCTTTGCGGCGACCACCCTAATTGACCGTACGCATGTCCCGTATCCTTCCGCTTCCCACCCCAAATCTCCCTCCCCCCCCAGGTGAGGTGAAGGGCTACAACCTGACGGTCGGTGGTGGCCTGGGCCGCACCCACCGCGACGACGACACCTACCCGCGCCTGGCGGATCCGCTGGGGTGAGCGCAGGGGCGGCAGGCGGAGAGCGGATCCTGACGGCAGGACCCGGACCCCCCGGGAACCGGGGAGGGATGGCGCCGCGGGAGGGACGGTTCTGGGGATGTGTCGGACCCTTGACGAAGTGACCTGGGTAGTGAAGGGATCGCGCTCGTAAGACTCACGACCTGGGCGCTGGGAATCAGGTCCCAGTGGACGCGGATTGGGTATTGTTGAACACACTGCTGCGGGGCCAACAGTTCATTGCCCTCCGCGCGTCCGCGCATCTGCCGCCTCCACCACGCAGCTATGTCGACAAGGACGACATCTTCCATGCGGTCAAGGCGGTGGTGGCCACGCAGCGCGACTATGGCCGCCGCGACAACCGCAAGCAGGCCCGCCTCAAGTACCTGGTGGCGGAGTGGGGCATTGACCGCTTCAGGTGCGACATGGATGATTGGAGGCTGCTTGGAGGGGCGTTGTCAGTAGTGTACGCGCAACCAAACCGCGCAGGTGCTGCGGTGGGGCCTGACGGCGCGTTGGGCAGCCAAAGCGCAGACATTGAAACCGGCAAACCGATGACGGTGATGCGATCCTTCCACTGCTACCCGTGCGTGTATCTGCTGCTAGGTGCTAGCGCTGTCGGTCTCGTGCACCTGTGGGCGTGGCCAAAACGATGTGTCGGCAGCCGAGGGGGCGGATACAGTCCCGGCCAAACGTCGCCCCGCTGCGTATCGCCCCTCGCTCCCCTCACCTTTGCCCCGGCAGCATCGCAGTTTGAATATGCCAACCAATTTCCTATACGGTGCCCCTCGCTCCTCGTTGCTGCCGATGGGCAGGTCGGTGACTGAGCAGTACATGGGCAAGAAGTTCGGGGAGTTCGTCCCGATGCCCACCTGGGAGTACAAGGACTACCTGGGCTGGGGCGAGCAGGGCAACGGGAAGCTCTTCTACGGCATCTACGTCCAGGTGCAGGGGCGGGGCAAGGGCAGGGTTTCACAAATACACAAGCCAGTGTCAGGGGATCGGCAATAGTCAGGAAGCCAGTCAGCTCACGGTTTGGGCCGGGAGGGGGCGTATGTTAGGCCTGGTGGAGTGATCGCGCGCGCGTCGCTAATACCTCACCGGCTGATGAGCTGCTCCCAACCGGTTTCCCGGGCAAATGCAGTGCAGTGCAAGGGTACACAGTCTTAGGTCGGGAAGGAATTAAACCGGAATGGAGTCCGCCCCTGACTGCGCGCCTCGCGTCCGCGCCTCTTTCGCCCCTCCCATCCACCTGGGGGCCCCACTAATGAAAATGTCTACCAATTGTTTTACCCTCCCCCCCACACACACACCCACACACACTCTCTGTGTCTTCCCGCCTGTGCGACCGACCGCCGCGTGCAGAACGGCCGCATCAAGGGCGAGCAGAAGAAGGCGCTCCGCGCCGTGATTGAGAAGTTCGAGCTGCCGGTGACGCTGACGCCGCACCAGAACATCATCCTGCGCGAGGTGGACCCGGCCAACAAGGACGAGATCATGGCCATGCTGCGGGCGGGCGGCGTGCAGGAGCTGGTCGACTGGGACAGCATCGACCGCCTGTCGATGGCCTGCCCCGCGCTGCCGCTGTGCGGTCTCGCGGTGACGGAGGCGGAGCGCTCCCTGCCGGACATCAACAAGCGCATCCGCACCATGATGAACAAGGTGGGTTGGGTTGGTTGGAGTAGGAAGGGGGTTGGAGGGGGCGCAGGGGGTGGGATGGGTGGGGTGTCGGCTCAGCTGGGAGGGGTCGGCGGTGTACGGCGTGGGCCGACAGGTCGAGAGGGTCAGGTTGACGGCGTGTGGTGGGGCGGAAGGGGTACATGCTAGGACGCGCGGCTGGCGGCCAGCTAGGACGCGCGGCTGGCGGCCAGCTAGGACGTGCGGCTTGCGGCCAGCTGTAAGCGCATACACCCCGTGATGCTGCCTGGCAACAAGTGTCGGCCGTGCCGTTGTCAGCGTATTTCCCCGTGACGTCCGGAAGAGCGGAGGTTCCTGAAGGGCAGCATGAGCTGTCGCAGAGAGAGACGGCGTGTTGTAGCTGATCGCTGGTGTGGGTGTCCGCCGCCGCCGCCGTTGCGCAGGTGGGTGTGCCGGAGGAGCAGGAGCTGCACGTGCGGATGACCGGCTGCCCCAACGGCTGCGCGCGGCCCTACATGGCGGAGCTGGGCTTCGTGGGCGACGGCCCCAACAGCTACCAGCTCTGGCTGGGCGGCAACCACAACCAGACGCGGCTAGCGCAGCTGTACGCTGACAGGTGCGGCATGCGAGTGTGTTACATGGTTACATAGGGGGTGGATACGAGCCGTTGGCCCAAGGGCACGCAAGGAAAACGCCTATAAGAACGTGGCTGACGGTTGGCTTGGGGTTCAATCAAAAGATGCCCCCGGGTTTCGGAGGAGGGCTGTCGGCTATCCTGTCGTTGTGAGTGCTGCCATGGCGAGTGCTTTACCTGTTCGGTGTCGAGATGGTCAGAGAGGCTGTGCGCTCGGACTTGGGCTGGGGCGGTTTCCCCAAACAGCCAGGCCAAGCAGCCAGGCAACCCGCTTCATTGGAAAAACCTGAGGACGGACGCCCCTCTCACCCACTCATGGAAGTCACGGTCTGTATGTCCTTCCGCCTGCTCTTCCTACAGGGTCAAGGTGAAGGACCTGGAGGCGTTCCTGGAGCCCGTCTTCACCGCCTGGAACACCCACCGGCGGCCCAAGGAGGGCTTTGGCGACTGGACGGCGCGCACCGGCTTTGACACCGTGAAGCAGCTAGCGGCAGCGGTGGCCAAGGCGGCGCCGGCGGCCGCGAATGGCAACGGGAACGGCAACGGCAATGGCAACGGGGTAGCGGCGAAGGATGCTGGGAAGCAGCTGGCGGCCAAGTAAAGTGAGCAGTCAGGTTGCCTGGGAGAGTCATGGCCCCCTTGCCCCCTGCGCCCTCATGTAGACCCGGTTGTTGATTGCTGAGGGGACGTGCCGGTTGCGGGGCCGATCGGGCGCCCACTCAATTGACCTGAGCAGCTCTGCTGGGCAGCTTGCATTTTGTTGAAGCGTAGGATGTTTGGTGTATGCGCCGGTACATGTACCTGTTTGCGTTTGTTGTGTCCCCAGGCAAGTAAGCACCCGGGGCGTGATGCGCAGCTGTTTGCTGTGTCGGGCATGTGCAAGGGGATGTGTCGGGAAGGCGGAGACCGGGGGGAGCTGTTGCAGGAGGTGGTCTCTTCGCGGCTCCTAGGAGCAGGGGACCACGATGGACCAGTCGGCTGCCCCCCTGTTTCGCATGCGGCGCGTGGGGTGTGTGTCGGTTGCCCGGGATGATGAGGGAGTGGGAACTCCCCACAGTCGGGTTTTCTCTCGAGAGTGTTGTTGTGATGTACACCTCTCGTTCGGGTACCACCCCTTTGAAGTCTCAGTAAACTGCCGCTTTGCTTTGTGATCTTAGTCTCGACGGCGTGTGCTGGTACTGTGTGGACCTCTCCTTGCGGCGGCGGCGGCAGCGCGACTATGACCGCTGCGACGTAGCGTCAATTCCTCTGCACACACACGCGCGCGCACACACACGCCCCCGGGTCGTCGTTGGTGGGGGGCGGGACAGGTTGGGTTTTGGCGGCCAGCGATTAGTGTCCGTCACCTGAGGGCGCGGCCCATTTGGGGTCGCGCGCAGTCTTTTGTGTTGACCCGCCATCGACGATTCGGATGTTTGGAGGGGAGGTAGATGCTTGCATGGTTTCGGACTTCGACTACGTAGTGCGCGCGCTTGGACTGTTGCGGAGATTCTCTAAGGGCCGTCGGCCGAGGGGCTGCCCCTGTCCCCGAACTTGTCTTGATGGCCCGGGCTTGCGGCGTTATGCCCCGGGACGCGGCTGGCCCATGCCCGGAACGGATAAGTAGGACATCGGGACATCGCAGGAGGGGGCAGCAGTAGCGTATGATGGAGCCATCGCAAGACAGGCTACATGACGATGAGCATATTAGGATGTTACGAAATGTCGTGGCGCCGTCGCAGTGTACGGCCGTTGTGTATCGGGGCGGTCACACCTTCCCAGGCATGAGTTAGTACGGCACGTTGGCGTGGAAGGCGGCAGACACGTCCGTGCGTGTCGGGATGGCGGCATTTTCAGATGTGGTTCTGCTGGAGGGGCGTTGGCCGGCGATGGGGGATACGAGGATAGCGAGGATACATCGGCCGAGCGCTGTCCTGCCTGCGCTGGGGCCCGTGCGGCCGCCGTTGAGCCTCCGAGGAAGTGCCCGGGATGGACGCCTGCGGTCCGGTTGTTGTCGCGACAGTAATTCGCGGCGGCGGGAAGAAGCACAGATGGATGGACCGCTCCCCGCTCGTTGTAGGCTCTTGAGGGTGGGTCAGATGGGTTTGGTGCGGACGGGAGGCGGTAATAATGCGGTGACTGATCTGCGGCACCTAAGGCTATGGCGTTTGCGGTCACAAGCCTGCATGCATAATCCCAGAACGTGTTTGAGGAGTTCGCCGGTGTTTGCGCGCCGCCATCCGAATCGGCTGTACACCGTCGTTGCGGTGGGCTCGATTTTGAAGAGGATACGCCCTCTGCGGCTGTAAAATCAAATATGGAGTAATTTGCGGCATCCAGGGCTGATTTTGCTATCACTGACGGAACGGTGTCTCGGCGCTCGGGAATACGTCTCGGCACTCGGCGTCGATTACCATTTCACGGCCGCGCATTCAATAGCTGTATCCAGCGGCATGTATTTGCAGGTTTAGGCTGCCATCGCAGTGAAATGGCCAACGCGGCGTCGAAGCACTCGGAACGAGCGCAAACCATCGCGACAGTTGCTTGCTCATTTATTGCAAGATCGCACACCGCCAAGATGCTGCAGCAAGGCACTGGATGCTCAGGCGGGCGGGCGGCGGGTGCACACCCCGGCAGCAGCGGGCCCCGTGCTGACATCCTCCCGCGGCAGTCGTACGAACCCAGCACCAGGACAGGCCTGGACAGGCAACGCACACGCCGGCCGCGGCGCTACATCAACAACGATCCTCCAACGCGTCATTGCCGTCTTGTTTCATTGCCTTCTTGCCCAGCGATATACCGTAACGAGCCAGCACACGACCACATCGCCGTTGGCTCGGTCAGTCCACTAGACACGGCGGCACGGTCCTCGGCATTGTCAACGAGCGACTCACCACGCGTGCAGCCCCTCGATCCTCCCGCGCGCTGTCAACTAGGGGTTTGCCCTTCCCTTCCCCCCCCGATCCCCGCACCCCCGGACGCGACGTCCAGGGATGTCACCCGGCGCAAGGATGCCCACACGGTGGAGCAGACGCAGAGCTCATCCATCGCCCGAGCAAAAGAGGGAAACGCCGTACAGTATTATAACTATAACTCACATCGTCATAAATGTTATGCACATCCTATGTTGAGCACTGGACGCCGCTGTCCACCGCCGCTCCTTGCCCGCCCCACTGCCGTTCGGGCAAAGGCTGGCACTACTGCGGCGGCTGAAGCTGGTCCAGGGCGTCGTCCACGACGTGTCGCAGCGCCCGGGCAGCCCCCACCGCGTCCTCCTGTCCGAAGATGGCGGACACCACCGCGATGCCTGGGAAGGGGGAGGAGGAGGGGGAGGAGCAGCAGATAGGTAGGAGACCGAGGAGAGCATTGGGGCGGGGAGGGTGTGCGCCGGCGGTGCTTCTCGAACCACACCGCGGAGTTACCAGTCCCACCTTGCCCGGGAGACCGGGAAGTGGTCCGCATCTTCACATCTTCACAAGGCAAGGAGCCGGCCCCACCAGGCACACCACACGGCCAAACGGGGCGTGTCTCCTCGAGGTGCCGTACCGGGTCCCGTGGGGGAGTGGGTCACTGCTCCCCCGAGGCGAGGGCTTCGGAGTGCGTTTGGAGTCGTGCGGACCTTCCCTGGCATAGCATATAGCATAGCATAGCATAGCATAGTAGCATACTCGAGTCAGAGGCTCAAGAGTGTCCCGACATGGCCCCGTGTGTGTTCGGATGCGGTTCGTGGCACCCGCGGTCCGTGGTGTCCACACGTCGGGTCGACCTCCGCGAACTCGCCTTTGGGGAGTCGTCCCCCTGGATCACCACCGGTACTTGCACACGTGGACGCACCGCCCCACGTGCAGCGATCTGGGTCGCTGTCTACCGCATCCTCCTCCTCGAATGGGCTGGGTGTGGCGCACGGGTGCCCCTCAAAGAAGCTCCACCGCACACACCTTATACCGTATACTGCCGTACGCTGTCGTACACCGTCGTACCTGCACATCCCGCCCGGATGGTGTCCGCCGCGTTGGCCGCCGACACGCCGCCGATGGACACCACGGGCAGCGGCGCCGCCGCCGCACACACCGCCGCCAGGCCGTCCAGTCCGATGACGTCGGTGTCCTTGGTGCCGGTGGGCAGTACGGCACCCGCGCCCAGGTAGTCGGCCCCGGCGGCGGCAGCCGCCCGGGCCTGCGCGGGCGTCTTGACCGAGACGCCCAGGATCCGGGAGGGACCTGGAGAGGACCATATTGTACGGCAATTGTACGGCAAGTGCACGATGAGCGGCTCGGTGCAATGTGGGAGGCCGGAGGCGCGGAGGGTGTGGGGGACGCGAAATGCGAGTCACACCGTGTGACCCGCCCGTGTGAGCTCGCAGCTCAGCCAAGTGCCACTGTATCCGTGTCTGGGCGCACGACGACAGAACGCGCAGCATTTCCATGCCGGACGAGACCGTTCCACCGCTTCCGCCCGCCTTATCAAGTCTCACGGGCCGAATCGTACACGCCCCCGCGGATCTTCTCACCAAGCATGGCTCGTACCACGTGGGCCGGCAGGTCGGACTGGCCCACGTGCACCCCATCGGCCCCAACCGCCAGGGCAACGTCCACTCGGTCGTTGATGATCAACGGAACGCCGTGCTGCCGGCACACCTGCGGAGCATCCACCAACACAAACACAAACACAAACACCATCGGCGACGGTACCGGTAGTACGTACGGCAGTACGGCAGGTGATGCCGCGACCGGAGCCCTCAGCCGTCGGTCTCTTCATCCTTTCAGGCGCAGAGCCCACCCAGCCCACAGCGAGAGTGCGGATTCAAACCCCTTGCACGGAAACAAAGCCAAATATAAAAGAAGGCGAAACAAAAACGGCACAGACGAAACACGACAAAACAAGACGAAACAAGACGAGGGCAAACAGGGCCACAACACGCCCGCCTTATGTCGCGTGTCCACCCCAACCCACCCCCACCCCCCACCGCCACCCCCACCTGGAGCGCCGCGGCGGCCTCCCGCGCAAAGTCGCCCCCGTCGATGTCCTTTTCCCGCAGCTGGATGGTGGTGGCCCCTCCCAGGACAGCCAGGGTCACCGCCTGGAGCAGCGACCTGTTGGGAGTTGGGAGCGGTTGGGAGCGGTTGGGAGCGGTTCGGAGCGGTTGAGAGGATCCGGGGACAGATAAGAGGGCGGTTGCGGGCGACTGAAGGCGCGGCCGGTGGCAGCCGACGGCTTGGCGCCGAGCACGAGGCAAGAGAGCCCGCATACCGCCCTCGCCCGCGAGGACGGGGGAGGGGCCACGAGGAGGTTGCCGGTCGGGTCAATGTCATGCCTGCCTCATGCGGCATTTCTTGGGGCATAGCGGTAGCTGCGAAGTCGGGTGGGTAGAAGTACGGTGTGAGGAGGTGTGAGGCAGTTGTCATTACTGTTGCGTTGTTCTGGACTATCCAGTTGCCAGTTGAATGAGTAAACGTCACAGCCGGCAGTTGTGATGGACGCTGCGGATGCGCTAGAGCCCCACTCCTTAGCGTACCTGGTGGTGGCATCCGAAGCACACCGGCGGTCGTAGCCTTGGAGCTTGGCTGGCGGTACTTTATTGGTGACCGTCAACTTTCCTGTCGCGTGTCGCGGCTCTGTTCCCGGAACCCCAGAACCCCATAATTCCTTGCGTGCTCCTGCACACACACACACACATACACACACACCTGTTGCATTTCTTGTTGCAGTGCGGGTCCGTAACGCCGTACAGCCGCAGCTGCCGCCGCAGCGTTGCCGGGTCCACCCGCCGCAGCTCCGCCGCCGCAGCAGCAGCAGCAGCAACAGCGGGCGCGGGCGCTGCCGCCGCCGGCAGCATGTGCAGGTGGTGAAAGGGCCTCTGCACGCCTGACCCCAGGCGGAGCGGCGCACTCGCCCGGAGGGCCTCCTGGAGGGCGGCCCGCGCGGCGGTGACGGCGGGCAGCAGCGGCAGTCCCTTGGCCAGCTCCGCGGCGATTGCGGAGGCGAGGCTGCAGCCTGAGGGGGGTGCGGGGTGTGTGTGTGTGTGTGTTTAGAGAAGAGACCCACCCGGGTGTGCGTGTGTGGGGGTGTTTGCGGAGGGGTTGCTCAGTGGGTCTAGACCTTACAGCGAGCATTGACAGTCGTCATTCGCTATCAACACATACATAACTTCAACATACATACACTATTCCGGATGTCGGGATGCGGTGTCGTTTCCAATGGTCGCCAATGGACGAGGATGTCGTACTGTCCGGACGACGATGCGAGAGAGAAAGAAAAAACCCACACACCGCCTCCCCGCCAGCCGTACCCGTGCCGTGTGTGTTGCCCGTGTGGACCCACGGGCCGCGCAGCTCGTGCAGCTGCTGACCGTCGTACAGTACGTCAACGACCTCCGGGGGCGGCGCGGCCGCCGCCGCCGTCGTGACGTCACCGCCGCCGCCAGGCGGCTTCAGGTGCCCTCCCTTGACCAGTACCGCGCCGCAGCCTGTACGAACCTGCGCGCGTGCACGTTATTTATTGACAACTAACTGCATTAGTTAGTTGGCGGCGCGCATGGTACATGCAAGATGCGACACGAACACCACGGCCGGTAGGCAAACCGAATACGTGGACGAGCTCGTACGAGGCGCAGGAGTACGGCAATAGGGACCCCGCCTTGGTGGGGGTGGTGGTTCGCTAATAGGGGCGCCATGGTGGCTAACTCCCCCTGAGCGGGCTTTATCCCTTGCCATGGTTGGTTCTCAGGAACGGGGTGGTTCCCTGGTAGTGTGGGCCCGGGGAGTGTTTCGGTGCACTTGGGGAGCCTGTCCGGAGCGCCATGGTGGCGTTACTTCATTTAGGCAGTGTATGGTGAGGAAGCCTCGGCTGTCGCCGGGGCTGTCACCGATGACCCGCGGGGTCCGCTGTAACATCCTAATAATAATAATAGGGTGAAAGGGAGGAAGCAAGAAGGCTGTAGGGGCTGCACGGCAGGTCCCTATGCCGCATCGGAGGACCAGAGCACTAGGGCCCTTGAAAGGCCCCTCCCCCACACCCTCCCCCACACCCTCCCCACGCCCTCACTCGTTTACCGCCTCCGCTGCCGAACCCCCTTAGGCCCCCCCCCCCAACCACACAAAAAACGCGCAGCTCTACTCTGGCGCACTACTCTGCCGCCCTCGCATGTCACGCACACCTGTTCTGCCCCCCCCCCCGCCCGCCTGAGAACACACACCTGCAGCTCCCGGGCCGCCCGCCGCATGTCCTCCACCGACGTGATGGGGCCCCAGCCTGAGTCGGGGGTGTGGGGGGAGAGGTGAGGGTGGCGGGGAGGGGCCCACATCGGGGCAGGGGCAGGGAGCGGAAGCAAGGGGGCATAGGAGATTGGTAGACATTTTCACACTGCGCTGGGAGGGGGGAAAGCAGGGGCAGGGCATTTGGGGGACGGCAAGCAGGGACGCGGCGCAGCATGAGAGGTGGCGGTGGCGGTGGCGGTGGCGGTGGCGGTGGCGGTGGCGGTGGCGGTGGCGGTGGCGGTGGCGGTGGCGGTGGCGGTGGCGGTGGGCGCGGTGACGGCAGCCCGTGAAGACGGCTCGGCCCACGGTTGCGACAGTCAGTGTAAAAGGTATATAAGCGATATCCACACCCGATACCTGCCCGACGCCGAGCTTGCCCCCTCCCCTCCCTCCTCTCAAACATCCCCCCCACACACACACACACATGCACACGCACCCAGCAGCGCCTCCGCCTCCGGAATGTTGGGCGTGGCCACCGAGGCTAGAGGCAGCAGCTCCGTCAGCAGCGCCGCCGCCACCTCCCCCTCCGCCAGGCTGTGGCCGCTGGTGCTCACCATCACCGGGTCCACCACCAGAGGCAGCGGAAGCGGCCGGGAGGCCGGGCCCCCCGCGGCCGCGGAGGAGGAGGAGCGGTGGTGTCGTACACGCTCCGCGACCAGCCGTACCGTCTCCGCGTTGGGCAGCATGCCGGTCTTGATGGCGTCGGCGCCCAGGTCTGCGGTTGGGGGTGGGTGGGGCAGTTATGGGGCGGTTGGGCGGCAGGCACGACGGCTTGGGTAGGTTGGCAGTTGAGTAAGAGTACGACAACAGTAGCAGCTGTTGTTGCAGAACTGCACAAGCGCAGGAGCATTAAACTTGCGCACTGTCCGAGGACATGGCAGCAGGCCCAGTGGCACTTTGACTAACTTGCGCACTGTCCGAGGACATGGCAGCAGGCCCAGTGGCACTTTGACTATGGTAAACCTTGTACCAAACCCTACCCTTAACAGCAGCCACGAAACCCTCTCCCTCTCTCCCTTCCTCTCTGTCTTAACCTCTTTCTCTCCCTCTCTCTCTTTCTCTCCCCTTCCCTCTATCCCTGCCTCTCTCTCTCTCGATCGTCGACACCGGTTCGATTTGCGGCGGATCCCGCGCACATACCTGACAGCACCGCGTCGATCTGCTGCGACAGGAAATCCGGCGGTACGACATGTACGGCACTGACGCCGTGCGTGTTCTGCGCCGTGAGCGCCGTCAGGGCGGTCATAGCGAACACCCCGCGGGCCAGCATCGCCTGGGGCCAAGGGTACAGAGCGGTTGGCGGTTGTCGGAAGTTGGCGGAAGTTGGCGGAAGTTGGGGGAAGTTGGCACTTTGGAGGAGCGGGAGCACCACTGTACCTTCGGCACCGTGTATCTTCAGCGAGCGTTTGGGCGCGGATCTCTCCTTCCGCCCAGCAGCAGCGGTTGCGTGGGTTGCGCAGATAGGTGAATTGATGATTAATTGATTTGATGTGCACCGTATTCAGGAACGTCCTAGGCTGCTCCTTTCCAGATTGCTCCCAACGGTTCCGAGCCCCCCTCCAGCAGCGCCCATCGCTGACAGCCGCAACCTCCTCACCACACACTGCAAAAACGATTTTCGGCCAGCCCTCGCTACGAACTGTCTGGGCGGTTCTCGACCTTCTCGTAATGCCCGTTACATTTGCAGCGGCAAACCCAAGCAAGTGCCTGTCCCCGTTCTTCACACCCCCACCTTGACATCCGCCTGGATGCCCGCACCGCCGCCCGAGTCCGAGCCCGCGATACTGAGAACTCGAGGGAGGGCGGGTGCCGTACTGCGCGGAGCAGACACGTGCCCGTTCGCCGCCGCCGTCGCCGTCGTCGGCGCCCCCGCCGCCGCTGCCGTACCGCCGCCCTCCGGCCGCTCCACCCCGAACAGGAACGCCCGGATCTCCTCCCAGCCCGCCGCCTCGTACAGCACTGCCGTACCACCCGCACGCGGCACGACGTTCAGCGGCACCGCGGCCAGCGGCCGCAGCGCCACGCCGAAGCGCGCCGCGACGCGTCGAAGCAGTCGGTTGGCGCCCACCACTATTCCGACGTCCGCCATGAGCAGCGCCGCCAGGTCGCTCGTCGAGTCGCCCACGTACACCAAGAGGCCGCCGCCGCCGCTGGTGGCGGCGGCGCCGCCGCCGCCGTTAGGGCTTGCCGCCGCCGCTTTGAGATCCGCCCTGAGCGCGTCCAGCTGCCGACGCTTGTCTCGGGCGCTCTGCACCCGCTTCATGAGCGCTCCGGAGGTGAGGCCGTCGGGGCCCAACTGGAGAGAGAGGATGGGGGAAGGGGGCGAGGGGGGGAGGGGGCCGTGTGGGGCGGGGAGGTGGGAAGACGGGGTCCCGGGGAGGGGAGGGCGATGGCGAGGGCGCGTGGGGCAGGGGAGGTGTGGGCGGGCGCGGGCCGGTGTCCAGAGGGCTTCCAGACATACACGCATGCATGCATGCACGGCGGTGCAGTGTGATAGGACCCAATGCGGTTGTAGGGGCGGGGTGGGGTGTGTCCTGTTTGCGTGTGTCGCCGTGTGGCACCAACCCAGATGATGGACCTGTATGGGCCGTATGACCGGGCATGCTGTGTGCGGCCGGGGGCATCCCACCTGGAGGCCGTTGCAGCGCAGCCGCAGGCGAGGGGAAGGGGAGGGGGAGGCGGACTCAGAGCCGGCGGGGGCGGTGGAGGCGGCGGAGGTGGCGGTGGCGGTGGAGGAGGTCAGGGGCCCCAGCGCCGCCTCCACGTACACGTCGGACCAGTTGACCGACACCACCTCCACCGGGATACCTGGAAGGGGGGTGGGGTAGGGTGGGGTGGGGTAGGGTGGGGTGGGGTGGGCGGAGGCAGGAGGCCAGCCGGGGGGAGGTGTATATATACGGAACCCAACCCCCGGGAGTGTGGGGGTGCTAGGGATGTTGGGTTTGGTCTCGGAGGGGTTGCCCCCGGGGGCCCCGCTGGTCAGCCGGCCAGGTCCGAGGCCCCTCCCCTCCGTCCCCGGCGTCCCCTGACCCGTGGGTCACCGGCCTCCCTTCCCCCCAACCCACGACCCACCCCTCCGGAGGGCCTCCCGCAGCGTCTCCCGACACTGCGGCCGCAGCGGCAGCGCCGCCCCCGCCGCCGCCACCTCCGCCACCGTGGAGCCTGATGGGGAGGGTTGCGGGATGGGGTGTGTGTGAGTATAGGAAATTGGAAGGGGGGAGGGTGCAGGGGCTGAGGGCAGGGGCACGGCAGGGCAGGGCAGGGCAGGGAGGAGGAGATGACGGCTGAGGGAAACCGGTTCGAACGCGTGAGAGCTGCGGGTGCCCGGTGCGGGTGCGGTTGCGGATGCGGGTGCGGGTGCGGGGTTCCTGGTTCCGGGCGCGGGCCACCTGGAGGGCTGGGGGGGTGTCCGACATGACTGGGCGGAGGAGTGCCTAGGGGCCCGGCATCTTGGCCGTCCCCAACCTCCCACACTACTCCACCACCAACTGATCCACCACTCCGGCCAACGCCGCTCCTCCCCATCCCCGAGTCCCCCCCTACCCCGATCCCTCCACCCCCGTCCCCCCCCTCATCCCGTCCCCTCCCCGTCCCCCCTCACCCCTCAGGATGCCGCTCTCCTCCACCACCAGGTTCATCCGCTCGTCGAAGTCGGAGAGGCGCTCCAGGAAGGCCGCCAGGCCGTCCGGGTCGTACCGGGGGGCGTCGGGGGCCTGAGGGGTGGGGGTGGAGGTGGGGTAGAGAGAGGGGGGGCTTTGGTTAGGGGTCGAGAGGCGGGGTTTCAGTGGGGGCCCCCCGGATGGTTATCGGTTTGGTGCTCTTTCGCGGTTTCGCTGTTTTGATTGACCAAGGGGGGCGGATGGAGTGGATGGCCCCGGGGCTTGCCCACACGGTCGGACGATACACACACGGGCGCGTGGCTCATTCGTCCCGGGTCCCTCCCCGACCCGGCCCAGATGGCTCATCCCTCCCCCCACTTGGTCTGCGGTACCCACCGGAGGCTCGGCAGCTTCCGGTTCGGTTCCCCCTTTGGTCGTCTGCTGCTGTGTCCCCCTCCCCCCTTTCCCCTCCGACCCCGCTGAGGGACCGCCGCTGAGGGCAGCCAGCGGATTGCATGCTGCACAGCCCTCCAGGTTGAGGGGTTTACCACGCCGTGGGTTCCCCTCAGGCCCTCGGGGGTTGCTAGCCCCGGTTCTCTACGCCCTTCACCTCTCTGACCCTGACGCTGACCCTGACTCTGCCCCGGCCCCCCTCCTCACCCCTCTAAACCCCCCTGCTGCCCCTCACACCCCCCCCGCCTCACCCCCTCGGGCAGCAGCTCCCGCAGCAGCTCCTGCTGTGCCGCCACGTAGCCCTCCGCCAGCCTGCCGGGGGTGGTCCTGGCCCAGTCGGCGTCCCCGGGGGTGGGGCGGCCCTGGGGGCCCACAGGGGGGGGCAAGGGAGGCGAGGGGAGGGAGGGGAGGGAGGGGGGAGCGACGGGGAAGTGGAGGGCAGAGGAAGGAGGGGGGGTGGCCCTGGGCCCTGGGCGTCCGATGGGGCAGGTGGGGCGGGTGGGGCAGGTGCCCCCCAAACGGATCGGGAGAGGCGGGAGAGAAGGGGGTGGGTGGTGTGGGGTGGCCCGAGATATCGACCCGCGGCCGCAGCCGGCCGGCGAGCTCAAGCGAGGAAAGGGGGATGACTGCGTGCGGGACAGGACAGCGGCCGCAGCACGGGATCTGACCCAGGGGGAGGGTAGGTGGGGTTTTAGGGGGCACGGGTGAACGGGGGGGGGTGTGGCAGCGATAGTTGAGGGCGAGGAGGAGGGCGAGGAGGTGAGAAGGAGCTCACCGCCGCGGCTGCCGTCTCCGCCAGCGCCATAAGGCCCCCGATAGTGTCCCTCGGGGTGCAGGTCTCGTCGAAGTCCACTGCCAGGGCGGCGATGCGGCCTGCGGGCGGGGGAGGGGGGAGGGGGGGAGGGGAGGGGGGAGGGGGGGAGGGGGAGCGCGGGTGCGGGTGTGTGGGGAGTACGTAAGAGGGAACTGAGCCCACCGTGGCGAGCGTGGGGGCGCGTGCGCCTTGTTTGACATGACGGAGGGCGTGGTGAATCGGGGGTGGGTTGGGGGGTTGGGGGTTGGCAGGGTTGGGGGGGAAGGGTACCGTTCGTGAGGCGCGTCACTCACGCGCCTGGGAGCGCGGGTGTGTGTGTTTAGAGAAGAGACCGGGTGCGTGTGCCCACGGGTCGGTGCGCCTGGGGGAACGTTCGTGGGAATCGATGTAGGCGGAGGACGGCAGGTGAAGGAATGGGGTGGTGCTGGAGCCGACAAACTGCACTGCAACTGCCACCCCCTCCCCCTCCCCCTCCCCCTCCCCTTCCCCTACCGCCGACCCCCACATCCCCCGGAGGCTACGGAGAGGACGCCGTCGCATCCCTGGAGGTCACTGGTCCCCTAGGGTAGTCCGTTCTTGACACAAGGTTTCCAGTGGCAGTCAACGCAGTCCATCCTTGCCCACCACAACCCCCTCACCCCCTGTAACACCCCCCGGGCGTAAAAATGAACCGAGCCGCGAAGACTGAGCCGCCCCGCGCCACGCGCGGCTGTGTGTGCCCACGGGTCGGTGCGTCACTCACGCGGCGGCGGCGCGAAGGGCTGCGCCGCGAAGAACTCAGCCTCCAGCTGCATCGCCCGGCGGTAGAGCTCCAGCAGCTTGGCTGAGAGGAGGAGGAGGTGCGGGGAGTGGGCGGAAGGTGCGGGGATGAAAGGGGGGAGGGGCGTTTGTGACTTCCTGCGGTTTCGCTGTCCTGATTAAGAACAAGGGGAAGGCATTGCCACGCCCAGCAGTAGACTCGCGGCCATGCAGGGATGAGATGAAAACCCTAGACGCCCCCGCCCCGCCCCATGGTTTGGTGTTGGCCGCTTCCGAACCCCTCAGCCCGGTTCGATCCCACACCGAAGCTGCGTCTGACCCTCCCCCCCCCCGTCCGTCCCCGGGCCCAAACCTCTCCCCCGTAAGCTGTAACCGATCCATCCAACGCAGCCCGGCCCCCAGCCCCTGGCCCCAGCCCCCAGCCCCCAGCCCCGCCGCCAGCCCCCAGCCGCCAGCCCAGCCCCCAGCCCCCCAGCCCCAGCCCCCCGCCAGCCCCCAGCCCCCAGCCCCGCCCCCAGCCCCCAGCCCCGCCCCAGCCCCCCCAGCCCCCCCGCCCCCGCCCCCCCCGGCCCCCGGCCCCCCCCCCCCCCGCCCCCGGCCCCCCCCCGGCCCCCGGCCCCGGCCCCCGGCCCCCGGCCCCGGCCCCCGGCCCCGGCCCCCGGCCCCCGCCCCCGCCCCCGGCCCCGGCCCCCGGCCCCCGGCCCCCGCCCCCGCCCCCAGCCCCCAGGCGGCCACCAGCCCCCGGCCCCCGGCCCCCGGCCCCCAGCCCCCAGCCCCCATCCCCGCCCCCGCCCCAGCCCCCAGGCGGCCACCAGCCCCCGGCCCCCAGCCCCCAGCCCCCCCCCCCACACTCTTCACGCACCCTTATCCGCGTGCGCCGCCAATCGGTCGAACATGGCCTCCTTGAGGGCGGGGATGGCCTGCCGGTGGGGGAGGGTTGGGGAGGGTTTGGGGGGTGCAGTCGAGGGTTGGGAACCTAGGTAAGGGTGGGGGGGGGGTATAGGAAATTGGGTTGGGGGAGATGCGGGCGTTGGTCCAGGGTTGCCCGTCGGGGGGCCGACCTCAAGGTTAGCCTTTTACGGTACTCGCGCTCAGGGGGCAGACGGGGGCAGTTGTGCGGGCGTTGGGATTTGAGGTGGGTGCTGCTCTACCGGGTGGCCACCCCCCCTTCAGGAGCAGTACTCAAGGCCGCCCGCTGGCTGGGCTCCCAACGGCGTGCTGCCAGGTAGTAGGTGCTGACGAGAGGTTGCGGGGCGGCTGGATGACAATAACCACCAAGGACTCCCCGCAATCCTTCAACTCACAACAACTCAACACCGCCTACCCCCGGCCCGTTCGGCCCCCCTCCCCTCACACGCAATGCCCCCCCCCACAATGACTTTTAGTTGACTTTGGGTGCTAGGACTCCTTGGTGTGTTGACAACCGCCAGCGGTCTGAGGCCTACAAGGTGGACGTCGTCGAGGTCCCTTCCTGGTACAGTTGATACTTCACCGGACCGTTGCTCTGGCAGCAGCGCAGAATTGATATGTCTACCAATTTCCTATATCCCCCACCCACACCCACCCACCCCCACCCACCCACCCACCCCCACCCACCCACCCCCACCCACCCACCCACCCACACCCACCCACCCACACCCACCCACCCACCCACCAGATACTCGGGGAGGAATAGGTCCGCACCCACTCCCAGTACTCGTGGCGCGGCGCCTCCGCGCCGTTGCCGTACGCCGCCGCCAGAGCGCAGCCAAGGAAGCCGTACAGCCGGGAGCACGGCAGCATCGCCGCCAGGATCTCCGCCACCCCGCCGTCCTGACACATTCCCCGTACGGCACCACGGAGGGGGAGAACAACGGCCCACCAGGGGGGGAGGGGAGGGGCGCCAAGGGAGGAGGCAGCGACCCGCGGGTCAGTCCTCGGCCCCCGGCTGCTGCGCGTGTTCCACATACCCAGCGGCGGGACAGCCCCGCCCTCGCCCTCACCCTCGCCCTACGGCCTTCCCCGCTCTTTGGCACCCGCTGACCCGGCTGCCGTGACGGGCCCCCATCACCTCCCTACTCCCCACTGCCCCCCACCACACGGGGATGGAATACGCATACGGGCAACCTTCGGGCGCTAATCCGCCTGTGCATGTCACGCACTCCTGCTCTGCCTGCCACAGCAACACACACACACACACACACACACACACACACACACACACACACACACACACACACACACACACACACACACACACACCGCCGCTACTTCTGCTGGCGTAACGGCGCCCACCGGCGCTCGACAACGATACGGGGCGCTACAGCATCACGGACTACACCACCTTGGGACTACTTATGGTCGACATACTTCGCCCTGGCATATTGGTAACTCTGGTCTCGGTCTCAGTCGTCGGTTGCATTGCTGGACACGGGTCTGCTTTTTCGCGGCTCAGCTTTTCTCCTTGATAACACACCGTCCTCACCCGGCTGCCGTCCTCCGCCACCTCCATCAAAAAGTCCGTGTAGGCCCGGGTGGCGGCACTGGGCCCGGGGAACGACGCGGCGGCCGCGTCGCCGGCCGCACCCGCCTCCTCCCCCGTCCCCTGTTGCTGCTGCTGCTGCTCCGTGGCCGCCGCCGCCGCCACCTCCCCCTCGCGCTCGGAGGATGAGGGGGAGGAGGAGGCCGGCGAGGAGAAGTGGTGGATGGGCGGCAGCTGCACCCCCCACCGGGCCGCGTAGGCGGCGTGCAGCTGCAGCTCGGTGTGCACCCCCCGCAGCAGCCGACTGAGCGACGCGAAGGTGTCGTCGTCCAGAGCGAGGGCCTTACTCAGCGCGATGCCGTACGCCCGGGCAAAGTACTTTAGGAAGTAGGCGTCCTGCGCCACGTAGTGCTGGAAGGCGCGGCTGATCGGGGGAGGGAGGGAGGGAGGGAGGGAGGGAGGGAGGGAGGGAGGGAGGGAGGGAGGGAGGGAGGGAGGGAGGGAGGAGGGAGGGAGGGAGGGAGGGAGGGAGGGAGGGAGGGGTGAACAAAGGGGGGGAGAAAAAGAGTGAGGGCGGAGGTTGCGAGGAGAGCAGGGCGGGGAGCGGGGGGAGGATCCACTCAAGCCAACCCGGCCCGACCCATGGGACATCGGTAATGCGCGAAACCGCCTTGGCCTCGTCTGGAATTTGACGTGAGGGAACGCGAAGGGGGTTGGCGGTCAGAGGGAGGGGTTAGCTGAGGTGCCGGGGTGTGTGGGTGTATGTGCGTGTGTAAGTTGTGTTGGCGGTAAAAGGGAGGAGGCCCAAGCGCGGAGAGCGACGAGGGCCACAGCGGCCACGGGGCTGCTGCGGCACTGAAGGGGGGTTGTCCCAGAGGAGGTAGGATGGCGGAGGCCAGTACGAGGCCATCCGGGGGTAGGGGACCGCGGATGGAGGGGCGCGTGCTGGCAGTGAAGAGCGGAAGAAGGCCCATGTGCAGACATTCTTAACGCTTTCGGTTAGGTCGGTTTCGGAGCCGGTACGGCGCACACGTGGGCTTCATGTGGGCGGTGCGGCGCGGAAAGAACTGGGTTCAAGGGTGAGCCAGGCGGGGCTGGGTACGGCCCTGCAGCTGTACGGCGGCGACCTGAGGCCGGCTGCGCGGTTGGATCGCGCTGACCGGATTCATAGGACCGAAACCAGCAATCAACCTGTTAACAGCCCGATTGCGACAAATCGTCTCTGTGGTAGAGTGTGCCGTGATGTGAATGCCCTGCAAGCCGCAAGTCCGAGATGAAACTAGTAGATCTAAAATCCCAGAATATGTCTTGTAACTGCAAAATGTACAGTTGTAAAAAAATTCGCATGACAACATGCGCGATGATGAACGCTCACCGGTCAAGCGTGCCCTGCGCCAGCCCTTGCACGAAAGGGTCGTGCAGCGACATGTACACCTCCCTCTGGACAGATTGCCAAAGCTCCATAGACAATCCATTTGTGGCGGGCAGTCCGCTCTGCAAAGTTGTTGTCGCCATGACGGATGGCAGCGGCACGCGCCGGACCCGTCCTCTGCCAACAATCCGCCGTGTCTGCGAAAACAGACGGCCTTTGGTGAACGATAACATCAAAGCTTGACGCGAAAATTCTGCGCCGCGAGCTCGGATAACAAGGCAATCAAGTTAGTTGGGAGTTGGCGTTGGGGTCAATCGACCAACATCAAAACTCCCGGCGACACAACTTATGGCGTTGTTTGTTACTGTTTTAGTTGCTGGCTTTTGCCCGGACGCAACTGAAGATGTCTTTGATGCAGCACAACTGTCTTCGGGCGGCCGGGCCGATGCGCTCGCGTCGCAGCGTCCGGGTGAGCGCCACGGCCGAGCCAGCGACAAGCACCGCCGCGCCAGCCCGCGTGGTGGTCACCGCTAGCGGAGCGTACTCGGTGAAGGGCACCTCGCGCAAGATTAACGAGGTGCGCGCACTTCGCGGATCTTGGCGAATATCCATTCAAAATATTTGAAAAGATCTCTCAAGTATCACGATGCCATTTGCCCCCATCGTCATGCCTCGCAGGACCGATACGACGTCAAGGTCTGTGCCTGTCGGAGGTCCATGGGCGCCCTTCCTGCTGTCGACCGCGGCGTACGCATCCCAGCGTATGCACTCTTATTCAAATCAAAATGGGTTATTTTGAATCCCCGCAGGTCGCCCCACCCGGCGACGCTGGCGAGCCGTTCGTCTGGGCGGGTGTCTATGATGGCCATGGTGGGTCGCTCCACATCGCGCGTCCCCTTCTGGCGTCGTCTCCCGCCCTTCGCAATTCAACTCGGCAGCTGCGTTGATTGTGGCTCCAACCGATATACCACCGGCGCTTGTCTGCATTCACTGCCGAAACTGAAACCGGCTTTTCCTAGCTCGCCAGGAGGAGCCAGTGCTGTGCTGTGAGCGTTGCACCTCCGGGACTTACCCCGCCCCCCTCCCCCCCCCCCCACACACACCACAACCACGCGGGGACCACTTGTCGGACCCGGCTGCCGACCCGGGGCAGCTCGGGAGATCTCCCGGGGAGGGGAGGCGCGGGGACCTCACCGGGGAGGGGCGATCCGAGGGCCCCCGATGCCAGGGCTGGGGACGGGAGGCGAGGCGAGGCGAGGCGAGGCGTGAAAGGGTCACTGAGGGTATGGCGAATTGGTAGGCAACGAGGGGTTGGGGGGTTGGCCTGGGTTTCAGCTCCCGGATGACACGGGGGTCACCCGGGGCCTGGCCGGACCCTGCGCCCCGGACTGCCCCCGGTGCGCCAGGGAGGGGTGCGCCATCGGTCTCCCACCTCCCACCTCCAGCCGCGTGTGGCCACCCCACCTCCCCCCACCTCCCCCCACCTCTCCCCACCCGCCCACCCACCTCTCCCCACCCGCCCACCCCGGTCGGCACCACCCCGGTTCTCTCCTCTCCCCTCCCCTCCTCAGGCGGGTTCGCGGTGGCGGACTGGCTGAAGAGCAAGTTGTTCTCCGTGGTGGAGGCGGAGTGGAGCAACGGCTACAAGGTGGGGCGGGTCACGGAGGCTATGACACGAAACGATACGAACAGCCCCTCTTTCAGCTAGCTATTCAGGTAGTAGTTACGATGGGAGCTCCAAGGCTCCTCCCTTGCCCTGCTCACCCTTCTAACCCCTCCCCGACAGTCGCCCGCCCCACTTCGTACCCACTTCGCCCTCCTCCCTTGCCAGCTGCCACCCTCCCCTGTCCCGGCCCAGTTCCTTCCCGTCACCCTCCCCACCTGTCCACCCAGCTCCCCTCCCCCTCCCCCCGCTACCCCCCCGTTCCCCCCCACCCAGCCCGAGTTCTGCATCTCTGAGGCCTTCCTCGCCGCCGACCGCAAGCTGCTCTCCAAGGGCGCCGGCTTCATGGGCATGGGCGAGCGCGGCGTGGGCGGCTCCAAGTGTGGCGCCACCGCCGCCAACACCCTGCTCTTCACGCAGCCGGACGGCACCACCAGCCTCCTCACCGCCAACGTCGGCGACGCGCGCATCGTGCTCATCCGCGGCGGCCAGCCGGTGCAGCTGTCCGAGGACCACGTCCCGGACCGCGAGGCGGAGCGGGTGCGCATCGAGCGCATGAACCCCAACCCGCGACTGCCGCTGGTGCGCTACATGGGCGGCACGTGGCGGGTGGGGGGGCTCTTGGCGCTGAGCCGCGCCTTCGGGGACGCCTACCTGAAGGGCAGCCTGCAGTTCGAGGGCGTGGCGGCGGGCAGCGACGGCTACAGCAGCGGCTTCGGTGTCATCGCGGAGCCGTACACGACGCTGCAGGCGCTGACGGGTGGGTATGGGGGTATGAATGAGGGGGGGGAGGGGGTTTCAGGGGACTCTCAAAAGGGTGGGGGTGGGGGTACGGCCTAAAGGGGGGGGGTGGAAGCGGGCGGGGTGGAGGGGAGTGGGGAAGGGGAGCTCGGGGAGGGAGGATGTTGCGACGGGGGTGGGGACGGCATGCTGGGTGTGTGGGAGGGGGTCGGGGAAGGGGAGCTGGAGGGAGGGACGGGGGGGTGGGGCGGTAGATGCCGGGGCGAGCCCGTTCCACTTTACATTTGGTCGCCTCCTCCGAACTCCTCCCCTCCCCGCCCCCTTCCCCCGCCCCCCCCTCCCCCCCCCCCCCTCGGCAGCCGAGGACTCCTGGCTGGTGGTCGCCTCCGACGGTCTGTTCGCGGAGGAGGAGCGCGGCGGCGGCGGCGGCCTGGACAACGCGGGCCTGGCGGAGGTGCTGGCGGGGGTGCCCGCGGGGGCGGACCTGAACAAGGTGGCGGAGGCGCTCGCGAGTGCGGCCGTCAAGGTGGGGTGGGCGGGGGGAAAGGGGGGGAGGGGGCCGATCTGTGGGTGGGCGGGTGTGGGAGGGGGGCCGACCTTGGGGGTGGGTGCAGAGGGGGACATATATCTGCAGGGTCGCCGCCCGGGGCAGCCCGGGGGAGGCCTGGGGCCGGAAGGTGAGGGGCAACGGCAGGCGGGGCTGAAGCCTAAAGGGGGGGCTGTAGCCTAAAGGGGGGCCTGTAGCCTAAAGGGGGGCTGAAGCCTAAGGGGGGGCTGTAGCCTAAAGGGGGTTGTAGCCTTGGCGGGTTGCTGGGGGGAGCCTCGGGCCCAAGGGGTGCGTACAGACCAGCTCATGGGAAGGTCGCCTGGGTGAGGAGGGGCGGGGGCTGGGGCCCTCTCGGGCAGGCTGGGCAGGCAGGACGTGGGGCCGGTCAGGCCGGGGGGGCCCACGGGATGTGTGTGTGTGTGATTAGGCAGGCAGAACAGGAGTGTGTGACATGCGAGGGGCCGGTCGGCGCCCGATAGTTTGCCCGTATGCGTATATAATATACCCAATGCCCGACCCATATAACTATCAAAAGGCTGCGGTGTCGGAAGAACGCTGTCGATTTGGCGCGCTGTTCGGTGTTGTCGCGGCGTCGCGGAAGACTACCAGCTGGTGCGGGTCGGCTGCCTTGGCCACACAGACTCACACCACAGTGCTGTGCGTGCGTGCGATCCTCTCGTTGGTACCCACCTGCAAGCAAAACGCCGTGTAGTAAGCACCGCCGAAGACGATCCGGAACGATGCGAAATAACGTAATCATGTGTGAGGGGAAGGAGAAGAGGAGGTTCGGGGCAGAACGGGTCGTGTGCGCAACTCTTGCATCCCGAATCTCGGATCCCGGATCTCGGATCCCCGATCCCGGCCTCACAAGCCCTGCCCCCCACCCCCCTTCCACCCGCCAGGTCGGCTCCACGGACGACGTGACGGTGGTGGTGATGCGCCTTGCGACCGCTTGAGCGGTCCTTGCTCCAGGGGGGGACTCAGGGGGGTCCGTCCGGATGTCCTGCCAGGACGGGAGGGGAGGGGGATGGAGGCCGATACGGAGGCCCCTCGCAGCGCCCACGCTCCCATCCCCCCGTCGGCGGCGGCGGAGGAGGAGCCGGAGGAGTAGGCCCCATCCCGCATATCCCCCGGTGCGGCTGCGGCTGCGGCTGCGGCTGCGGCTACGGCTGCGGCTGCGGCTGCGGCTGCCGGCGGGTCCCACCCACCGGCCGGCCGGCGAGAGGGAGGTGCGGGCTCCTGAGGGCGCCAACGGCCCCCCGGGCAGCGGAACGTGGGGGAGGGGGGTGGCAACCGGCCGGCGGCGCGTGGGGTTCCGCCTCCCTCTGATCGCCCGGAGAGCCCCGAAGCGATCAACCCCGCGAGGGGGCGGGGCGGAACCGATCCGTTCTCCACACGGATGCCTACGTTGGCGCTCCAGGGGTGCAGCTGGGGAGGAGCCGAGGACGACTCGGGCCGGGCGCGGCCGGGCGGTGCGGTGTGATTCTCTTCTAGGGTGGGGGAGGGGAGGGTAGGAGGAGGGAGGAGGGAGGCCGCCTGGTTGGGAGGGGTGGGGCTGGGCGGTGGAGCCACTCTATGGCGGCTGCTCGCCGGGGGAGGGGGGGGAGTGGAAGGGTGGAGTGGTTTGTTGGAGTGGTTTCGCTGTCGTTATTGACAAGAAGGGGGTGAGTGGAAGCGCAAACGCACCCGAGGGGCCTTATCTTATGACAGCGCGAACCGGACGACGACGTGTGCTGCGGTCGGCGAGTGAGGAGCTGTGCGCCCCCGGGGGACCGGAGCTGAGCTCTCATCGGAACCCGGCGGGGGCTGGGGGAGAGGCAGGGCCGCGGGGCGTGCCAGCGAGCCCCTCGTGTACGACGTGTACGGATGGCGTTGTACGGATGGCGTGAGGCGGTGCCAAACGTGAGACCATTTTTGGGCGTGTGTGGATCGAATGGTGCAGCGAGTGGGCTGCTGTATGGGCGAAGCGGAGCGGAGCGGTGATGGAGCAACCAACCTTTTTCGGATTATGTTGCGCGAAACCTGGAGTGCGAATGTAAAATGTACGGTACTCTCGGATGTATGGCCAACTAACTGGTTTACAAGTTCTGGTGGTCCCGATGACGGCGATGATGATTTTTATCTACACGGTAATGCCTTGTACGGCATTACATACAGGGATTTGAGAGATCCCCCCCCCGCCGGTGCGTCGGCACGTGGGTGTTTGTTGCGAGGCCACATACGCACGCGGGGGCATGAGTTGTGTGTGTGGGTGTGCTCCGGCGACGTCACGCGGCGGGTCGGCGGGTCTGGTCTGGTCTGTTCGTTGCATGTGGTTGTGGCGGTTCTGGTCGCGCGTTCGCATGTGAGTGTGGTCCCAGAGGCGCTGCAGGTGATGCCGGGGGCAGGTCATCGAATGTCGGGGGCTCGCGTCTTTCGGCGGGTGCGCGCGCTCCCCGACGCGAACCACCACAAGAGC
This sequence comes from Eudorina sp. 2006-703-Eu-15, assembly GCA_003117195.1. Lineage (NCBI taxonomy): Eukaryota > Viridiplantae > Chlorophyta > Chlorophyceae > Chlamydomonadales > Volvocaceae > Eudorina > Eudorina sp. 2006-703-Eu-15. The sequence goes on from BDSI01000045.1 coordinate 955,308, forward strand.
TCCCTCCCTTAGGCGCGAGCTGGTGCGCGCTGCAAAGTACGGTACGCCACACACACGAACGCGTCTGTGTATTTTTTGGAAGGGGTTCGAGCTGGTGCACGCTTGCACTGCACTGCGGTTGTTCTCGGTGGTTAGTTGCCGTGAATGTCGTTTTTCGGTAGCCTCGCTCTCCGTTATTCAGTTGGGACGTCACGTGCCGCCGGGCGCGTGCGCTCTTGTAACACACCCGAACGGGGTCCACCTAGTAACATCATTACGCAATAACACACATCCCTTATGCTGCGCGCACCCAGTAACACGATGGATGTTTGACCCTGTATGACGTGCAACGCGCACGGCGTTCCTCGTCGGGCGGGAGAACCATTCGTGTGCTTCTTCTGACCATCAGGAATCGCTTCGGCTAATGTCATCACGCCAGCGGGTGAAACAACGTTTTGGAGTTTCAGGTCCTCTAGTAGAAACGCGCCAAGGGCACGGCAGTACCGTTGGCAAAAGAAATCCGCGTAGCATCTAGTCCACTGCAACGTTGCAACCGTTACAAGGTGGGACCCTTACGCAGTCCCGACCGGGCGTTCCTACGGGCCCAGATAGCTCGTAGGCGCCTCTTCGTTTGCTTTGTTACAACCCGGTGATATCGGGCGTGATATTGAACTGATGCTGAGGCCGTTCAATTCTTCCGTCCCATGGGTCGCCGCGTCAGTTTCGATTCGGCGTGATTTCTGTGCCCCAACTTTGATCCCTAACGAAGCTACCAAACAAATCCCTTTGGGGTCCGCTGTAACGTTCATTCATTCATTCATTCATTCAAAACAGTGATGAGCCACTGATGCTAGTCTCCAGCAGGGCAGACGGGCCTGCTCGCGACAAGGCACATCAACTGCATCACAACAACCTTAACCAAGGATGATTGAGCCGTCGGGCCGAATCCCAAAATAAAGGTATTTCAAAAAGTCGCTCGCAAGCTCAACCCCAGCGAGCCAGACGACGCATTCACGCACTTGTGAAAAGTACACACGCGAGTAGTAGACAGAGCGACCCCGACAAACGACGATTGGAGTGATAATAGGATTGCACCGACCTCCGGCTGGGCGTCCGCGAATGCTCCTTCGTTTCGCGGCGGCAGTAGCAGTATCACCGTCCAACTCCGCCGCCGCCCCGCTGCCCCTGTTCCGTAACTCCGTCGCCAGATCCTCAGCCGCCTCCTCAGGACTCGTGGTAATCGTTTCAGCTGCTGCAGCTTCGGCAGCAGCGCCGTAGAAGCCGGAAGCGGTAACAGCAGTAGCAGCAGCAGCAGCAGCAGCAGCAGGGCTGCGAGCCCGGGGGTGATGCAGGGTCGCAGCTCCCGACGCAGCCGCGGCGGCGGAGCGCCGCTGGATGAGGCCGCCGCGGCGGACGCGATCCGCCGCCACGCGCTGTCCGCCCCCAACCGCCAACTGCTCAACCGCCAACTGCTCGATCGGATCCAGCCCACCGCGCGCTTCGTGATGATCGGGGAGGCGTCGCACGGCACCCAGGAGTTCTACGACCAGGTACGGCAGTACGGGACGCGAGACTGCGTTTCAGGTCACGGGTGGGTGTGCTCGTCTTGCTCGACACATTCGACACACTCGACACTCGATACTGATGATCCGACACTCGACACTCGACGCTCGACACGCACTCGATGTACGGGGATACGTTACTTCGTAACCGTCCACCTGATGGTGAGGAGACCTTCAGCAACGAATTAAACAGTCAGACACACAGGCACACATTCTGTAACGCCTTGTTTGATCCCTAATCAAACAGTACGGCATCTGTACGGCACGGCACATCGAATCGTCATGTCGTACAACCCGGAGGAATTGGAATCGACGCACCTCTACAACCCCTCCGACCCCCAACCCACCAACCACGCCGCCCGCCGGGACCTGCACGACGGACCCCAACCGTCGCGAGGGGGGCGCCCCGTCTCCCCCTTGACCCCCTGTCGTCACCGACCCCTCCCCGGGTCCCGCCCCCCCCGGCCACCCCCTCCCCGACCCTCAGCGCGCCGAGCTGACCCAGCTGCTCGTCCGCGAGCGCGGCTTCACGGCGGTGGTGGTGGAGAGCGACTGGCCGGACGCCTTCCGGGTGAACCGCTACGTGCGGGGCTTGCCGCTGAGGGACTGGGAGGGGCGGGAGGGCGGCAAGGACGGCAGCGCGCTGGAGGCACTGGCCGAGTACAAGGTGGGGTGGGTGGGTGGGGGGGTGGGGTGGGTGGGTGGGTGGGTGGGTGGGGGGTGGTGGGTGGGGGGTGGGTGGGGGGGTTGGTGGGTGGGGGGGTGGGGGGGTGGGGCCTGGTCAGCGAGGAACCCGCCCGACCCGAACCAGTGACAAATGATGACGTGTCATGGTGACCTGTAACTGATATTGCACGTGGTTGGCGTGTGTGTATTTTTGTTTTTTTGGGGGGGGGGCCGGAGCGGGGGTGGGCGGGTGGTTGCGGTGGTGGTGGTGCAAGGCGGTGGACGACGACGACGACAGGGCAGGAGGGGGGGGCCGTGCAGCTCGGTTCCAAGTCCTTCGGGGAAGGGGAGGGAGGGGGGAGTGCCTTGAGCTTGTGTGCGTGGTGGGGGTGGAGATGATGGGGGTGGGGATGGGGGTTGGTGATGAAGCGGAAGCCCAGCCTGGGCGTTGCGGCGCTCCTCGGGAACCCGTCTCCTTCCCGGGGCCCTGAACCCTTCCCGGGGGGCCCTATCTCTTCATCAAATCCCTCGCGCCATTTACGCCCGGGGAGGGCCCTATGTCCCGGGACACAACCACGACGCCCCACGCGCGCGCGTGCGCACACCGCATGTCGTACACCGCACAGCGCTTCCCGCGCTGGATGTGGCACAACCGCTCCGTGGAGGCCTTTGTGGAATGGCTCCGGAACCACAACCTGACTGCCGTACGGCCGGGCGCCGACAGTCGTACCGACGCGGCGGCGGCGGCGCAGCGGTGCGGCTTCTATGGCATGGACGTGTACTCGCTGCACAGCTCCGCCGATGCGGTCCTCAGGTGGGGTGTGTGTAATGTAATGTAACCGTTACAATGTGGACCCGTATCCCGACCGGGTGTTCCAACGGGCCCAGATAGCTCGTAGGTGCCTCACTCGTCTCATCAACTCCTACCAAGGACTGCGCACCCATCCTCCATCACCCGCGGGGGGGTCACGCAGCCATACTGGCCACTACACCAGGTTACCAGCGCGCCAGGATTGCCTCTCCTGGAAACCGCGCCAGACCCGCCTAATCACACGGCGGTGAGGGGACGGGGATTCGAACCGCCGATCTCTGGACAGAATGCCAGTGTCTTTCCCATTAGACGACCCCCCCCCGTGTGTATGTGTGTGTGTGTGCCGACCCGTGGGTCAGTGTGCCGAGGCTGCCGACCGACCCACGGGTTCCGGGGTTCCGGCATGACGCCGGTCAACGTCACGACACACCACAACACGACAGGCTTCTCATATTGCAGGTGTTTTACTGGCGGTTTGTCGTTTGTTTACTGGCGGTTTGTCGTTCGAGGTGTATGGCTGGGCGTGACGCCACCCAGCTGGTCGGTGCGGTCGGTGAGGTACCTTGCCGCGGCCGCGGCCGCGGCCGCCTCCCCGCTGTCCCCTCGCACCGTGCCGTACGGTTGCGCCGTACCGCCATGGCCGACCCCATACACCCCCCGTCCGCAATCCCCCACCGGGCGCCCCTCCGTCCAAAACTCGCCGAGCTTGCTCTTCTGTTCTGCCGACGCTTTTGCGGCGCCCGCCTGTCCCCCCGAAAACCGCGCCCTCGCCCGCATTCCTCCCATTTCCCTTCAACCCTTTCCCACCCAAGTCCAACTCCCATCCGCTCTCTTCCCCCCCCCACCCGCGGTGTGTGCGGCCCGATGTGTAAGCCCCCCCCCCCCTCGCCCTCCCTCCCCCCGCCTCTCGCCTCCCCCTCTCCCCACCCCAGCTACCTGCGACATGCTGACCCCCAGGCGGCCCGAGTGGTGGAGGCCAGGTACCGCTGCTTCGACAGGTACGACAACGGGGAGGGGGGGGGAGGAGGAGGAGAGGCCGGGCGCGGAAAGGGGGAGGAGGAGAGGAACAGAGGATGGGAAGCGGCGTGAGGGTTGTTTGCGCACACGGTAGCTGTTGCGTCAGGTTTTGAGAGGAGGGGGGTTGTCGTACGCGTGGGAGACTGGGAGTGGAGTGGTGTGGAATGGAGCGGGGCGCCACCCGGGTCGGGGCAGTCGAGGGGCACCTAGGCGAGGGGGGCTGGGAGGGGTATAGGATATTGGTAGTCAGGGGAGGGCGGTGCACAGCCTCCCGTCGGGGCGTCGGGGGTGGGTGCAGGCGGACCAGCCTCGTCACCGACATCGGATGGAGGGGGCTCCCCGCCGCCGTCGTCACGCCCGTCAACCGCTGCACACTCACACCCCACATCGCGTATGACGTCATTGGCGGGGTCCTGGGCGGTGCCGCAGGTACGGCGCGGATGCCCAGAGCTACGGCATGGCGACGGCGATCTTCCACAAGGTGAGGCCGGGTGGGGTGGGGTGGGGTGGGGTGGGGTGGGGTGGGGGTGGGGTGGGGGTGGGGTGGGGTGGG
>BDSI01000046.1:0-380000 GCA_003117195.1 Eudorina sp. 2006-703-Eu-15
TGGGTGGGGGGGGGGGGGGGGGGGGGGGGGGGGTGGGTGGGTGGGTGGGTGGGTGGGTGGGTGGGGTGGGGGGGGGGGGTTTAGGGGGGAAGGGTGGGGGGGGTGGGGCGGGTCCGGGGAGGGGCCCCGGGATGTGTGCCTTGACAAAGGGGCAGAAGCCGACAACATAATATGACATATATACTACACCACATATATAACAATTTATGCATGTGTTATTACATGTAAAATATACTCACCCCTCCTCACCCCGCCACTCCCCCCTTCCCCCGCAGGGCCTACCCCTACCACTACGCGCCGCTGATGCAGGACCTCGCCAGCCCCCGCATCCAGGCCCTGGCCTTCCGCGGCCGCCGACGGACCGCCCTGGCGGCGGCACCCATCCGCATGACCCGGGCGCTGTACGACATGTCGTACTGCAGTCTGGACGAGTGGGCGCCCCCTGCGGGCCGGTGCGGCCGCTGCTGCAGCTGCTGTGCATCCTGCCGCCGCGAAGGTGGGGGGGGGGGCGCGTGCGTGTGTGTGTGTGGGGGGGGGTGCGGGTGCGGGTATTAGGTGCTGCAGTCATGACGTGACTTCCCCCACATCGCCTGTCCGCCCCCGCCGCCCCCTCGCCCCTCCAGCGCCATGCTGGCTCTGCCCTCCGAGCTCGCCTCCATGCTGCTGATCGCCCACGAGCTGGAGGACGAGGAGGCGGAGGCGGAGGCGGAGGGAGGAGATGACGACGGGGCCAAGGCCGCGAAGGAGCGGGAGGCGGGGCACGGCAAGGGGAGGGGCGGCGGCGGCGGGGGTCGCGGCGGCGGCGGCGGCAAGGCGGGCCGGCGGGGCGGCGGCGGCGCCGCGGGCTCGGGGCGGGGCGGCTCCAAGGCGCCGCAGTTCAGTCTGCTGCTCACGTCTGCGGCGGGTGAGGAGGAGGGCGGCGATTCGAGCGCGGCGGCCCATCTCCCGTCTCCTCCCTCCCCCCTCGAGAGCTCTGACACTGCTGTGTCCCTCTGGGTCGTCCCTCCTTGCCCCCCAGTTTCCTATAACCCCCACCCCACCCCCTGGGTCGTCCCTCCTCGCTCTGGCGGTCAGCGCGGTACACAACCGCCGACCGACTTCCTGTTAAACCCCCTACCCCCCCCCAACCCCCCAACCCACCATATGTCAACCAATTTCGGAACCGTCACTCTGGCAGCAGCGCAGTCTGGAATGTCTACGAATTTCCTACACCCCCCGCCACCACCACCTCCATCACGGGCATTCCCCACCGAATCTTTTTGCTCTTGCAGTCAGCGCAGATGCCTTGATTCGCTGTACATACTCCCCCCCCCGTTCCCACGTCCCTCTCGGGGCGCTGCGCCGTGGGCCCCCCGCCATACCCTACGCGCCCCCTCGATATGTCGACCACTACACCCTACACCCCCGCACCCCCACCCGCGCGCAGAACGCATTCTGGAGGACCACCCGGGCGGCGGCAGCAGCAGCAGTGAGGACGAGGACGAGGCGGCTCACGGCGGCGAGGAGGAGGAGGATGAGGAGGGGCAGCAGCGGCGGCGGCAGTGGGGCCGGTCAGTGCCTGCGTGTGTGTGTGTGTGCGTGTGTGTGTTACATATCTGACCGGGTGTGTGCACCCAACAAGGAACCCGAGTTTAGCGAGAAACCGTGTGTGTGTGTGTGTTTCGGCACTCAGGGCAGGAGTGCGTGACGTGCATGGGGCATAGCCCGGAGATGCCCGTGAACCGTGTGTGTGTGTGTGTGTGTGTGTGTGTGTGTGTGTGCTCAATGTGCGCCCACGCGTGTGTGTAGCGAAAGAACTCGCCGCGCCGATGAGCGTGTCGTGCGGGCTCACTGGCCCCTCCCCAGCCCCTCTTTTCTCACGGCATGGCCCGCCGACGTCGCGGGGGCTCTCCCCCCCTCCCCCCCGGTATACTGCGTTATGCTGGGTGTTCCCGGGCTCGTTCTTCGGGTTTATTTCTTTTTTCAATTTAGCCCCCCCCCCCCCACACACACACACACACAGCCCCCACACACACCTCTGGCGGGGTGATCCAGCCACCCTGTCGGGTCCCCCCCCATCCACCCCCACACACCGGGTACGTCTTCCCCCTCCCCCTCCCCCGCGAACCGTCGCTCTGGCAGCAGCGCAGTTTGAAATTGTCTACCAATTTCCTATATCCCCCTTCCCCTCCCCCGCGCCCCCGCCCCCCCCCACACACACACAGGTTCGGCATGCCTCTGGCCGCCCAGGCGGGCGGCTCCTGGGGACTGGACGGCGCGGGGGCGCTCAGTCTGCATCTGCTGGCCCAGCGGGTGGCTCGGTTCTTCCCCAACAACATACCCCCGCTTGTGGACCTGTCGGGTGGGGCAGGGGGCGGCGGGGTGGGGCTGTGTGTGCTCGTAGGCAGGCGAGGCAGGCGTGCGTGGGGTTGTTTAGATAAGAGACCCGCTCTTATCAAAACGTGGGGTTGTGTTAAAATAAACCGAGAGACACGACTTGCGAGGACCCTAATTGCGCACGCGGACGAGTGGGGTTGTGTGTGTGTGTGTGTGTGTGTGTGTGTGTGTGTGTGTGTGTGTGTGTGTGTGTGTGTGTGTGTGTGTGTGTGTGTGTGTGTGTGTGAGATAACCATTTGAGCCGCGAGATGAGAAAGCGTGGGGTTTTCAGTGTGTGTGGATGGTTGGGGGAGGGGAGGGTCGGTATATGAAGTTCGGGGGGTGGGGTATGGGGCATTTGAGGGAGGGGGGGAGGGAAGCCCTCCTGGACGGGACCCGTCTCATCGCCTCCTCCCCCTTCCCCTCCCCGCCACTTCCCCCACTTCCCCCCTCTCTCTCCCACCCCTCTTATCCAATGACCCCCATTTGACGGCCCCGCCGCCACCCCGGCCCTCGGCCCTCGGCCGCCGCCCCTCTCTGCCCACCCCAACCCCCAACCCCCAACCCCCAACCCCCAACCCCAAAATCCAAAGGCAAGAAGTATCTTCACACGGCGGTGGTACGACTCCCCGCCGTACATCCGCCCCTACTGGCACACGTCATCCAGGAGGCGCTGCGGTGCGGTATGGAGCTAAGCGCCGAGGAGCAGGTGGGGGCGGGTGGGTGTGGGGGGGTGTTGAGGGGGGGCGGTTGTTGGGGCGGGGCGGGGTGGAGGGTGTGCACAGAAAATCGGTAGACGTGGTCAAACTGCGCTGACTGCGCTGAGCAAAGGTCCGATGAAGAATGGGCTGGGGCGGGGGGAGGGGCAGGGGATGAGCGTAGAGATGGGTTGGAAGTGGGGCGGGGGCGGGGGCGGCGTGCTTGGGGCCGCAAGGGAGGGAGTTGAAGCAAAACAGTAAGGGAGGCCCGTTGGGGGTTGGCGGGCTGGGTGGCCCCGGGGATCGGCGTGCTTGCAGCTTCCCCTTGGAACATCTCCCTCCCCCCAAAACCTTCCCGGGTCGCCCCCTTCTTTTCCCCCAACACACCCCGTCCCCCCCCCCCCGCTGCTCCACCAGAGCCGCAACCGCTTCCTGCCCTCCGACCTGCTGGTCTCGGAGCAGCTCTACCGCGACGCCCTGGCCGCCGCTGGTTCCGGAGCCGCCGCACCCGACCGCCTCGTTTGGCACCTGCTGCTACAGCCCGTTGCGCCCTCGACCGTGTCCACGACCACGGCTGCTACAGCCACTACTGTTGCTAGTGCCACTGCTGCTACTACGGCTACTGTACCGGCCGCGGGGGGCGGTAATCCGTCGGCGGCGCCGGCCCAGCCACCGCCGTCACCGGCCCCGTCGCGCACCTCCGCCGCCGGTTTGCTGCCCAATCTCGGGGGAGCGCTGGGTTTGCTGCTCGCCAAACGCGTCGGCCCGTCGACTGCTACAGCCGGGGGTGGCGCGGGTGCCGCGAGCGGCGGCGCTAGCGCCGCGCCTGCCGCGGCTGCGATTGCCACCAGCAGCAGCAGCAGCAGCAGCTGTGTCGCCCCCGGCCCACCGGCTGTAGTGCTGCATTTGGACGTCGCGGGTCTTCCGGTGGCGGCGACTCGTGCAGCGCTACTGCCGGGTGAGGGGTTGGGAGGGCACCTGGGGCGGGGGGAGGAAGGGGGAGGGGGAAGGGGGAGGAAGGGGGTCTCGGAGGGGCGAGGGGGCGGGGGGCAGGGGCTGGCCTGCAGCACGTCTGCACGCCGCAGCAGAGCGAGCGAGGGGGATTCGACCGTGGGCGGCGAAGGGAGGGAGCGAAGAGGGGGACGGCGGGAGGAGGAGAGGGCGGCCTCACGGCAGACGGCACACATCCCCCCTTAGCGCTCCGCAACCGTTTTGCAACCCTTCCACACCAACCACCAACCGCCAACCGTCGCCGTGTGCCCCCAGGCTCCCAGTCTGCCCCCCTGCAGGTGGACCGCAGCAGCTGGCGGCGGTTGGAGGCGGCTTCGGCCCGGGGGAGGAGCTACGCGGAGCGGGTGCTGGGCATCAGCCGCAGCGGGGGGCCACTGGCGGGGCAGGTGGGTGGGTGGGGCGGGCTGGGTGGGTGGGTGAGTGGGTGGGGGGCTGACTGGGTGGTGAAATGCGGGTCGGGGTCGGGGTTGGGGACTTGGGTTCGGCCGCAATTGGAGTGCGGGAGACCCGGGGGGGGCAGCGTCCGCGTTGGGGTTGCGTTGCGTCAAGTTGGGGGGAAGGAGGATTGCTTACTGAATACTGTAGGTGAGGAGGTGGTTGCCCTGGAGGTGGTTGCCCTGGAGGTGGTTGCGCTGGAGGTGGTTGCGCTGGAGGTGGTTCCGCTGGAGGGCGGCGGTACTCGGGTATGTGGCCGGGGCTGTGGGTGTGCGGCAGTGCGGAGGAGCAGTCGGGCGGCCATCCGGCATGTGGTCAGAAGCACCTCCGTCAGCGCACCAAGGCAGCTTTAATTATCTGTCGTACCTTCGTACTGCCGTGCCGTCGTACCCACAGTTCCGTCGCGGCGGCGTGCCCGCGCCGCAAGCGAACGCGGCCGCCGTCGGCAGCAGCCACGAGTACATGTCCTACGGCGGCGGCGGCGGCGGCGGCGACTTCGATGGCGGCGGCGGTGGCGGTGGCGGCAGGGGCTTTTCCCGCGGTGGCGGCGGCGGCGGCGGGCGCGGGGGACGTGCCAGCGCCACCGGCGGGCGAGGCGGCGGCAGGGACGGCCGGGGTCCTGGTTTCGGAGCTACGGGGACCGTGTACGGCCCCTCATCCGGGACCGGTGGCTACCCGGGGGCAGGCAGCGACGCATTTGGGAGGGGCGGCAGGTCACATTCAGGCAGGGGAGGAGGCGGCTACGGTGGAGGTGGCGGTGGGGGACCCAGGGGCGGCGATGGCGGCAGCCGCGGCGCGGGTTTCTCCGCCTCGCCGGGAGTCGGTCGGGGGCAGTACGGGGGCCGCGGCGGCGGCGGCGCCAGCGGCGGCGGCGGCGGCGGCGGGGGGTACTACGGGCGAGGCGGGTACGAGGGGAGCCCCGCTGACGGGGGCCGCGGGTGGCAGCAGCCACAGGGGTACGGCAGGGGAGGCCGTGGACCGCCGTACGGCTCCCGACACTAGCCTTGCCATGCGCACACACAGTTGCGGGCTGTTTCGCCTGTTCGGCAGCGCACATACCGTACGTGTGTGGTGCGTAACTGGTTTGGGTCGAGCGCAAAACACACTACACGCCCGTACGTCCCACCAAGGAGGGGGCCAGCTTGCGGGTGTGTCAATGGCCCAGGTGGTTGACACGCGTCTTTGTACGGCAGTAACCGCACACCTAGCATTACAGATGTACGGCGGGCGTGGAGGAAGGGGCCGGTGGGCACTAACTACCCTTGGGCCGCAGGTGACGTGGTGGTGGAGTCGATAGTAGCCCTGCTCCGTTTCCGGTGCGTCCCGAATCTCAGCAGCTGCTGCTTTGCTCTGCTTTGCTGCTCAAAAGGACGGAGGCAGGTGCGTTGAGCGAGTGGCCCCCAACGTCCCCGGATCCCGTTTCCCCCACCCCCACAGCGAGGAAGGCATGAAATGACCCACGACCCTAGCCCGCATCCCAGACTCGCCAGTGGGGAACAACCACGAACAACCACGGAACAACCATTCGATGACCGACATCGGTAACTGGAAACCTGGTGCCCTCCATTGCCACAACCAATGACATGATTCACTACTGCCAGCCAACTCTGGGCGTGTACCGTACCCTCGCACGCAGCATCAACCCCAGAAAGCAGCTTTGGAGACGTGGTACAGCCGCATGCCCTTTCGTACAGTACATCTGGAAGTGTATTGCGTACGGAAGGTACGTAATTTTGAAAAAAAGTTTTTTCCTCATTTTCTTTTTTCTTTCAAAGGAGGGCCTTTCAGCATCCAGAATGTATGACATTTGACGGGCCTATTGCAACCTTCAAGCGTGATAGTCGTGCCGCACGACTAGTGCTTAAAGCATGTTCACGAAGCTGATGAATGAAGATGACTTCTAGGTTTGTGTTTATTGTTTTAGACTGGAAAGCCTCATTAACGTGTAGCAAAGCGGTAGCTGTCGAACGGTGCACTCAGCCACGCTATTTTTTTGCTAATAACTATGGTCAAAGTGCAATCAAACGTGCAGCTTGTGGCTCTATGTACTCTCTTCATCCTTTATGTACTTGTCCAGCACGTCGCTTTGGTCAACAGCTGCAAATATTACGACCTCAAACTCTCGTCAAAAGTTTGGAATTCGAAGATCAACACTGCAGTTGACGTACGAAACTGGCGATACAGGCGCCAGCTGTCGCTGTCGCCGGCCATGACCGCTGGCCGCACTGCCCGTGTGACGAGGGGCAGCGAGTTCGTCGCTGCGCTGGCCGACCCGTCGATCAACATTGTGCATGTCATGTCACCGGGGGTCAGCGTCACCCTCGATGACTGGTACTCCGTCAGCAGCGCGCAGCCGTTGCCGCTGGTCCTGACGCGGAACGTCACGGTGGAGGGCGACCCGGCGTTAGGCGACAACTGGCCCATATTCGACTTGAACAGTGTCAAGGGCGTGGTGAGTGCGCGCTTCCATGTGTCAGCTTTACGGTGCGTGCGTGTACCTCGTTCATGTTGTGCCGGTGACGGTAGACGACGTGCCTGACTGCCGTGTACACGCGCCCTCACTCGCTTCATTCCCGCTTGGACATACTGCGTGGTGGGTGGGTCGTCTTCCAGTACTGCGTAGATGCGTGTATAGGTACGTATGCATGGTATGCATGTACAGCGCTTTCGTTTAATCCTGCTTCTGCTAGGTGTTTGATTTGAATTGGACGTACGCGTGCATGTCTAATTGGACGAATGGGATGGCGTACTGTGTTTACCCTGCACATACAGGCGCGGCTGGGTGACGGCATCTCCATCACGTTTCGCCGCATGTTTGGCATGCACCTCCGCAGCAGCAGGTCCGACGCGTGCACCAGGTACGTACGGGGACACCAGGCGCAGCCACGCGCAGGTTTCTGACAGATAGATCTAGGCCGGGGCTGGGATTGCTTGCTTCGTTTGCTGTCCCTACCATGCCTGTACGTACATACACGTGGTTTAATGGAGTACAATCTACTGCGTGGCCTTCCAGCGTCAACGGACTGCAGTAGTGCCGAAGCCTGCCATGCCGCCGAAGTTGCGATGCAGATAAGGCATTACCAATAAATTAAATACGTTACAGTGGACCTACATACCCGCGGGTCATCGTTGACAGCATCAGCCTCCTCACCACACCTACCCTGCTGCATAATAAACTGATCCACGCATCCATGGCACGCCGGACAGGACCAGCGTGTCGTCCGCCCCCGTGCCCTGCGTACTACCGTAGGTTGCCCCCTGCCACCGCCCCGCCCCACGGTTAGGCTTAGTTCGGGGCCTCCTCCCCGCCCGGCGTTTGTGCTAATGGCTGCAGTGAGCCACGGTGTGAGCGCGCATGCGGGTCTAGGGTTTAGGGTGGGGATGTCTGCAACTGCTCGCTCGCTACACAGCAACCTGTGTATGTATGCAACATCCAGCCACCCAGCCAAACGAAGCTGTGGTGCCGCATGACAACCCCGATGCATACAAAGCCGTGTGGGGAGCGAGCGAAGAGGTCTTTTCCTCGTAGTGAGAGGTCGCGGTGCGACACCTGGGTTACCCCACGCAGGTAGTGAGGTCGCGGTGCGACACCTGTAAGAAGATTCGAAAACTTTAAGATTACATACGGATGGACACCGACCCAAACCATTCGACAATCACAGCACCTTCGTTCTGCAAGTAAATAAGTAAACACCCTGTATGGCCTTATTTACAACCCTTATTCTTATTATTATCCTGATTATTGTTGTTGTTATTGTTATTGAATCTTATTATTATTATTATTATTATTATTATTATTATTATTATTATTATTATTATTATTATTATTATTATTATTATTATTATTATTATATTTTAATACTGCGCGGAATCTACCCGAAATGGCTGGTCAATCCCACTTAATGTGCTGCGCTGTTTGTATGTGTGTCTGCACACAGGGTTCGATTTTCTGCGGCCGAGCCTCCAGGGGCAACTTTCTTTCATAATTTCCGACACCACAATTGCCCTCTTTGGTAAGCGGATGGCACCGTATGTGCATGGAGCGGCGGATATATAGATTATTACAGCAACCATAACTCATGCCCAACAAGCCCAATCCTTTGTAGGTGTATAACTAACGCCCATATTTCAAAAAATAAAGACGGATGTTATAATACATGTCTGCCCCGTCACTAGACATCCTGCCTGTAATATATATAATATGAAACTGCTACATTATTATTGTTTTATTATTCCACCTGATATTCTTGCCGCCCTCTCATACGTAATTGTTGGCACAACAATATGGCACATTTATGGCGTGCGTGCAGACCTCTGTTTCCCAATGTCGTTCCAAGCAATGGACTTCGCGAACTTTCCGCGACCAAAAGAGTTCCCCAACGCCACACAAGAATTTGAGTTCGATGTCCCACAGGTATGCCAAAGCACGGTTGCTTGGGAGCAAACATTTCTCAACAAATCATGGCAACATCGAGTGTGCCATTAGTTACAAGAGTCTATCTGCTGCTGTTGTCTACTGAAGTGAGAGTGCTGCATCTATTATAGATCGGATCTACACCGAGCTGTCTGGTTTTACCATGTGTAACGTTCTGTACTGCTACATAGAGTGAGGCATGCATCTGTGCGTGGTGATAAGCCATGCATGTCGCCCACAGTGACAATACTTTATGTACGAGCGACTATATATGCGTGCGGATGATAGTAATAAAAGCAATGATAATAAGTACAGTAGAAATAATAATACTAGTAATCAAAACAATGTAACAATAACATATAATAATAAATATAATAATAAGGATGATGGTTGAGTGCATTGCCCTCGACCTATGAGTCAGGGCCGTAAACTGTACCACCGATTATCATTATAACTGTTATCACAACGCTACTAACAACAATAGAAATTATGTGTAGTACAGCCCATTGCTGAATGGTGCACATGTGTTTGCACACGTGCCTGTTTTGATTTTCTCAGGTTGGCTGTGTCAACGACACTGGGGCGTCACCAATGCAGCGCTGCTGGGCCACAAAAACGACAATAAAGGACTTCGCGGCTTATGGCGCGGACTATGATCAATTTACGGATATAACAACAGCCAATAACCAGGTCATACGCATGATTAACACGTCTGCACTGTGCCGTACTATTGTGGATGAGAAATGCCTGACGGCAGGCAAAGCACCTCTCGTATGTTACAAAGAAGCGGAGAAAAAGCTGGCCGCCGCTGCTGATGACACGGCAGTAGTGCTGCTTTTGTCACCACCATTTCCACAAACGACGTGCAGCACATGTAGCACTCCAGCAGGAGGCTCTAGTTACAACAGCCAACATGAGCCATCTGAACACAAGGCAGGAGCCGAGTCCGGTGGAGGCCTTACTGGTGCAGGTCGGCTCACGGTAGTCTGTGCAGCCAGCATTACAGGTGAATGCATTGCTTGTCTGTGGAGTTCTTGCACATGAATGGGGCGACGAGCGTGCAAGTATGTCAGATGTTGATACCGCAAGCACTGTGAGCATGTATCCGGTGCTTGGTGATCGCTTATTAGCTGCAACATGCATGTACATATATACATGGTATGCATTTGGACATTTCAAACAATGTACGGTAGCAACAAATAACGCACGAGGGCTACAACTAAAGTTACACATGTCTACAATGGTTTGCGCTTTCAGTCAAGGTTTGCAACTGCTTACTGGCATGCAATAATTTTGAACGCACATACAGGCGCTTTCCTGCTGATTGGTGGATTTCTGGTAGGGACATGGGTTGTGAAGCGTCGCAGGCGGACAGTGTATCATGGAAGCTGTGAAGTGCAGCTAATGGCGGCAGGAGCGGCAAGAGCCCTTCAACGCAATGGCAGTGGCAACGACAACAGCAGCCAGCTGGCCCCTAATACGACTGGGTCTGTGGTTGAGGAGCAGCAGCCACATCAACAGCAGAGGTGTGTTCCGCATTCAGATATGTACAGATATGTGTTGCATCGTATTATATATACCCACGTACTTTGCCCCCAGGCGCCAGCGTGTTCGCCACCTTATTACTTCACACGTGACGCAGACCTTGACAAAGCGCATGAAATAACTAGGAAAGTATATTTAATAATGCGTCCATATTTATCTCACTACATTAGCTACCTCCGTGTTTTGTGATATACCGTCCGAGCTTTGCTGAAGTCTGCAGTACAATAAGTAGTGTGACGCCAGCAGCGAGTGCGAGCTTGCCATGTCACTCTCTCCCTCTTGTATGCGTGCCATTTCCACACGCAGGCTTGTGCGCAGCAGCTCTGGATGTGGAGCTCAAGATGAGGCTACTGCAGCGTGTTGCTGTCCAACACCATTAGCCGAGGCAGAGTCATCAGAACCGCCAGGGCTACCAGGGCAGAAGAGCAGCGCCATAGCAAAGTTAGATGGTAAGCCTTGCTTGCTTTTGCGCAGCAGGCACCAGTATTGAGTCTAGTTGATTGCGAATAAATATTTGATGGGGACCTCACTCGCAAAGTGTAAAACAACCCCTGACCGACGCCCTGCAAATTACGTATTTGTCAAAGTAGTTCTGCGGCTGGATCCAGCCAAAGAAAGTAGATAAGAATCTCGCTGATGGTGGGTAAATTTGCTCTGACATGTGTAGGGACGGAATGGGACCGCGTTTTGTGAACTGTATGCGCCACGCACATGGTTGCGTTGAGTTTTGTTTGCTGCGCGCAGAAGGGCAGCGACATTTGACTGAAGCACGTCAGGAGTGGCATGCTGCCGCTGTACAGCCAAATGCGGCGGATGTGCCGGTAACTCCTCTGACGCCTCAGCGGCCTGATGTGGAAGTGCATTCTCGGCTAATTTTGGTGGAGGCAGGCACCGAAACAAACGGTGCGTGCGGCGGTTGTCTCTATAAAATATAGCACGTACGCAGACAACTGGCTGTCTAGCACCGTTGCCATGGCACAAATGACTGGATGGAGAAAAGTCAGTTACTGCATGTACTTACATACACCATGACTGTCTAAGCACCAGTTCATTTACGAAGGGTACTCGTGTGATGCCAAATACATGTACATATAGATTGGTTTTGTTTGTGAAAACTATAGAGATGTGTGTGTGTGTGTGTGTGCGTGTGTGTGTGATGAGCATAGGGGTAGGATCTGAGGGATCGATCAGGAGAGGGCTTCTTGCTTGGGTGGCACTAGAGCATTATTTTGATTACGAAATGTCATTATCCTACGTAAATGGATGCAGGTCAACGTGGACATGCTAGCTGCATCAACGGGACAGCTGACCTACCATCAGCAGCCATGGGCTGGGCTAGCGGGACGACCGGCAGAAGTAGCAAGACTGCAGACACACCGTACAGCACAGAAGCTAGAGTCGAGGCATTGGATGGCCCAACAGTGGTCGACCGGCAGCCTGATGTTGGGTCGCCACCAGTTGTGACACTGCTGCCGGTGGTTCGTGGCAGAGGCGGTTTTGGGCGTGTGGTGGAGGGAATCTACCAGGGCCAGCGTGTTGCTGTCAAGCTGCTGTTCTGGGAGTTGCCCAGCAAGCAGCATTTGCAGGGCGGCGGCTGGCCGTCCATGCAAGCGATGGCTGATACATTTCTGCAGGAAGTGCAGGTGTGTGCACCTGTGGGTGATTAATTTTTGGTTGGTAGGTACTGTACTGAAAGATAGCGGTATTCTGTGCATGTACATCCCGCACACATCAAGTAGATTACATATCACTCTCCCACCACCTTGAGAAGCCCCTGCTTGCCAGCTCTCAACTGTACCGTACCAACTTGCCATCACAGAGCACGATGGCGAAGTATATGAGACGCCTTTCACGCATACCAATCGTATCATTATTTTCCTACTATTAGTGTAATAATAATTATTATTATTATTAATTATTTGGTATTTAAAAGATCATCTATTTTTAATAATGTTGTCGTATAGGTTTTCCGAGCTTGTGCGGAAAACCAAGGTTTCTGGGACGCAGGAGCGTCTGTGTTTGTACTTTTCGGAGATCGTCATAGCGCTACGAGCCGTGCTGGCGTTGGACTATTTATTGCGACTGTGTGTAGGCCGTTTGCTGCTGTCCATCGTCGGTGCATCCTCGCCCTTCTCCGGCCCTGCATTGTTTATTATCACCCCATTGGGGCTCTAGCGGTGTAATGGAGTCTTTGCAGAAATGCTATTATTATAATCTTCACCATGGTTACCGTGCGTTTCAAACAAACCTGAGAGATATCACAAGGAACTGATCAGGCCATGTCTTAATTTGGTCTTGGTTGCTTATTTGCAGGTGCTAGGCCGGTGTCAGCATCCCAACGTTGTACAGCTTCTCGCGGCCTGTGTAACGCCCCCACGCCCTTGCCTGGTAATGGAGCTAATGGAGATATCACTGGAGCGGCTTCTGTATGGCGACCCATCCGCTGGCTTGATACCTTTATCCAAAGCAAGTAGTCATAAATCTTGCTGCTGCAACAAGATCATAGGTGATGCCTGTATGCCCAGTCTCCAGACTGATGAATGCTAAGAATACCATAGATACATACGTAGGTGGTAAGTCTACTGCTGCTTATGCCCGTGTAATGCTTCTTGTACTATATCCTGTAGGTGCTGTACATTGGCATCTGCATTACCAATGCGCTGGCTTACCTGCATCCCACCGTTGTGCACCGAGACCTCAAGGTAAATGTTGTTGTTATTATTAATGGTATTATAATTGTGATTATTGTTATTATTATTTATTGTTATTACCATAAAACCCTGATATCGTGATCTTAATTTATTGATGTTGTTATAATCATCATCGATTTGGCTACGTGCTTTTACAATGATAATAAATTAACCCATTATTGTAGGTATTGTTGTCAAGTTACAGCGTATTTATTATCATACAGTAGAAAAAATCGTAATGGGTTGCCCTGCAAGAAAGCTTGGCATGTACAATAAAAATGACACGGCTATCTAGCAATGGTAAATAATGAGCAGGTTTGTCCTCGTTCCAACATCTGCCTGGCATAAGGGCAATAATCTAAATTGTTGCTGCCACGCCCATTTTACCAATCCAGCATAAATGCGTTTCATGGGATGATTGACGGAGAACGGATGCGGACCTGCTGATTAGCCTGAGGGAGTAGTGGGTTTGTTCATTTATTCACCATGTACCATGCAGGACAAGGGTATGCATTGATGCTCGCACATGTGCACACATGCACTGTAACCACAAAATAGACCTGGTAACATCGAGTGCCTTTCCTTGCAAGCGAACAAATGTTATGTCCGCCGTTGCTCCGATGTGCCGCCGTATCTGCTGTGACCAGCCTGCCAACGTGTTGATCAAGAATGCAGCGGATGAGCGCCCTGTCGTCAAGCTTTCGGTGCGAGGGGAACCTGCATAAGTATGCAGCATGCATGGCTAATGACATGAACTGTTCAGAATGCTTGCATGTTGCTTATCATCATACATGTCTGATCTTTACAACAAAAGCATTACTGCATCATGCACATACATGATGGCAAATGAAGTAAGGCCTTCACGGGAGCACCTAGTCTGTTGGAACATATGTTGTGCTTACACCATGGTTAGATATTCCTCGTTAGTGTTAGCGTTGGTATGTTTTCACCATGGTACCATACATAATTTTCAACACCATCGATCTACTATGTACTTACTACCGCCGCCTCTGCTATCACACAGGACTTCGGGCTGTCACGGCTGCATGCCACTGCAGTCATGTCCACCAAACACCCGGACGCGGGGACGGTAAGCCAGCCACCGCGCAGTCAATGCGTGCGTGTCTACCCTTGCAGCTATAGCAGCTAGTGTAGCAGGTCTGCCACTGTACAGTCCGGGCGTGTGTACAGGTGCATGCATGGAGGGCTGGGATGGGATGGGATAGGGCTGCATTTTGTGTCGTCGTGCCGAACGTATTCACGTACATATAACATTAATAGCAAGTTTATGGAACTGCATTATCTACATTGTTACTTTTCTACGGGCATGCATGACCTTCGTATGTGTATGTGAACCTTGGAACCGTTTAAGCGGGGAACCATACCGAGGAGAGTTGCTTGAAACTGAACTTTTGTAAAAAGCACTAAGATAGAGGTATGTACATGCGTTATCTGTTCAAGGCCATGGGATGGCAGCAGGTCGAGCAGCTAGGGGTGAAAAGGGATGGGTGGAGTGCGTGTGCAACTAACTAATTGAAGAAATGACTTTCTTTGGTAAGATAGACATCATACATCAGCAACGCTTTGCTTCTCAATTGTTACAACAGCTGTTCGACACTGTGATTATTTTTTACGTACATCTATGTATCTGCAAACCCATGCATGTATACATGTCCCACTGAACCCATCCAATGCTCACCTGGGACAATGATGATGTGCATGCGACGCGCTGTCCGATGGATTAATCATGGTCGCTTGCACCATCCCTTCGTTCGTACATGAAGCCACCCTACATGGCGCCGGTAAGGGGGTTGAACAAATATCGATTGTGCACACCATGACGCCATCCATGCTCGTTTGTCGTATGTATATATGCATGTGTATGTGACATATAGGTGCTACACATATATCCCATTAGATAGGAGGCATGTAGCTAGATAGGAGTTGCCATCCGTGCAAGTATGGACTGCCTGCGAGCGACAAGCAAGAAGCAAGCAAACGCCATGAATGGCGGCATGGAGTGCATTAGTGAATACTTCCCAGCAAGAGCATTGATAGTGTTACTTCCTAAGGTGACGACCTGCTGCTTTGCTGACGTAAAATCATTGTAATGTTTTTCTTTATACACACCGCCAACAAACACAACGAGGTCGGCTAACTGGGAACTCTGTGTGTGAGTGGCGGCGGGGTATAGGCTCTATTGAGCCGTATCGTCTCTGCCCCCTTGCTTAAGACATGCCAGGGTTATGCCTGGTGTATTGTTTTTTATTATTGATTTTTTATGTACACAATAATGCAAGCAAGCGAGGCTTGGATGCATGTATAGAGTCGGCAAAAATAGCATAATGTAGGCAGCATACATGCACGCAAATCCATCTTTGTTTATGCTTGCATGTACATACGTAGGCCCACTAATTGATATCTGCATTTTTTACCGCATGGCAGGAATGCTTTGATGTGGCGAACAACCGCGTGCACCACAAGGCGGTAGGTGTGTACCTCAAGGCTGTATGTCATTAGGCCAGCCATACATCCATGCAGGCGGCGAGACGTATGTCGTTTGTAAGATACGTTTTTTGCAGCTTGCTAGCCAAACAAACAATTCTCATACTTGTCCTGCGCGTGTGAGAGACAAAGCTGTCTATCTAGTTACTTCTGTCCTGGCATTGTCTTCTGGGACTGTGTATTTGTATCGATGCTCTGTGTGCTGGCTACATACATATATATTGAACCGCAGGAGTGATGATCCTGTCACACACTTGCTTGCGGATGAACGCACGCAGGACATGTACTCCCTGGGTGTCTTGTTGTGGGAGATGCTATCAGGGGAACAGCCGTGGGCAGGCAAGGATGGAGTGGTCATCGGCCTGATGGTAGGTAATATGTTGTTCATTCATTGTTCGTTATTCCGTTCTATCTGCACCGTACGTGCGCCCCATGCAGTCAAGCGAGTCAGTACCTTGCGTGCACGCTAAAATTTGAAGCATGCATGTATAATTATGTAGATGTGCACCACGGTGGCGCAGTTTCAGTTTTGCAATGTGTGGTGAGGAGGCTGCCACTGATTGCTAGCGGGCGGGGTCCACTGTACCATGGTTCATCTTATGTAGGGTGGGGATGGACTGTACTGTACTGTAGTGCTGGTTGCTTGGCCGAATGATGTGCGTGCGTGTGAACAATCAAGCTAAGCAAGGTTGACGGATGGGCCCAAAATATTGGGCAGCAGTGGTGTTTCAAATGCAAGTAAATACTCGATGACAATCAATTTCCTTGGCGGTGATGCAGTTCAGAGTCTACATACGGTGCCAACCTACCTTCTGCACAGTTCACGATCGATGTTGTATTCCGGTCGGCAAGCAAGTGTGTACATACGGCGGATGGAAACACAATTTGAACGGATCGATTGTGTGTATGTGTGTGGTGTTGGTCATCAGCCCGCACACCTACCACTGCTGCTGCCATCCAGGTCACGTACAATGGTGCTCGGCTCCCGATTACGAAGTTAACCCCAGACCGCTGCCCGGCCAAGCTGGCCCGGTTGCTGGACGCCTGTTGGGATGAGGACCCGGATCGCAGGCCTGCTGCCGCAGAGCTAGCAAAGGAGCTGACGCTCATACAACAGGTGGGCGGGCGATGGTATGGCTGGAGTGTACGTGAGAGTATGTCTTGTTGCAACCTGGGCTTGCGTCATACATGGTATGTCCACTGAGGATACCTGCTGCCATTGGCTTGGCGGTTGCGGAAGGTGCAAAGGCCAAGGGAAACCCATAAATCCCATCACCTCTCCACCCCCGCCGCCCCTTTAACACACGCCTCGCATTATGACCGAGGCGTATTATTATTATAGTAATACTTATTACTATTATTTATTATTATATTATTACTATACTGTTGTTGTTTTATTTTTTTTAATTGTACACGCATTTGTTATTATTATTAGCATTATCTGCCAGCAGCTGGTCTTATTCTGATAAGCCATGATACAACAGATTGTCTTTAAAGGGAACTGCGTGAGGCGCGGTGCAGCCACGCACCCCTTTTCACCTTGTGCTGCGTTCCATCAGGCTGACAAACATTGCGTAAATTGTACTTGAAGATAAATACTGGCAGCAGACACGTCTAGCTAATACCGCATGCTTGCTTACGCTTTCATGTGCACACGCAGCAGGAACTTATTCATAACCATGAGAGATTTAATGGTGCGTGACCCGCCCACCGTCACGTGGATGGAGTACTGCTTCGTACGTTCCGCATATAACGAGAACCGAGTAGGTTCATCGATTTGGGTATTTTTCCTGCTGCACTGATGTATATGGTGTGTGTGTATCGATGCCGGCGGCTTTATACAGATAGAGCGATCGAGTGAGTGTTTGTGTGTGTAGTACGGTGAACCTGTTGAATGAATCTTGTTTCAGTGGACTCCCCGGGTTATAAGTTCGTTATCGGTGACAGCCATAACATCCTCATGCACCACACACTTCGAACGAAACAATAATGTCGCCACCCGCCCAAGCCGCACCTAGCCAGCACACACCTACCGCAAGCGCACCGAAGGCCCACGCACCCCGCCCGCTCGATCACTTCACTAGTGAACCACCCCGCGCACCGTTGCACGTATGTACTTGCTTGTTGCCTGTTTCGTCACATGGTCCACGCGCTTCTGTGCATGAACTGACGGTGATGTGCTAGATGTGCGTGCATACATACCTGGCTGGTTTCGTTATCGATGTTCGTTGAAGGGTTGCTTGGTTAGCTGGACAATTATATAGAATTGAAGCCCCCGTGTACACCACGACGGATGGAGGAAACCAGTAATATCGACTGCGATGTTGGCTTTTGTATGCATTTTGATGACCCATAAATTATTATGGGCAGCTTACTCATGCCCGTACCGCACGGCGGTGGCTGCCAGCCAGGGTTGCACGGTCACTGACATTATTAGCTATATATCTGGCTCTCATCCGTCTGTATACTCACGCACACACACATGCGCAAGGCAGCAGCACGCAGGTTGGTCGCACGGAAGGGTGCGTGAGCACTGCATGCCTGCCTGCATTCAGGACGTGTAGTACATACATGCGGTGCGTGCGACGGACCAACGAACACTACCGTACATCCACACTTGCTCGGCCTGCTGCTGCCGCCCGTCCGTCCGTGTCTGAAGTGAATGATTATGATTATAATGAATTGTGCTTGCGGTGGTACATAGGGACTGCATGTCTGGCGGATCGAAAGGAGTGGCGTGTGTGTGGCTGATGGCTGGTGTAGTATGTATGGCGCACGCTCCTTTGGAAGAAAGCCGTGCTTCTCTTTGCGGTGCTTACCTACCGTAACGAATCCACGAAATCCCACAGCACATTATTTGTGGTGGAATGTTGCCGGAGATATGATTGCAGGCATAGGGTCAACTCAGAGGAAATTCAGTTGCTGGCGGAGACGGCTAGCTAGCAGGAGGGTCCACTTCAAGCACCGTCGTGTGTTCCGCTCCGTGTGCCTGAAGGGGTGACTAGATCGATCTTCAGCGCCATTTATTTGCAATGGACCAGTGCACTAATAATGGAAGTAGTGCAAATGGCGTTAAGCAGGATGCCTGCTTGCGGGTCGCACCTTGTCACACAATCAAACAGCAGCGGCAGGAGGCAGGGCGCATGTGCATACACGAGATGTGAAATAAGTCATTTGATTGAGCGAGCTATCGTTGTCGTGATACTGATGATACATCCCTTGGGGTCGTACGATGTTGATGCTGTGGATTATCACAAGCATAAGCCCTAATCCTCCGCCTTATATACCGTACGTTGTGCTGTGCATAATATAATACTTCTTAAGAACTGATTTTAACAAATTGCAATTAGAGCTCCTGCGTGTGCCGTGGATATATTACACACTGCTGGCTGGCCACTACGGACACGTGTGGCCTTAGATGCAGGGCCTTAGATGCAGGGCGGGCGGGGATGGAACATGGAAGGCAGGGCGGGCACGAAAGGGCGGGCGGGGAAGCAAGGGCGGGGTCCTCGGCAGGTGGGGTGAGTGCAGGGCTTGGATGCGCTCATGCGTGCACGTGTGTGATGATGAGCAGTTAGCCGGGCCGCCAGCAGGGCCCAAGCATGTGCATACGTAGGTAGGTGTGAACCAGCCACCATAAGCTTGATGATGTTATTTGGTTTTGAGTGCATGGTGGGCTGGAGGTTCAGCTAGTGTGCACTGAAAGGCAGGGCTTGCCTTGCTTATGATGCATGATATGTGTGAGATAGACGAGGGGTCAGTGGTGGATCCATAATAATGCGGCAGCCGCCATGTATTCGTTGACATACACCTGGATTGTACAACACGCTGCCATACATCCCGATAACACCGCCCTCGTGCTCAATCGCACTGTGACTGATGCGTGCGTGGACTACGAAGTATGTCGTACGACTTTCCGTTTTGGACCACCGTGCGAGGTTTATAGGGAGCCCAAATCGATCGATGGGTTCCCAACCATCCGGTAGGTAAGCCTTTGTGTCTTACAGAGCCCGACCTATATCCTAGATAGGGCTGCTGCGCCGTCCCACACATCCTGCCCCCTCTGGCAACTTTGGGAAGTGAACCGCCACCTAGATCACCAGCCATTTCCATGCATTCCGCAGCGGTCTGAAGCAAGCAAGCAAGGGTCCACCTTGTAACGGTTAATTAATAAAAAAACAAGGCCCACTGGACCGACACACTGATGGATGGGAGCAGCCAGCAGCCATTGGCCATCGGCCTCCGTGGGTCAAGTGCGTGGACACCTTGGCTCTTCCTAGGAAAGCAGGCCCAAGTAGTCCTGATGATACCATACAACGGCCTCCAAACAAATCCGCCACTACCGTACCAATGATGAGTGCGCGGTGCATGCTTAATGCGCACGAGCGAAGCTAGATATACAGCTCACTGGCTGGATGGGCCGGCGAGTTGGAGCGCTCGGCGGTGAGGTCCATGGTAGGAACCATTTTTAGTAACGCTTAAACAGTGTGGGAACGCCATCCTGCGCCGCAATACCGTGTCAGGTGTCGCCCTCACCATCATCCTGCTTTCTCTGTTTTCCCTTCTTCGTTATCTCTCTTTCACCCTTATTCCTTATATATAAGGAACAATAATATATGTACATTTTTTCCTTTGAACCAATTCAGCTCCCCTATTTGTAGGTCGATGGGTCCTCGGCTCGTTTACACCTTACACTGTCTGGCTAGAGGATCTAATAACAGGGGAGAGCCGGCCTGGGGGATTCCCCACCATGTAACTAACTAACGAACTATACCGTGTCTGTTTTGGTTGCTGCACCGGCATGGCACGGTGCAAGGCGTCGTCTCTGTAACGCCGGGTTACATAAAGACCCTAGCTACAATAGACCCTTCACAGCATCTCGAGAAGCCGTTGATTGGCCGCACCGAGTTACAGTCTCCCTGCTGCACGCATGCGGGCGGGTGCGTGCGAAACCCGCACCTCTATCTACAGCGTACGGTACTGATTGATTCCATCGCGTAACCACTATTTACGTCACGGCCGAAGCCCGCGTCGATCGGAGAACATGTCGCGAATGGTTAACGAACATGCCTCAGCGTCGGTTTGAACTACGCGAACTAGAGGTGTAGCAAGATACTGAGAAATGTTCCAGTGTGTGAAGCGCTTGCACTCACATTTTTACGCGGCGTAAGGGTCGCTCGCGCAGCCTGACTGCGTACAGTATCAGTCCGATGCCAGTGTCAAATACAACAGTAGTGCAAGTAAAATTACAACTTCCCATGGACGCATTTGTAATGAAGTGAAGTGACCTTGTCTGAAAAGTGTTTAGTGCTCACTAATGGTCGTACGGGCATAACGGAAACTTAGAAGCATACACAACAGCTCCATGCTCACCTGGGCAGCAAATGTAAACGTGACACCTGCAGTATATGTTCACCTTCAGCAATGAATAATAACATCTGATTCAGAGTGAAAGCTTGAGCTCTGTTAACCATACTGGATCTAATCATTTGTATCTTGCCCTTATTATCAGTTCAATTGAGCTATAGCCATACACGCATAAGTATTGTTTTGTGGGTGCCGCGGACCAACACTCGATCGACTGACCAACTTAAGCCCATTGCTAAACTACAAAAGGAACTTTTGTACAATGGCAATTTGATCAACCCATGTTGCAACTCTTCGAGGACATGTTACAACTCAGACACTGACATGCTCAGGACTCATAGGCACCTTTGACGTTGGAGTCGTTGCGTGGAGCAGCTATGCCGCTCTACGAGGAGCCGTCCGTCCAGGGCGGCAACCAACTGCCGCGTAGTGCTTCTGAGGCTGCGATAGCGGCGAGTAATCCCTTCAACATCCCAGCAGATGAGGAAATCTTTCGATTTCGCGAAGAAGAGAGGGCGCGAAAGGAGCAGCAAAAGATTGCTGCTCAAACAACGGGCGTCGCGGACAAGACGACGTTCGCGTCGCAAATGCAGGCGACTGCGACGGCAGATGCTCGGAACTTGCTGCGGGAGCTGCGGCCACCGAAAGGGCCCAAGCCCTCAGCTACTCTGGCTACTTCGAGCATCGGGACGCTGGACCGTCGAAAGGAGAAGGAGAACATGTCGGACTTCATTGCCAAAAAGCGCGAAATCTTCTTGCTGCAGATGAGCCTCGATACCAAGCGCGCGGAGATTAAAAAGCTTGAAGAACGTGCCCGTCAGCGTGAGGAGGCGTTGAAGAAGTCAGAGCAAATGCTTGAGGAGGACGCGCTCCGCTTTGATGCGTTCTTAAAGGAGAACGATGAAAAGGTGCAGGAGGCGATCAAGCGCGCGGAGACGGAGGCAAAGGCGAAACAGGACAAGGTGCTGGAAATAAAGCGGCTGAACACGGCTATAGCCGCGTTGAGGTCGGAGCTCAACAAGTATGAGGAGCAACTGGAAGACTGCCGGCGCTACAAGGAGTTCTTAGACAGCATCACACCGCCTGAGTGGTTTGAGCAGCAGGCGGCCAAGCTGCAGGTTGGGCTGGGGTCTTCACGGCGCTGGGGTTGGGGCGTTGTACGGCGGTTTTGCATCACAAACGAAGGGCCTTACGGCACCCAAGGCTTTGGGCATACCGTTTACCCTGCCGACATCATAAGCTGTGTTGCTGGTTCTTCTCAAGTTCCAATCTTGTGTCTATGCCCCACCCGTCACACGGTTGGCACCACATGGTGGGCATTGCGGGCATGGTGAACCCGAACCATTGACCTGTTGCCTGGTTGCCCTGATGCGCCTGCACTTACCCCCCTTCCGGTAATGATGCTGACCCCCTCTGTCCCTCCCCTCCACACCCGTCTGACCCTGCCCATCCCCACCCTTCAACGTCTACCGCAACGGTTCACTTCCGTACTGCCCCGTTTCCGTACTGTCACCGGACAGCGGCGGAAAGACGCGCTGGACGCGGAGTGGCTCGCGCAGTGCGACGCGCTGCGGCAGCGGCGCGAGGCGGGCAAGGCGGCCAAGGAGCAGGCGGAGTCCGACTACGCGAACGCGCGGACGCAGCAGCAGGCGGAGCGGGCAGAGCGGGCGATCAAGGAGAGCGTGGCCTTTCTGAAGGTGCGGCTGCCTGCGGCCCAGGCTGGCTCCCCGGCGTTCCGGCGGCGGACGCGCGGAAGTGAGCCGCAATGAGGGGCGTGTCTTGGCTTCAGTCCGGTGCCAGAGGACTGGGACAGGAATAGTCGGGTGCCAGCGCCGGTGCAACGGCACAGGGAGGCTGGGAGTCGGAGGGGACCCATGTCTGGGCGCCTTGCGGCCACCGCCCGTGGAGCCCAGGGTCGGGAGGCCGAGGTCGGGTCCAACGGGGGGGTGCCGTTACTTGCGTATCTCGCAGCCGGGTCTGACGCTGACCACCGGGGCAGCTACCCTTAGCTTGCCTCCCATCGGGGAGACCCAGCACAAGCAAGCACTCTTCTATGAGGAGGGGTTTGAGAGGAACGAAATTTTGGAGGGTGGGGCAGGGGTGACGGGGACTTCATGGGTGGGCCAAAGTGCCGCCGCACCTTGCCGGCGGTGCGGACAGCGCTGTGCGGCAGGGGGGCGGCCGACACAGCCCGGGGCGCAGACACAGCCCGGGGCGCAGACGGCAGACACAGCCCGGCGCAGCGCAGCGCAGGTGCTCAGTCCAACCCGGAACACGGCCCCAGGGTACGGCCCCAGGGTACGGTGCCCAGGTCCAACCCGCGGCCGGGACCGGCAGCCACACAGCGGCGTTGTGCGAGCATGGGACGCCTGTAGCGTTGGAGGGCGGTGACGGGATGTGGATGCACGGCTGGCGGGGCCGTGGATCAGGTGCCGCAGCACGGCACCGGGGATGTCTGCCTGCCGCAAATCGGGTTACCACCGGGTGGGGGCGTGGCGAGCAGTCCTCCGGGGAGGGTGCGGGTGCGACGTGCCGCCGGCGGGACCGGGCGCATCACCCGCATGCATGCGGGTGGGCGGGTGCGGACGGATCCGGAGGAGGAGAGCTGGTTGGATGGGGGAGACGCGCAGCAGTAGCAGCAGCAGTAGCAGCAGCAGTAGCAGCAGCAGCAGCAGGCCCCGTGGGAGAGTGGCGGGCGCAGGCTCGGCAACCCAGCCAGCAGCGTCGGCCGGGCCGTGCTGGTGGCGCACCCGCCAGTGCCGCTTCAGCACTGGGCGTCGCCTTCCTTTGCGGCTCGACTCTGTCGGCGCCGACTAGGGTGTGCAACGGCAGGGTAGCGACAGACCCGGAGGGCGCCTGCTGCGCGGCGTCTACCGTACGCGCCGCGGCGAAATGTCGGACGCGGCAGCGCCCCGCGGCAGCAGCAGCAGCAGCACGGCAAGTCTCGTGAGGTCGCCACTCAGCCGGGGACACTGGGCAGCTCCCTCGCACCCGCCGCCCCTCCCCTCCCCCCGCGCTGGCCCCGCTGCTGACTAGGGCCGGTATTGCCCCTGTCCCAATGCCTGACTGCGTGTCACGTGCGCGTGCGTGTCGCCCCCTCGGATCTCAGCCGCCCGCTGCGGCCATCCCTCTGGCTGCTGCGGCGGCGGCCTGCCCACCGGTGCCCCCTCGGTCCTGTCGGGTCCGGCCACGGATCGGATCGGGCCGTGCGGGATGACGAGGGAGGGGGCGGCCGGCTTCCCGCCGGGCCCAGCTGCGGCGGGCAGAATGCGGCCGCCGCAGCTGCGGCGCCGCGGATGTGCCCCCCCTGCTGCATGTAATGGCCCTGCCCCCACGACCGGCCGGTCACGCTCTCTCTCTCCGCCGAGGCTGCAACCCCGTGGGCGTCCGTCCGGAGCTTCACTGTCAGGGCTGTCTGCCATCGCTGCCCCGCAACCCGCGAGCGGCCCCGGTTTGTTTCTGGGTTTGGTCCCCCCCCCCACACACACATTCTCACGGCTCAGTTATCTTTCACACACATATTCTGGGTTTGGGTTTATTATTATCGATTAACCTCCGGGCCCTCGGCACCGCCCCCCGCCCCGCAGGAGATCATGAAGGAGCGCGAGCCGCCGCGGCCCAACCTGGACTTCAAGATGGACCCGGATGATGTGGAGATGTACTTCCAAGTGGGTGGGGGGGCAGCGAGGAGGGGGAGGAGGGGGGACTAGGAGGAGGGGGAGGAGGAGGAGGGGGAGGAGGGGGGAGGAGGAGGGGGGAGGAAGAGGAGGGGGGGAGGAGGAGGAGGGGGGGAGGAGGAGGAGGGGGAGGAGGGGGGAGGAGGAGGAGGAGGGGGGGGTCCTCCAGCCCCCAGGGAACGCAGGAGCGGGGGAGAGCAGGAGCGGCGGAGCGCGCCGGCCCAGGGGCGGGTCGATGTGGGGGCACCCCCGGGTGCCTCATGGGTTTGGCGGGGGCACGCCGTCGGGGAGGGGGTTTGTGGGTGTATCACAGACTGCGTTCAGGGCTCGCGCGGCGCCTGGTGCTTTGTGCGGACCCAGGGGAAGCGGACAGGCGGCGTCCCGGCTGGTACACACCCCCTACGTTACCCGCGTCGGCGTGTGGTGAAGGCGGCCTCGGCGGCGTCCCGGCCCGCGGAGCCCCCTCCCCTCAGGGGGTCTCCAGCCCTCAAGAGTCGTGGGTGTCGTCCCCCTGGTCCCCCGGGGTGGCGCGGCGGGGTGGAGATCGATCGGATCGGACCTTTGCTCGGGTGGCAGCAGCAGCGCCGCTGGCACGCCTACCAACCAACTTGTGTCCCTCCCTGCCCCCTACTCCCCCTACTCCCCCCCCTCTACCCCGATCCCGGGTGCAGGAGCCGGCGCAGCTGCTGTCCGTGTACAAGCAGCTGGAGGAGTCCAACCTGTTCTACATCCAGAACGCGCAGGTGAGGGCAGCAGTCCCCCCGGGGGTGTCTCGGGGTGGGGGGTGTTGGGGCGGGCGGATGGATGAGCGGGCGTGGGGGGGGGGGGGCGGGCGCATTTGAGATGACGCGTGGAAGGAGGTCGAGAGCCGGTGAGGTCGCGGGGGGGCCGCTGGTGTCTCCGGGCTGCAGCCTTGAGATGGCGCCCGCGGGGGTGGGGGTTAAATTGAGAAAAATAAATAAACCCGCAGAACGAACCCGGGCACACCCAGCATAACGCAGAATACTTACTGGGTGCGGGGGTGGGGGGGAATGGTGGGCGGGAGGGTCAGCGGTCGTGCAGGTTGCCCCGCGGAACCCCCAGTGCCGACCCTGGCAGGTACCAACCAGAACTGCGGGGTCGTGCGGTGCCTTTCTTTCCGTCGGGTGCATCCGTCGGGTGCTCCCTCCCTCCACATCCCACTTCTCGCGCACGCCACCCGAACAAGGCCCGCTGTCTCTTAGGGGGGCGGGGCCGGGGCCGGGGCCGGGGCCGGGGCCGGGGCCGGGGCCGGGGCCGGGGCCCCCTTGGCCCGGCGGGACTTGGTGATGTGCTATGTATGAGCACATGACTTTGGTGTCACGGGGTGTATGTCCTGTCCTGCGGCGGTGGCGGTGGCGGTGGCCCCCAGGAGACGGAGGAGGCTCTGGAGGAGCTGCGTCAGAAGCTGCGGGACACCAAGGCGCGGATGGACGCGGAGGCGCTAGCGCTGCAGGGGCAGGTGGGGGTCGCACGGGGCTGCGGGGGCCCGGGGGCCGGGTCGCCAAGGGATCGGATCTCTCCAGGGAGGCGGGGCAGGGCTGGGCTGGGATGGGATGGGATGAGATGGGGGCGGGGCTATCGCACGGGACTGAGGACGGGATGGGGTAGGGAAATGTTGGGCGAGACACAGTGACATACTGTACACAAACGGTGTGGGAAGTCGCGGAGCGCCTGGGCTCTGGGTGCTGTGGCACGGATGTGAGGACGCGGAACGCTAGGCGCGCGCCCCTGGGTGCGGGGCGATGCCTATCACCTGTTGCGACGCCGCACGGACTCGCCGGGCCGACCTTCCCGAACACACACGCCGGGTCTCTTATCTAAACACACACCGTATTCTGTCCCGCAGGTCTCATCGCTCCAGGCCGCCATCGTGGCTGCCCGTGAGAAGGCCCGCCGCCTCAAGGACCGCACCGTGGAGAACGAGGGCGCGTTCACGCTCAGCATCGGCAACACGGGCGGCGGCGGCGGCGCGTCGGGGACGTCGGGGCCGCCGGGGGGCGGCGGCGGCGGCGCGGGCGCGGGCACGCCGGTGAACCTGAAGCAGCTGGGGGACAAGGTCCGGGAGGTGTACGTGCGGTGCGGCTTCGACGCGGACGCGTCCATCAGCACATTGCAGGTAGGGGTGGGTGCGGGGTGGGGATGGAAGAGGGCAGAGGCCGAGCTGGACCATGCGACAGAGGCCATGGGTGGCTATAGAGAAGGAGCCGCAGAGGCGCACCGTCATGTCGTGAAGCCGGCTGGGGGATGCCCGGGGGCCCGGAAGGCCTTGGGTCTTGGGGAAGGGCCGTTGGGGAAGGGGCAGGGGCGGGGGTGGTGGTAATGGTAAGGAAGTGACCGCCCAACTACCTCGGAGGCCCGCCACTGGCTGACACACAGCCGAGGCGATGCCGGCTTCCATGACCAGGCGGTGAGGTCCATCTCGAAAGACCGGGTGGGTAAAGCGGCTGGTGATGGCGGTGCGAATGAATATCTGTGCAGCAGCGCGAGAGGAGGTGGTGAGGCCCTGCCCCGTCATGGGTCGCGCACCCCCCCCATGCAGATGTTGACCAACATTGAGATGAAGCTGGAGGAGTACTTGTCCATTGCGGAGACGATGCCGGCCGAGTACGTGGACGGCGCGGAGAAGGGCCGCGAGAAGGAGCGCCGGAAGGTGCGCTCCGTTGGGGGGGGTGGCGTGTGCGCGCCCTTGGGCTGTGTGGTGGGTTACGGCAGCTGCACGTGTTGCGGCAGCAGCAGCAGCAGCAGCAGCTGTAGGTTCGCGGGGCGGCTATCTGCTGCAGCAGGGCGTGCCTTGCAGCCAGCCACCCCGCGGCTACCGTATCTGCTGCCGGCCGCAGCAGCCCTGTGCCTCCTCCGTGTGTGCCCACGTCACCGCTCACGGGGGGGGGGTGAGGGGAGGGGCAGCGCGCAGCACAGAACAGCGCATCCATCAAGTCATAAACGGCATGCGCCTCATCTCCCGTACGTGCCTGTCTCACGCCCAGTCCACCTCTGCCGTGCGGCCAGCCGGTTCCGCTGATCCACAACAGCTGTTCCCCTTCCCTTCTGACGGCGGCCGCGATTCGGGGCCGCACCTGCGAAACACACACCCCATGCATACACACCGACTCTCGCGGTCGGGCGGGCTTCTCATTAAACACACCGACTCTTGGGGTGTTCGGGGGGTGCTTCTCGAGATCTCGACCGTCTCTGTTGTGTTACTCGCGGCTCAGCTCTCCCATACACAGACGCACCGATGGGGCGCTTCAGCGATGCGCATCAGCAGGGAGCGCCCGGCACCCGTGATGTCATCGCCCACGACCACCGCCTCCCCCTTACCTACCCCCTGTGTCCCCCCCCCCTCTCCCCGCTCTCCAGGTGGCTCGTGACGAGAAGCTGTCGGCGCAGCACCGCGAGCACGAGGCGCGCATGGCCCGTGCCCTGGAGCGCGCTGCGGCGCCGGTGTTCAAGAAGACGGGCAAGCCGCTCATGTTCCGCAGCGCGCCGCCGCAGCGGAAGAAGGTGGTGCAGGCGGACGACCGCAACGACGAGGAGGCGGAGCTGGAGGCCTACCTGGCGCAGGACATGGTCTGACGATCCGCGAGGCTCTCTCCCAGACCTGGCCGGCGACCGCCGCCGGGGCTGCTGCCCTGCGAGCTCGTGCGGGGATGTGTCCGCTGTCCCGCTGTCCCCTGGGCGTGCGTGCCTGTGCCCTGTGTCCTGTGTCCTGCCTGTGCTTGTGCCTGTGTGGGGAGACATTGGGTGTCTGGCGCGATGGACCTGTGGTTGGGGACGACCCTGGCCTCCCGCGTCGCAGCCCTGGCGGTGCCGTGCGTTGTCCGATCGAGTCCGACGAGATGGTCGTGTGTGTGTGTGTGTTAGCAAGGAGAAAAGCTGAGCCGCCGGTCGTGTGTGTGTGTGGGGGGGGGGTGTTGGAGGGGCTGCAGCAACCGCGTCCGGTCGCCCGCCGTCTTGCCTCATGGATCTCGTCGTGAGAGGGGGGTGATCGGCAGCCGTGCTGGGTGGGCCTGACGCCGCGGCGAAGGTTCTGACACCGTTTGTTTTGATCGAATCCGATCTGAGCACCTGACCTCACCCTGACCCTGACCTCTGACTCGACCTGGAGCAGCGCTGTGGTTCCTAGCGGGATCCGTCCAGAGAACAATCCGGCGGTGGTGGTGGTGGTGGTGGTGGTCCGTGCTGGCGGGTGGGCTTTGGGGCCGGTGCGGCTTTCCGGCTGTTGTCACATGTGCGCATGTGCATGTGTTTGACGGACGAAGGGGAGGACACGCGGACCGCCCACCGGGGAGGTGTGGCGCGACGCGCCCTGCATCGGAGGAGGGGGGGCTGGGGACCGCGGTGCGTGTTGGCTGCTACCCCCTGGCGTCGGAAGGGGCCGCCCGCGGACGGGGGGGCTGCCTCACCACCACACGACACACGGCAGGCACACACACACACATACCCGCCCATGGGTACATGATGTACGCATTGGGGCGATTTCCGAGCAATGCTGCCGTATGCCCCTTGCATGTCACGCACGCCTGCCCTGCCGTGCGCTGCCCTGCCCTGTCTGCGAACGCATCCGTGATCGGCGTTGGCTGCTACGGCACGCACGACAAGAGATCGCCCAGGTGTCCCCCCCCGTGGGACGCATGGCCCTTCGCCAGGATGGGGCATGGCTGGCGGTGGACCCGTGGGAGGATGTAGTTCAGGAGAGGGACGAGCCCTGGCGGAGGGGGGCAATGCAGTGCAGTGGGTCCGTGGCAGCCATGTGGATGGGGACGCCGGGTCAGTTGTGCAGTTATGTCGGTAGCAGGCAAGGGAAGGGGGAGAACCAGTATGCCTGCGGACCTGCCGGTAGCCCACTGTACAGAACTGAAGAGGGCTGGGCGGGGGATGCAGAATAGGATTTCCGTACGGCATCCGCCGACGGCGCCAGCTCTGGTGCTCTTTGAGGGCGGACAGACCGGCGGGGATGTCACGAGGCAGGTTGCCTCGTCGCTGACACTGATGTCGGGAGGTTTTAGCTGGTTTCAGTGGCCGCGCATGCTGGCAGGCTGGCTGGCTGGCAGGCAGGCAGGCGCGCGACTCTTGCTTCGAGTCTCGGCGGCACCGTGGGTGACTTGCGACGTTTTGCTGTCGGGGTTGTCTGGGTCGGGTGTCTGGGTCGTACGCGGCCCGATTATGACACGCAAAGCCACCCTGGTGCTGTTGGCAGCAAGACGGTGTGTATGATGGTGTTGGGCTGGGCGGGTTAAATTGTATGGTAGGGGAGCGACGACGTGTAGCACAGCACAGTGCAAGCCGGTGGGGAAGGGTGGGGTTTTGCACGGGCGGGCAGTTCGTTCGCAGACGTGATGCCACACAACACCAGATGTAAGAGAATCGTTGCGAGTCGCAGCCGTTGGAGCACGCCGACGACATCAGCACATTGACCTGCATAAGTGTCGTAAACACATGCGCGTTGCAGTTAGTTAACGTTAGTTAACCATTTTATTAGGTGCGTATCGCTGTGGATAATAGGTTTTCACAAGTACTGTTCCTATTACGCAAAATTCTGCTTCAAAACATTCGGGTCTTGAAAACATGCAGTTTCTTCACCTTGAATACAATCTTAAAGATATGCTTATTATGTCTTAATGAATGCGCTTTTGAAAAAATGCTTTGGGAGTCATCGCGCGTCGAAGTCAACTTCCCTGCCGTACGCGCTTACCGGCAAGACTCCCACGACCTATGATCGCGATGAGTACGCCATGTTTGTGATGGCCCATTGTCATCGATTAAGGAAGGACATATAAAATGGTAGGCAACCCCTGATGCTACTGCCCTTATTAAACAGTTCCGATGCAGCCCAGAACGAATGTAGCTACGTGCTTGCTAGCTTGCCTTAT
Source organism: Eudorina sp. 2006-703-Eu-15 (assembly GCA_003117195.1). Lineage (NCBI taxonomy): Eukaryota > Viridiplantae > Chlorophyta > Chlorophyceae > Chlamydomonadales > Volvocaceae > Eudorina > Eudorina sp. 2006-703-Eu-15. The sequence continues at coordinate 30,589 of BDSI01000046.1, forward strand.
TTTACTCTCTGTTCATGGCACCGCATCGGAAGGACATCGTGAGGCGCAACACCAAGCCATTCATCATGACCTTGGCGTAGCGTCTTTGCAGCTTTACGTGAAAGCGCCCGTGCTACTGAAGGAGAAAGTCTTGCTCCTAAATGTCTGGATCAAGCGCGTCACGTGGGACAACAGCAGCGCAGAGACGCAGAGCGGACCGCCCGGCCTGCATGGCTTCGCCTGGGCGGAGGACTTGGATGCCCTGAACCGCAACCAGGAGGGCCACATGCTGATGGGCGTCGACCAGCACGTGTGGCAGCCGCGGCTGCGTCTGGAGACCATGCGCGGTAACGTGGTGCAAGCGCAGCCCGCCACGGAGGGCGTGCAGGAGACGAGCGCCAAATCCTCGCTGCGCCCCTTCCACTTCACCTTTCCCCTGGAGCCTGACCACCAGGGCCGCTGCTTCAAGGTACATACGCCGCCCGGATACACACACACATACACACCGGGCCTGGGCGGTTATGGGTGTGGCTTCTTGTCAAACACATACACACCCGACGGCTAAGGGTAGCTGCCCCGCTCCGCGTCAGACGATGTCACACCGCTTGACTGCCGCCTGTTTCGAGGGGGTCGGGCAGACCCCCTCTGTTGCTGCCGCCGAGCGGCCACTGGGCTTGTCTCGGCAAGACTGGACCCGTGGGACGAGCTTCCCAGCGCCGCTCGGCCGGACGGGGGAGGCCCTCGTGCCCCCCCCCCCGCTCCGGCCCCCCCCCGGGGGTGTCTTCCCTAGAGCCCCACCCCGACTGCACCCTGGCCGCCAACCCAACCCGGCCGCCACTCCACCCACCTCTCCACCAATTCTCCCCCCCACACACCCACACACACACGCTCCCTTCCCCACGCCAGCTGCACGAGGAGTCCTTCCCGGGGTACCGGACCAGCTTCTGTGTGCCCCTCACCTCCCAGCGGCTCTGCCGGAGGTTGGGGGCAGCGGAGGCGGAGCCGAGTGGGGCGTCGGCGGCGGAGCAGCAGCAGCAGCAGCAGCAGCAGCAGCAGCAGCAGCAGCCCCCTCAGGTCCCGGCTCTGTGGGCGCTTGTGTTCCCGCTGCGCAGCACGGGCATCAACGGGACGCACTGGGAGTACCACACGCGGCTGGTCGCCAACCGGGTGTTCAATTACGTGGTGTACTACATCGGCATCGGAGGGGGTGAGGGTGCGGCCGGGAGGGGAGGGGTCATTGGGAGACGGGGAGGGGTGGGTGTGGATGTGGGCAGGTCAGGGACCTGTGGGGTGGAGCTGGGGAAGGAGGTCGGGCCGGGTGGGTGGAGGGCCGGGTGGGTGTCCCTTCCGTTCCCTTTCGTGCGGAGGAGACAGCGGACAGAGGTCCGGCAGAGACTCCGGGGCAGCCGGGGGGATCGACACGCCGGATTTGAAATCGTACAATTCCGTACCTGCCGGCGGGGTCCTCGGCGGGTCGGGTTTAGGGTTTCAGCGACCGGCCCGCCCGGCAGACGCGGGGGGGAGGAGGGGGTACGGGGCTGGGATCCTGGCCAGGGCGGTCACGGAGGCGACGGCCTCCCGGGGGTCGCGGTCCGGGTACGACACGGCATTGCCTGCTGTGCCGCGCTTGTATGGTTTCCGCCTCGCCTCGGCACGGCGCTGCGTGGTGTCCGTTCGGCCGCCATCCGCCCTGCTGCCAGCCGCGGCCGCTGTTGACCCATTGCCTCCTTGCCCTCGTGTCGGCTGCTGCTGCTGCTGCTGCTGCTGGCCGGCACCCCGTCGCCGTGCCCCGACATCCTCGGTGGATGGATCCTTTCGCCTTAATCCGCCTGCTCCCCCTAAACCCCCTTCCGCTCCCCCTTAACCCCCTTCCCTACCCACACGCACACACACACACAAACGCAACCCAGCTGGCGTGCTGCTGTACGCGGACCGGATGATGCGCGCGGGCCTGGAGCGCAACCCGCGTATCGCCGGGCTGATAGGGCGGGGCCGCCTGATCCTGGTGACGTGGGACATGCCGGAGCGGGCGCCCATGGCGTACAAATACGACAGGGTACGACCGTGTGGAGTGCCTTACACTGGACCGTGATGCCGGAGGGGGCGTGCTCGCGTATGTGTGTTTAGAATTGCAACCCGCCCGCCCGTATGTGTGTGTGTGTGTGTGTGTCGTACGGTATGGGAACTTGTACGGCCCGTGCTTGTGCAGGGATCCGTGCAATCCGAGTCCGGCAGAGTCCCCAACGGTTAACAGATCATATCCAACGGAAACCCCGAAATCTGAATCCAGTATACCGTATCCCAAGCCGCATTGTAACCAAGCTCATTCTTCAGCGCTATCGCCTTACACGACTCTTATTGAGATCAAGGAATTATCTGGAATCCTCAATCATCTTCCCCCTTCGCTGGGCTGGGTGTGTCTGGGGCTGTTTCAGTTTATCCCCCCAACCCCCCCTCCCTCCCTCGGTCCCCCTCAGGCGCTGGTCGCCAGCCACGCGCTGCTGGGCCTGTCCGCCTGCCCCGGCGTGGTGCTGCTGGTGGCCGATATGGACGAGTACCTGTACTCGGCGCACGGCAACGGCTGGCAGTCCATCTACGACTGCATGGCGCGCGCCGACCCACGGGCCACCGTACACCGCATCCAGCGGATCGACGCCGCCAGCAGCCGCCTGGAGCCGTCCAGGGAGGCCGCGTGGTGGGTCCTGCCGGCGCGCTCCCTGGCGCGTCACCCCATCATGGCGTACGACAAGCTCAGCCGCGACGCGATGCGGCCCGAGCTGAGCAAGGTGCTGGCGGCGCCGGCGGCGCGCGTCGTGGGGTTCTACGCGCACGACGGGTTTCCGTTGTACGGCACCACGCAGCTGGTCAACCCGGACTGCGCCTTCCTGCTGCACATCCCCAACTTCTGGGGTCCGCGCGCGGCGGTGGTGGCGGCGGCGGCCGCCGGCGGCGGCGGCGGCGTGGCCGCCGTGACGGCGACGGAGGACTCCGCGGCCGCCGCCACCATCGCCGCGGCGGGGGGCGGCGGCATCGGCGCGGCCGCCGGCGGCGGCGACCTGGACAGTCTGGACAGCGTGTTTGGCGGCGGCGCCGCCGTCGCCGACGGCGCTGCTGGGGCTGCGGCTGGGACCGGCTCCTCGACGGGGACAGCAGCGGCGGCGGCGGCGGTGGCAGCGGCGACGGCGGAGCCTGCCAAGGCTGTGGAGTATGTGCCGTTCAAGGTGTCCGACACTTGGGCTGTGGGACCCTCGAGCACGGGCGCGCTGGATGTGGGAGCGGGAGCACGGGGTGATGGCAGGGCGGGTGCCGGCGGCGGCCGTGCCCGGGTGCGGGGCGGCGCGATGACGTGGCGGCTCGGCGACGACAAGGGGAAGGAGGGGCCCCGCGGCGGCGGCGGCGGTGGTGCTGGTAGCGGCACGGACGGCGGCGCCGGCGGCGGTGGTGCTGGTAGCGGCACGGACGGCGGCGCCGGCGGCGGTGCGGGTAACGGTGCCGATGGCGGCGCCGCTGCGGCGGCGGCTTTCAAAGGGGAGAGCGCTGCGGCGGTCGCAGCCGCGGCCGTGGCGGCGGCGGCGGAGAATGCAGCGGTGGCGGCGGCGACGGCAGCAGGGGCGGGAGGCGGCCGCGGCCACGGCGGTGATATCCTGCGGGAGGGGTCGGTGGTGGTGGACGCGAGTGTGGCGGCGGAGGCGGACCGTTTGGCGGCGCTGGCGGCGGAGGCGGCCAGGCAGCGACGGGAGGCCGAGGAGGCGGCGGCGCGGCGGGCAGCGGGGGGCGGTCGTCATCTGAGTCAGGAGGAGGAGGAGGAGGAGGCAACCGTAGTGGCTTGAGCCTCGCTGGGGTGGGGTGGGGTGGAGCTGGGTCTGCTGCTGAGGGGGGCCCTGCGAACGAGCCGAAGCCGACGGGTTGCGCTGCAAGCTGCAGCAATCAGCGGGGCAGGGGCGGCGTTTGACTGATTGTAATCCGGTCTGATGGGGCACCTGGTGCACAGAAGAGCGGCGGCGGGGGCCGGAAGGCAGGCACGTAAGCCGTGCGTGGCCGGCAGTCGGTTGGTCTGTCGGTCTGTCGATCAGTCAGTCGGTGAGCAGGCCGAGGCGGATGTGTACGACGGTCCTGCCCTGTCCTGGGTTTCGTGTGTTTGTGTGTGTGTGTGTGTGTGTGTGTGTGTGTGTGTGTGTGTGTGTGTGTTGTTTAAGCAGGCAGAACAGGAGTGCGTGATATGCCAGGGGCCAGGTGTCTCTCTCTCTCTCTCTCTCTCTTCTCCCTCTCTTTCCGTTTTGACCCTCTCTTCTCTCCGTTTCGTTCCTAGGGTGTGGTCTCTCTCATTTTAATCATCATCAACGTACGAGGGGCCGGGGGGGGGGGTGGTTCGGGTTGTGGGTACCGCTACGGGCGGCCGGGCGACCGTCGCAGCGCCGACCGCCGCTCAGATGGGCTCGTGCCTCGGAGTGGGGCAGAGTGGGGCAGGTGGACACCCTGGGGGGTGAGGTGGGGTGTTGGGGTTAAATTGAAAAAAGAAATAAACCCGAAGGGGTGTTGTGGAAGGGACCGGTGGATGCGCTTGGCGGGGATGGGGTGACCACTGCTGGGGTTACGGGGAGTGCATTGCGGCAGGTAGGGTCTGGTTGCGTGCCGTGGCCGGTCAGCTGCTTCGGCACGGGGACATCGCCTACTAGGTGGATGGTGGGTTGGACGCTGCGAGGTTGGATGTGTGTGTGGGGGGGAGAATGAATGCACTGCGGGCGCTTAACCATACGGTCGGGCGGCTGTTGTATGTCCGATCATTGAGGTTCAGCGCTTGTGCTGCCGCGAAGAAGCGGAGGAGCGAACTTTCACATCGCACCGTATGACCGTAACCACAGTCGAGGAGGAGAGCTTTGTCCCTGGCCCTGACAAGTAGGGTTACAACTCGGAAGCACCCGACTCAGTCCGTTGCTATTGCCCGAAAGTGCATCCAGCGGGCCGCACAGGCCGAGGCCAGGAGACATTTCAGCCGACCCATACGGCGGAGCGAGTGCCGTACTGTGCTTACAACGTGAAAGACCGACCAGCCACCACACCGACGCCACCTGGGCCACACAGCCGATAGAAGGCCCCCCCGAGGAACTGCCGGCCGGCCACCCGCCTCCACCAGCAGCAGTTACCACGATGGTAATAGTATCACCATACATGGCAACCCACACGACTTCAACAACACGACAGTGGGATGAACTGGTCTTCAAGCAGTGCGCACCAAAGCCACATGGTCACGAGCCCGTCGGTGCTCCACTGCATCCCCCAAAACCGCGTGCCAGCATGCTGGTGTATGCTGTGATCTTGATGTGTTGTACATCATTACAGCCGCAGACGAGTGCGACGCTTAAGGAGCCACACCCCGACAGCCCCGATGGTCGCTTGACGTTTCCATTTACCGTGGAACGAAACCCTGGAGCATTCATGACGCCGTTACGTTAGGCAGCTGCCAGCAGTTGGTCGAAGTCGAGTCCGACGGCGGCGCCCCCGGCGGCGGCCGCCCCTCCGCTCCCCGGCCCCGCTGCTGCCGGGTCGGACCGGCTCTCCAGATCGATGAGGGAGGCGGAGCGGGCGGCCAGCTCGCTGATCGCGACGCGGCCCCGCGACCGGACGTACGAAGCCACGGCGTTCATCTCGTCCAGGCTGATGTAGATGTACTGCGTGCAGGTGGGTCGAGCAGTACGGCACGCGGGGGGGGGGGCAGTCGAGCTGGGACGAGTCCGTACCTCAAGGCAGGGAGGCTGCCTGGGTGGCCCTTATTAACAAACTCAAAACAATCACCCAGAGAATCAAAACAATCACCAAGCGAACCGAACCCACCCACCCAGGGGCGCCCCGCTGTACCCTAGGCCCCCGCCCCCTTGGTGCGCACAGCAACCCCCAATGCGCCATCTCATCGAACCACACTTGGGAGCTCACTCCTGCCAAACATTTCTCACTGGCAAGTCTGCCCTGCAGGACCTACCTAGTCACGAGGTATATATACCGTAGGGCCTGAGTGTTGTCCTGAGTAGTTTGGGGGTTGGCCGGATTCGTTTCTGGTTCCTCATTACACCCCCCTAACATGCTCCTCCCCAACACCTGTCCGGGCCCGCGAACCCCCAGGTCAGAGCGTCCACCCCAACCCACCTTGCCGCGCTCGTCCATGACCCCGGTGAGCCGCCCCGCCGCCTCCAGCGCCCGGATGCGGTCGATGACGTCCGTGGTGCGCATGCCGAACTCCAGCGCCAGCGCCTCCAGGGGCACCGTCTTGCGACTGCGGATGGCCTCAACGAACTGGGCCAGCAGCCCCTCCTGGGCGGCGCCGGACTCGTCACCCTCTGCTCCCAACAAGGGTTTTCGGGTGGTTGGTGTGACGGTTGGTGGCGGTTGGTGGCGGTTGGCGGGTGCTTGGGGGTTCAGTTGAGATCAGGCAGTGACAAGCGACACGTCCTCAGGGAGCGAGGAAGCGTGATTGTGCTCCAAGACACGTGAAGATCAGCAATCTAGTATCGCGAACAGTTGAGAACTTGAGAGATTGAGTTCAACCTCTGCGCCCAGAGCCTTGTCTTCAGTAAGTCCCAGACAGCCACCAACTGCGGCAGCCACACCCCGGCCTCCCCTGCTGCGGGCCCTAGACCCCATCCAATTCGAGGCCCTCTTCCTTCCCTTCCCTCACCCTCGCCCGGCCCTTCCCTCACCCTCGCCCTGCTCCTCTAGCACGATCTGCCCCATCCATTTGGCCGCCTCCTCCTCCTCCCGCCGAGCCCGCTCCTCCGCAGCGCGACGGATCTCCTCCTCCTGCGGGTGATGTGGATGGCTGCGGTGTGTGTGTGTGTGGTGAGAGGAGGTGGGCAGGGCGAGATGCGGTACACCGAGTAGGATCCGCTGGCACCACACCGGACCATTGACCCCTAGAGAAGATCCACCGCTGGATCAACCACGACCGGCAGACTCCCAGCGGCAGCAGTACTAATACTCCGTGGCGCCATTTCTTACGCCGCTGCCGCCAGCCGTGAGGGCTGGCCATCTGTACCGCGCGCCTCGGCCCCCGTGGCGCCTTGACTGAGGCTCAGAGCTCGCCAGAGGCACCGCGCTGGCTCAGCCTTCCCAGCGGGCAGATCTATCCAACCGGCCGACCCACATGCCCAATGCGAAGACGCCACGCACCCCAGCCGTCGACAGCTGACCTCTCCCCCATGTCCCCAGGGCCAGAAGCTTACATGAGCTTTCCCTTCCTCTGCGCACTTTCCCCCTCAACGTGCATCCCCCCTGATACACACTTTCTCGGGCCCCATCGCCCCTCCCGCCCGTACACCCGGAGCCTCCACGATGGACCCACTCGCCCCACCCCAACCACTCGCCCTAGTACACCTCAACCACCGGGTGGGGTCGGGCCGGGGGTGAAATAACCGTTACTTACGCACACAAACGACACCCCCCAAACCCGTTGCATGTCACGCACTCCTGTTCTGCCTGCCTGAGAACACACCCCAAGCCCCTTGCATGTCACGCACTCCTGTTCTGCCTGCCTGAGAACACACCCCAAGCCCCTTGCATGTCACGAAACTCCTGTTCTGCCTGTCTGACAACGCACCCCAAAGCCCTGGCCCTGTGTAGGTGCGCGCGCGCACCTGCGCCGCCTCCTGCGCCTCCAGCTCCGCCTCCCGCTTGGCCCTCCGCTCCTCGTACGCGCTGCGCTTGCTAGGCTTGGCCTCCTGGGCGGCCCGCTGCGCCGCAGCCGCCTCGCCCCGGGCGGCCCGCCGTGCAGCCCGGCGGTCCCCGGCCACCCCTCCTTCGCCCTGAGACCACAGGCCACAGCCACCACCAACAACAACATCGCGAAGAGGAGAAGCGGCAGGGGTAAGGGGGAAAGGTAGCAGAGTAGCGGAATGAGGGGAGGGGGAGGAGGTGGCAGTCCGCGCGTGCCGTGCAGATGGGCCAGGGAGGCGGCGGGAGATGACACGACGTCAGGACATGGGCATGGGACACACACCCGTCGGTGCGAGATGGGGTGAACCGCCCCTTTTCCCCCAGTCTGCATCCGAGCCTCTGTGTAAGGTGGTGGGGACCTGGGAGGGACGGGGCGCCGGCCCGCAGGCTGGGCAGACCCAGTGCCCCAGGCAGCCGCCAAGGGGGCGGAAGCGTGACAGGCGGCGAGGATGGACGTTACCACGACTGGGTTCACACAGCGCTGGCCCGCGCCAAAGTTCAAAAGAGATCAGTGCCAAATGGACCACGCCGGTGCGCGCCGGTGGCGAAGGATCGGGTCCGTGTTCACGTGTCGTACGGCCGCCGGGGCACTCACTTCGTCGTCAGAGCCGTCCCAATCCTCCGAGCCGTCATCGGATCCCTCTGCTACCGCCTCTGCCGCTCGTGGCCCCGCCTCTTCGGCTTGCCGTGCGGCGAGCCTCTGGCGCATGTTCGCGCGCATGCGATCGAAGGCCGCCTGACGGCCACCCGCTGGCGCAGCTTGCCGGGGGGCTGCAGCGGCCTGTCAAAGGTGCGAATCCTCGTTGATACTCTTAGCGAAAATGGTTCCTGCCAAATGCCGACGACCAACTGCAACTTGCCTGCGCACGCTGAGGCTGGGCAGCCGTTTCTTCATCCTTCTTCGCCTTCAGCGTTGTTCGAATAGTTAAGAAGGCCACGCCGCCCATGATTGCCATCAGAACAAAAGCGGCTAAAACTACGGGCAACATTATATAGAACTAGTTAGATCAAATGTAGAATCAGATAACCAAAATCTGCGGTTAATGAATACAATGTTTGAAGCCTTTTGTTGCGCGCCTTGGGCAATAGAACACCAGCGGAAATCGGCGATCAATCTTTTCATAGGCGCTTCACACATTGGCTATTCATTGTTAAAACACTTCAATCGATTGCGATGATAGCTGACATCATCGAGTCGTGGTCGGAAGAGGGTGTACCGGCAGTTGCAGTACCGGTACACACAAGCCCCATGCACATTAGCTGTGGGGAGTTTAGCCCACACGCTGTGGCGCGCACCGCCAACACGCCTGCTCATAAGATAGGGAGCGATCGCAAAATCGTCGTCGAATCCTGTGGAACAGATAGTGTCGTGTCACCCGTACCTGAGCCGGTAACCGAAACGCTTCCAACTGTCATTTAGGTAGTTTCAGCGTATTATCTGGACACCTAGAACTGCTTCTGCACGGTAACTGGCAGGGAGAACAGGTGTCTTGGGGCCGGCGAGTGTACTCTGTACCGGGGTAACGGTCCTACCCAGACCACCGCCACCACTCCGCTGCCCCATACTAGTCCTACCATCCCCCCCCCCCACACACACTGGCATTCTATCCAGAGATCCGCGGTTCGAGCCTCGGTTCCCTCACCGCCGTGTGATTAGGCGGGTCTGGCGCGGTTTCCAGGAGAGGCAATCTTGACGCGCTTGTAACCTGGTGTGTTAGCCGATATGGCTGCATAACCCCCCTGCGGGTGCAGGAGGATGGGTGCGCAGTCCTTGGTAGAAGTTGATGAGACGAGGCACCTACGAGCTATCTGGGCCCTTTGGAACACCCGGTCGGGATACGGGTCCATCTCGTAACAAATACATTACATCCCAAAGGCCCCTTCGACCTCTGAGCCCCTGCCATCCTTAAGGCCCCCACTGGACAGGGCCGGCAGGGGTCTTAAGGATGGAAGGAACCTTGGAGATGGTAGGGGCTCGGGGTGGGAGGGCCAGTACGGAGGGCCCGTCGCTACTATATTATGCATCATCCCCGTACCATGCGCGCAGTGACTCCCGCCTTCAGCGAGAGCTGGGGCTGCACTTCAAGCCATGTTAATATGAAACCGAAAAACGACACGCCAGGAATACTCCGGCTTGAGAAACGGGCGACCGACTCACAAGCGTGCGTAGTCCGGGGCGTATCATTACGCAAGTCGGTCGCAACGCTGCTAGCACAGCTGGGACGCAGGGTAGGAACAACTACGACACCATCGGAGTGGCGCTCCACTTCTGGTCCGCGCTTCCGGTGGTTCGGAGCAACCTCGCCTCTCTGCGTCAGCGGGGCGGGGGCGGCCCCTCCACTCGTGTCACGTGGTATACACGCTGGAGTTTCGGCGTCGTGTACCCCACGTTATCTTCGGCTACCTGGGGCTCGGGACGGCCTTGAAGGTCTCGGGCGTGAATGAAGGTGGCTGAGGACCTGTGACGCTCGCATTCACCACCTACCGGTCAGCTGGGTGGCGGCCGCACGGGGTGCGCTCGCGGTCTGGCTTGGCTGCCGTACAACGGTCCGCCCGTGCGGCTGCTGACCCTTGCCGTAAACACAGCGACGGTCCTCCAACTCGGGCCGCCTCTGCAGGAGCTCGCGGACCGGCACTACTTGGTCGTTTTGCGGATGCGTATGGTCCCCTGCCGGTGCCGCGTCTGCCCTCAGACTGACTTCAGGGCTACCCTGCGGAAGCTACGCTGGGAGAACTACAACAAGGAACCACTCTGGCGCCTAGCGCCGCGGGCTTTCCGGTTGTAGCAAACCACGCCATGCGGGAGTTCGGCGCTCGCATGCGGGCAGTCAAGTGCCCCTGTGGCGCCGCCATCAGTGGGCAAGGCGCTTGCTGGATTCGGCGCCACTTGTTCTGGATTGCTTTGTTGCATGGTCGTTGCGGGTAATGGGGGCTGTAACCGGGGCGGCAGTGGGCGCCCTGGATTCTGTGCTCGAACGCCACCACTTATGGCTCGTGGTCGCCCCGCCGGGTATCCACCAGGTTGTCTGGATTGTGGTGGCATTGGCAGCCTGGCGGCCCTCGAGCGTGGCCGTCAGCGTATGATGCGTGAGACTCCCGCACTGACCTTGCGCGCGCACACTTTCTGTCAATAATCGCTGTGGCAGTTACTGGGGTCCGCTGTAACGTTCATTCATTCATTTCAATTACTGCGGATGCTTGGGCCCGTCTCGCGTCCTGTGTTGCGCTCGGGTACCTCGCTCCACGGAACTGGAGGTCAGTGCCATACGGTGTCGGGCCGCGTCGTTCTGTCACGGTTCCCGGACGTTGATGAGTCCCCGCCCGGGTCTCCCGAACCATCATTTGACGTGACCCCCTGCAATAACGGCTTGTCCTTTTATTTCCTATGGCGTCTGTTATGTACGACTACGTCCTGTGTGACGCCGGGTTACAGTATCAGTCCTAATCGGAGACCCTGCACAGTATCTCGAGAAACGTTGACTTCTCTAGCAATGACGTAGGAATAGCAGGGAAGTCAGGTTCTAGTGACGAGAGGTGTAGTGTATTTGGTATTTGGTTGTATTGAGTTCAATTATGCGCAGGTACGGCAAGGTACGGCGTTATAGCGCCATCGCAGCTTGTCAGCCGCGTCCGGCTTCGAGCTTGGTATCTGCCGTTGTTGCTAATACATATTATTGCTGATGCTCTTCTGCCAGGGCATATTACCCGCCCGCCCTAGATGGACGGCCTATATCATGCCCTACGTACGGGTTACCTATCTCGTTTGCCTGCTATAGTCCTGGTGGTTGCAACGGCCGGTTTGGACAGTACAGCAATAACGTGCCACGGGTCCAGAAATGCTAACGGGTGTTCCCTCGCAGGCAGGTCGTTTGCAGGTTGTGGTTTGCCCTCGCAGGTCGTTGCAGCAGGGTATGGTGTTGCTTGATCGAACGTAACCGGAGGAGCTGGAAGCCTTTGGCCGCGCCGTGATATATCTTGTCGCCAACTTTGCCAGCCTGCTGCTGCGTGGTTTTGTTCAAGCTGATTCGGTCGTTTGTCTCGATTCCTATGATGGCTAGGCGCTGGTAGTAGGGTCGTGGTTGAGTTTTTCATCAGTATGGCCTCGTGCTTGCTTAGCGTACGGCATGCCGACGATCAATCCGCCGCCTGTGCCTGTACGGCGAGCGAGCAGGGGTATCGCTGGTCCCCCTTTGTACACTGCGTCCTAATGTATGTGGCAAGTGTTGAGCAGTCTCCGTCGTATTGTTGGTTGTGTTTGTTCTAGGTTCACATTCGCCAGAGCGCACAGGTAAGTTGTTGCCTGTGCACTGCCTTATTAGCGATATTCCTTTCCCAACGACACCAAATCCTCTTCAGCTATCCTTTCTTTGGGCAAGGGCAGGCAACGGCCACCTGGCAGAGCGGCCGTTAACAGACAACATCATCAGCTTGCATTGCTGGCATAAATATTTTCGTTATGTTCTTGTTGAACCGAGGTTAAGTTGAAGATACCGCATGTATGGTGCGCGATGTTTTTTAGTACGTGCTAGCTGTCATCTACCAACGCCTGACACTGCGAAGATGCTATGAAAAACTTGAAAACGGGAAAATGGATTCGGGATTTCCCAAATGATAATTATATTATTTATAAACTTTGATTTACAATATTTGCATGCATGAGGAAGGCGCCAAGCGGCCCAGGCCTGCTCCGCAAATAACTACCACGGCGTAGTCTTGGAGGGCCACGGGGGCTCGCGAGTCACCATCAGGGGCCTGTCCGTACGGTCCCACTGGGCCGAATAAACCGCCCACACCTATCGATAGTTCCACTGGGCATCAGTGCCCCGTCCAACCTCGGCCCACTACTACTGAACGCCTACAGGGCTTCGGTTAAGAATCTTGGCCTGACGGAACCGGGCCACGGCACACAAAACGACCGTCCTGCACCTTCAAGATGGGGTGTGTAGCCCCCACCGCTGACCACCCTTTCACTGGGACTCCCAGCTCCGCGAAGTCGTAGAGCCGGCTCCAGAAGTCCGCCACTGCCCGCCGGGCGGCTAGCCCTTCAGCATCCCCTGATGGCCGAGGGATCCCGCCCGCAATCCTGGACCGGTCGGCCCTCAGGGCTCGCCAGCCCGTTTCCATGGCACTGGTTGCCGCCAAGACGACAATGTCCCAGACGCACTGTTGCACACCCACGGGGGCCATGGCGAGCCACACCTGCTGCCTTTGAAGGCTCACCCCTAGCCGTGCCTCGATCTGCGCGACAACTGGGCCACCCCGCAGCCCCAAAAATGGTGTTGCCTGGGCGTTGGCCGTATCGCCCCGGCGCAGGGGTATGTCCCGCATCCACAGGGTGCCACCGCCGCCCCCCTCATGTGGGATGCCATCAACAGCCAGTCGCCAATACGCCTCCTTATTGGAGTTTTCCCACTTGACCTCCGTCCACATCCGGTGCATGTTTTCGATTACCTTGGAAACCATCCTCGACACTTCTGGCGCAGTGTCCTCTACCTCAAGCGTTTCGCATACAAAGCGTGTGTGCGCCGCACGCCTCGCCTCCCCGAGGGTGTGCAACTGTCATGCCGTGCCATATTGCACAGTGTACTCGTGGAGTGGCACCTTGAGGCGATTTTGCAGCCTCCACCCCATGCGCCTCACCAGCATTTCCGTGACTTCCTCTCTCCCCGGGGGGGTCGCCTCTGTGGGCCCCAGGGTCCCCTCGGCGGCCTCCCACCAACCCGATGGGATGTCGTGTCGGAGCGCCTCTAGGGCCGCCTCACACTCCCTCCACCGGTCCCCCTTCTGCCACCCGTCGGCTCCTACCCCCAAGCACTCCCTAACAAACACCGCCCATCCCCGACGACGCTGTCGCTGTGCACGGGCGGACGGGGGGTTCGCGTCCAAGTTCCTCTCCCATCCGTCGGTCGTATCCCGGAGCCGGGATATCGTGCGAACCGCCTGCCCAATGGTCCTCAACGACAGGCATTTCGCAAGGGCGGTATGCCTATGTTCGAGCCCGGGTCACTCGCCCTGTTGCAGCCCTTGTGGTAGTAGCGGTTTGCCCCACAGCGGTGCATTCCAGCACCAGCCCCCGGGGTCAGGGGGTCCGCCTCAACATCGATCACCGGCGGGAGGGCACTCAACGCCCTTGCTACCCGAGTCACTCCCTCCGGCAATCCGGGGCAGTTCAGCCATGGTCCTTCATGGGGCGGCGTCAAGGCCATGATTGGTTCGAAGCCTGGTATCGCTCCGCGAAGGATTTCAAGCAGAATTCGCCGCCATGGGTGCCGCCATGGGTAGAAGGCGTACCTAGCGCACCACTTCGGCCAGACTCAAAAACACTGCTTATAATTGCATACATAATATTATGCGACCTTCTTCATGCGTAATTAGGAGACCATTCCTACGAGACCAGTATTGTGAGCACGTGTGGACTTATCTCTATCGGTATATTGCACTTTGGCATAAGTGCAATATTCGCAAACTCGCAGAGTACAAAGCCTTCGCACCCTGACGAAACAGGCGGAAGTGCCGCAAAGGGTGATTGGTCAGCGGGTCACCGGCTTGCACTCCTGCCCACATCAGTCCATACTGTAGTATACGATAGATGTAAGGGGCTGTATTACCAGAATACGTATTTCACTTAATTATCTGGCCGGCGTACTGAAGGCAAATGTTTCTTACAAGTCGCATATATATTTCTGCAAATCGTTGTGCGGTATTTCAATTACTATAGCTTGTATCACCAGGCAGCAGATGCCTTGACGTCACCTTTCTGATAACTACAGCTGTTGACGTAACGTCATCAGCGGATCGCAAACAAAGAAACCATGCACCGGGCACCCGGTATGTACATTGCTTCAACTGTGTGCAGCTTACAACGGACCATCAATAGCCCCTTCTCATAACCAGCCTCCGGTCCCGACAGACGCCGTGCATATGACCCATTAATTGCTCGCTAGGTCCTAATTAGGAAACCGCCGACGCCATTTTGCAGTACGGGTCCTGCACTCTTAGAGGATAAAAACAAACGAACCAGAGACCTCCGCAACGAACCACACAGTTCAAGCGCGCGCTTCCAAGTCCACCGAGCGACCAACTTTCCGTTACACGGTATAACTTCCGAGGTGAGCGTATTGCCTGTAGCTCTCTAATGCATGTTTTGAGCGCAGCGAGCGCCTGCGCGCCATGCTGCCGGCGCGCGTTCATCATTCTGCACAATGTGCCTCTCACGCAGATGCCGGATACGCGCGTCCTCGGTCGCGAGCACAAGGTCCGCAACGTTGATGGAAGCGGCGTCTGCGACTTATCGGGACGATCATTCAAGCAGTATTGGCTGAAGCACTCGGGTCGTGGATGGCCGGCCAAGTGCAGCATCTACAACTGCGGCAATGAGGCCATGCTTGGCGGGCACGTTTATGTCAACAACGGCTATGTGCGTGCCTGGATATTGCCGATCTGCTACTCCTGCAACAACTCTGGCACGGAGACATGGGACGTGAAGGAAAACGTGAAAGTTGTCGAGGATGACAAGGCCGACGCCGTTTGCCACCGGGCGTACCAGCAGTATCGGCGCTAGACAGCTGCCCACCTCAGCCCAGTACGCGCCGCTTATATATGTCGATTGTGGCATGTTGTGACATGTTGTGTGGAAGCGATTTTACTAATTCTACATGTGCAAGGCGGCCCTGTCGAGTGACGAGTGATGAATCTGGCGGCCTTGTTGAGGAGGGTGCTGTAACACCGACGACGCGGCCAAGGCTTCTTGAGATGCTTTATCCATTGTGGGACTAATACAGCAACCCGGCGTTACAGGTGCATGGGCCGTGATGGTGGCATGCCGAGCGTGATGTGTGCCAGTATGTGCACCCGCGTGCGGAAACAACGTATGGGAGCTGCACGCCCATGTATGGGAGCTGCACATTTCAGTTCATTTTGGCCGCATACATGCGCGCCTTGTCGCAGTAATTGCCGCTGTGCTGACTGCCGTTGTTGGATGGAGCGCATTTTGCCGGGCGTGGCAATTTATTTGAACCCATTGACAGAACATTTGTGTTTTGTCAACATTGGATGAAAGGCGAAAACCTTAACTTCTGGAAGAATTTTCTATTGATGGTTGGAAAAGCGCGTCCACTCTTTCTTGAGCGACAGACCGAAGGTCGGAAGCGAGCAGACTGGCATTTCGACTGTTTGAAAATTGTAAGCCTTCGCTCATAGAGGATTACAAAACTTCAAAATGAATCAATGAAAAAACCTCAACGGCGCGAACAACAAAAATACAGACCTACACAAGCAGAGCTGCACAGCGGGGCAACACTACCAAAGGGACAGGCACATACAGCAGTTAGCTTATTCCACCCTCCCACCACGCATCATCCCACGCCGTCAGGGGCGCAGGCAGCGCTGTCAGCCCTGACGCCCGCGCTTGCGACCTCAGGAGGGGGGGCGGTTTCCTAGTTCGCGGTTACCGCTGATCAGGCCTGCAGGACTGCGGCTATATGGGCCGCCTCCGTGGCGATGCTGAGGCCGTGGGTTACATCAAGTAAGTTGTGTTTTGTAACCACAAGAAGCAGTTCCACAGGAAGTGCGCGCCCCACGCAAAACACTGACCCGCCAAGATACGGCAACCAGATCCATAGACACGCATGGTCAGCTGTCTACCCACCGACAGTCGGCACCGAACTTTTTCCGCAATGACTTTCAAACCTCGGCGTCACGACTTGGCAGTTGGCACGGACGTCAACAGTTCACGACACCGAAACGTGAGGTCATAACGGGATCGCCGTACTCGCCTAAAACACTGGCGACAATGCGGAAGGCACAGCCAAGGTGGACGCTGATATTTTTACAGTTTACCGCCTTTACCGTTTCCCGGCCGATGCTGATCGGGCGCGTTTTCCAGGGGTTGCAGACTATCAGTCGAAAGCTAGGTAAAGCGTCGAGATCGTTCCAATAGGTCCAGTGGGCCACGTATATCAGCTGGTCGCTCTTACACCATGCGCAAGCCGTCACCCGCCTATCGCCACCGCCACCGCTGTCCTATCCAGGCATTCAGGCCCGCAAACCTGCTGCTCCATGCAACCGTGGAGTGCCCCCACTGCAAGCGCCCTGCCCTTGCCTCCTTGACAACGAATCCTTGACAACCCCCCAGTGTGTGTGTAGGCGCAGAACCTATCCAGGGAAAAACCTGCCATCCTTTGGCTGCCTTCCACCCAGATGCGCCGCTGAAGGGAAAGCATCGTCCGCGCAGCGCACACGCAGCCGCCCGCGGGGCCACCTCAACCCCTGGGACCCGAACCACCGTAGTACGTCGGCGGCGCAGGCAACCTGAAGAGACCTCCCTGGGGCAGGCCCGGCACAGCCTGAATCTCCTCCCCGCCCGCCGTACTCATCCCCGGCTGTCGTACTCGTACGAGCTCGGCCTCGAAGAGTAACGGCTCGTCCTTGTGGCCCACCAGTCGCCGCTGGCCCCCAAAGGTGTCGGGCCGGGGACCGACCTGCGGGACAGGTACGGTAAGTACGACAACAGTGATGCAAGTACGGTAGCTTGGGTTCACGCAGTGCCGTGCCGTGCCGTGCCGTGCCGCGCCGCAGCGGCGGCGGTGGCGGCGGCGGCGGCGGCGGCGGCGAGCACGAGATGCGCACCTTGTCATCCACCCAGCCCAGCCGCGGCGGCACCAGCACCCGCCGCTTGCCGCCCTGCCTCATGCCCAGGAGCGCGGGCGTCACCGCCGCCGGCAGGCTCCCCGGCTCGCCCAACCTGAGGGAGGCGACGGACCGCCACAGCAGCCGGCCCCGCGCGGGTGCGTCTTACGTGCACACACACACACACACATGCGTGCGGGCGGGTTGCAATTCTAAACACACACATGCATGCATGACATAGCGGCGTAAGGGCGCGAGCGTGTTCGTGCCGCAGGAGCCATCCCTAGGCGCACTCACGGGTTTGCGAGATGGCGGGAATCTTCTTGTCGTACGGTCTTCTTGTCGTACGATCTCGTCCACGTGATCAACACGTGCCTGCCCAATGCCACTGTGGCGGACTTCTCTCTAAAGATTTGAGGAACCCGTCGCGGAACGCGCCATACATGTACGACATGCTGCCCCAAGGGCAACCCGACAGGCGGGTCTCAACGATTGCGCCGACAAGTGACACCGCCGCACGTCTTGCCGTACCTGAATCTGTACGTCTGCCCCACGTCGTCCTTTCCCTCCTGCCCGTAGCCCAGCGAGAACAGGAAGACGGGTGTGCCCCCGCTGCTGTACTTGTAGTACGCCCCGGACGACAGGCGATACACCACGTACGATATTTCGCAGATGCTGCCGGCGGTCGCCTCCGGCCCGGTGCCCTCCAGCAGCTCGCGGTACTGCAGACCTGTGACCAAAAGACCAACCCCCAGGTGCCCGGCCCAGAGCCCCAGACCCGGCCCAGGTAGCCCGGGCGTCGGCAGAATGTGGGTCCTGAGCTGTTGCGCAGAAACGCGCGGGGCACTGCTGTACGGCTGTCGCGGCGGCGGTAGGTTCGGCGCCTGGATCGGCTCCTCAGCGACCGATGTCGAATGGGGGCGCCCGGTACATCATTCGTGTGCGCCGCCGTGCCCTCCGGCGCCGTCTCCTCCCCCCCACACACACACCCGTCCCTCATCCCATCACGTGCCCTGCCAGGTCCCCCGGGCACGGCACCATCGGAAGGAGTGACCTTTGTTGACCTCCGCGATGCTCAACCTGGCCCAAGCAGCGCTCACGTTTCCCTCTCTTTTCCTTTCGCCCTCCACAATCACACACATGCATTACGTCAAGCCGTGTTGACACACACACCCGATCCAGGCTCAGTTTTCTTTTACACACCCGATCCACCGTGCCCTACCGTTCGGCAGCGTCACCAGCGTCCCGGGCTGCTCGTACTGCCTGTACCGCAGCCGCTCCTCCCGCACCGCGTTCGCGTCCGCGCCCCCGCCGCTGCCGCTGGCCCCCGCCTCCGCCGCCTCCGCCGCCTCCCGCGCCTTTCGGGCCTCCCGCAGGCACTGCTGCAGCGCGTAGCCGTTCAGCCCTGGGGCTCCCCATGGGTTTTTCCCCGCCCCGCGCGAACAATACGGGTTTGTGCGGGGACGAGGGGTCAGGGGAGACTACGGTACCAGCGCGGTCTGAGATGGCGGTGCCCTGCACGCAGCCTTTGCCGCTCGGTGCCGTTAAACATCACGAGTCACTGTTACCCGGGTTATGGTGCGGCCTTATTCAGTTGATAACTCCTGACCGGGGCCCCTAGAGGGGGAGAAGAGCACCGCGCCCCCCTCACCCCATCCCCCCGTGCGGTGCCGGGGAGCGGTCCCGCATCCACCTGGCGAGTGCAGTCTCGACTTGTCTGCACCTCCCCCCAGCCCTGTGTACGGCACTCGCGCCGGCCCCCGTGTGTCAAATTACAAAACTTACAGACCTAAACCCAAATCAGCGGGGCCGAACCCTGGAGAGGGTGCCTGGTGCGCTCCGCGAGGGCCGGGGCCTCGCCCCTCCCGGTGCGGCCCTTCCACCCATTGTTGATGGGAGGAGCACAGGCAGGAGCTCCCCACCTGGGCATGCCACCCCAGCCAGGGCCGCATCCGCGGAGCCGGCGGACGTCAAGCTGGCGGCGCCGAGGATCGCCGCAGAAGCCCCGGACAGCAGCAGCGTCCGTCGGCGGGTGGCCTGGGGCGCGGCCGCTGAGGGACCCGCCTCCGCCGAGGTCGCGGCAGCCGCACACGGTGCGATGTGTTGATGCTGGTTGGTTGTGCGAAGCGCTGACCGACCGCGCTTCGAGCCGAAGGGCTGCGGCGTGCTGTGTCTTCCTGGCCTGCAGCTGTCGACGCAAGCACGGCCTGCCCGAGGGCAAGTAAACCAGGTGGCCACCATTGACAGCAGCGCTAGGATCAACGGTTATTGTTTATAAATCGTGACGGGGATACCGGGCAGGAACAGCGAAAACCGAGGGCCTATACGATAATGATTCAGGACGCGTTTATAAAACGTCAGCGGTCAAAGCAACCCTCTCCTATTGAAATGACGCAATGAGATATCTGCAGCCCACATTTCATTCATACCCGCTTTCCACGCAACCGAGTGCGACCGTTACTTCGGTCATTCAGTTAGGGTCGTTGCTCGAGAACTGTGACTGAGTGCTGAGGCAAAACTCATGAAGTTTATTTCCCTGAAAGCTTCATCTCACAGACGCTTGCATTCACGGCCGCGAACACTTTGGCAATTTATATTTTACGTCTTCGGAACATACTTACGGTTTGCTGTCTTCTCCACCATTGCTACTTATTAATTTATAGCAGGAATATATATAATTTCTTGACCTGCAAGTCACGATGGCGAACGGAGGCGGCGGAGCGAAGCGAAAACAACGAGAGGAAGGAGCGGATGGCGATGGCAGACCTAAAAAGCAAGCGAAACAGCAAATGAAAAAACGAGGCGAGTCAATGTACTTCGCCTGTGCTTTCGCTGCCGTCGGCCAAGCCGGGCACGGAGGTCGCGCCGCCGGAAGCCAGCTAAGAAACCTACACTTTGAGCGATTGCATGAACACTGACTTACTGGCCTTATGCGGTCCGTAATGTGCCACATTAAATTCGACCATGGTTGCCTGGACCACGGCTCGTGCCCAGTTCGTAGGCGTCACAACCGGCCCCCGGCGGTATGTCCCCCATCAAGCGGGGCAACCTCTCCCCGTGCGCCAACTCACAGCGCCTGCTCCCATTGACCCGTAGGGGTTTAGTCACTCGAAGTTTCCATAATCTCGCACCGCAGGCCCGAAACCAGCGGCGGGGCAAGCCGCCGACGATCGCAAGCCCGGCCCGCGGGTCGGGGCCTTCTCCACCGCCATCACCGGCCCGGCACCCGACGCAGCGGCCGCGGCGCCGACGGCCGCGGCGGCGGGTGCCGGTGCGGGGGCCTTCAAGAACAAAGAGAAGGTAGGCGCCAGACAGAACCAGCCCCCGGGGGCCGCGCGGGTAACTGCTGTCGACGACCCCAGACAGGCCCGGCCGTCGGGGGTCGAGCCGGCAGGCGAGTTCCCCGCCGCGTAAGGCCCTCGCAGTGGCTGTGGCGCAGCCGCGGCAGTGGCTGTGGCGCAGCCGCGGCAGTGGCCGTGGCGCAGCCGCGGCAGTGGCCGTGGCGGCAGCTTCCTGGCGGCAGCTTCGGCCTGGCGGCAGCTTCCTCCCGGCGGAACCGTTAAACGTCAGCTGGCGGCTTGAGGGTGTGTCGGCATGCGACGGCCACGACGGGCAGTGGCCGTGCGGTGCCGCAGGCGGGGCCGGCGGCCGTGCTTCCCGGGCCCTGACCTGCGCCTTCCATGCGATTCGTGCGCCGTCTCACACGGGTCTTCAAATCGCGTTTGCCTCCCTGCTCTCGCTTCCCTCCCTTGCCCTCGTTTCCCTCCTTCCCTTGCCCTCACCGCCCTCCCTTGCCCTCCCCAATTTCCCTCCCTTCCCAATGCCCCATGTCCCCGCCCTCCCCCCCTGCCCACCCTCCCCCAGGTGCTGGTGCTCTCCACCCGCGGAGTGACGTACCGCTACCGCCACCTGATGGAGGACGTGCTGACACTGCTGCCGCACGCCAAGAAGGAGTCCAAGCTGGACACCAAGAGCGACCGGCGGGTGGTCAACGAGGTGGCGGACCTCAAGAACTGCACCAGCGTGCTGTTCTTCGAGGTGCCTCGGGGCAGGCGGGCCGAGGCGTGGACAAGAAAGGGGGGAGTGGTTTGAAACAGACAGCCCAGCAGGGGAGCCACAGAACGAACCCGGTCCGCTGGGGGCGGGCAGGACGACCGGGGGGTGTTGGGGAGGGGCTTTGGCTTGAGGGGTGTGGAGGAGGGGCTGTGGAGGAGGGGGCTGTGGAGGAGGGGGCTGTGCAGGGTTGCTTGTGCGCGGGCTTGGCAGGGCCCGGGGGGAGCGAGTCAGGGGGCCGGTTTCGTCCCCCGCACCCTTGCCACCGAAACCCTTCCGGACTGGGTCGTCGAGGGGCGCCCCCAAAGGGGTTGGGCGCAGGGCCCGACGAAACGTGTCGGAGCGGGGGGGCCCATGTAAAGCTCCAGGGTAACCCACCCGACCCAAACCAGGAGCGGGCGTGCGTGGTATGTGTACTCACTCACCCTTGGAGGCGGCGAGCCGCGGGAATCACCGGGGTCCCAGGAAATGCCCCGCTCCCCCCCGCCCCGCTGGTGGGGTAGCAGCAATGCCCCAGGCGACTCTCGCTGCACCTGCTGCACCTGCTCACTCACCCACCCGCCCCTTCGCCAGGTCCGCAAGAAGCAGGACCTGTACCTGTGGCTGAGCAAGACCCCGGACGGGCCCTCGGTCAAGTTCCATGTGGCCAACGTCCACACCATGGCGGAGGTGCGGCCGCCGGGGGGAGGAGTCCGGCGGGGCTGGCTGGCACCTGGGGTGACCGTCCCAGGGCAGGGCAGGGGAGGGCAGGGAGGTGGGCCGAGGCGAGGGCTGAGGAGGGCAGGGGGGCGGGCAGGGGGGCGGGCAGGGGGCCTGTCATGTGCAGCAGTGGGGGGCTTGGGGACTCCTGGCCCGCCAGGCAAGTGAGGGGGACGGGGAGTCAGCGCTCTGAGGAAGGGAAGCTGTGCCCCAAGCAATCAAGAGGCCAGCGCCAGCCAGCACACACCCGGGTCGGGCGGGTCGCTTATCTAACACACCCGGAAGGCGGCTCGGTTCCCTTTTGCACGGAAGGCGGGCCGTGCTACTGGTGCCAGTCACCGAATGCAGTCGCCAGATTGCCACGTGCTTGTGTAATTGGAGGTCTTGTTTGTGCGTCATCCCTGCCGCGGCGGCCGTGGGCGCCCGATCAATGCGGCATTTCAACTCCTAATAGCGGAAGCGATTTTGCCTTTGCACGGCACGGCGCGTTCGGGGCTGTGGGTGGCAGCAACAGCAGCTAAGTGGAGGCGCCCGGGCGGTTGGGTCCCCCGGCCGTCGTGTGACCGTGTGGCGAGGAGCGCGCTGCCGTACCGCGTCGTACCGCGTCGTGCCGTGTCCACGTGACGCGCCCCCCCGCCGCATCTCCTCCCTCCCCGCCTGTCCCGCAGGTCAAGCTGTCGGGGAACCACCTGAAGGGGTCGCGACCGGTGCTGTCCTTCGACGCCAGCTTCGACACCCAGCCACACACGCAGCTGCTCAAGGAGATGCTGACGCAGGTGGGGTGGCTGGCTGGCTGGGTGCGTGGGTGGGTGCGTGAGTACATGGGGCGGGGCTCAGCAGGCGGATGTGGGTGGGGGTACGGAGGCGGGCGTGGGTGTGGGTGCCGGTGCGGGTGCTGGAAATAGGGTGGCGGCGGAAGCGGGGCCGTCCGGGGCGTGCGAGGGCGCCTGGTTGGGGACCCCCGACTGGCTGGTGCGGCGACCTGTCGCCTGTGCTTTGTAACGGGCTGCCCTGCCCGTGCCTCCTCGACCTCCCCTGCCCCTGCCCCGCCCCCGGCGCCCCCGGCCCCACGCCCGGTTCTCCTGATCCCTCCCGCCTTGGACCCTCCTCCCTCCCTCCCTCCCCGGCAGGTGTTCGCGACCCCCAAGCGCCACCACAAGGCCAAGCCCTTCTTCGACCACGTCATCTCCTTCACGCTGGCGGATGACCGGATCTGGGTCCGCAACTACCAGGTGGGGGGGTGGGGGTGGGGGTGGTGTGCAGGGGGGCAGGGGTGGGGGTGGTGTGCAGGGGGGGCAGGGGGGCCAGGAAGGGGCTCCATCCGAACCCGAACCCGAAGCTCACTCCAGGTATCTAGCGGCCAAGTGCCCGGCTGAGGAAACCGTGCGACACGGCAGCCGCGCCTCCACCGGCAACTGGACATGCTCGACTCGCCGACCCGGATCCGACTTGGGAAACCACCGGGGGTGATCCAACCAACTTGAGCGTTGCTATTAAAAGCTGTCCAGGGAGGGAACCCACCCAGCCCGGACGAGTGTGTATGTCTTTGTGTGCATTCCCGCATGGTGTGGTGCTGTGGTCGGCAGGGAAGGTTAGGGTTTGAGACGTGTCGGGGCCGAAGCAACCGGCACGGCTGCAGGGCCCGACGCAGGGCCGGGCCCCATCCTACTTCGCGCCCGCCCGATTCCGCTCCTTGGCCCCCCGCCCCGGCCCCCATCTGCCCCCATCTGCCCCCATCTGCCCCCGTTCGCCCCCGCCGTCGGCTCCCTCCTCGCCCCCCCTCCTGATGGTGCCCAAGCTGGTGGTGCCCCCCGACAAGAAGCGAGTGGATCCGGACAACGCGTCACTGGTGGAGGTGGGCCCGCGCTTCTGCCTCAACCCAATCAAGGTGGGACCGGGCCGAGGGGGGGACTGGGACTGGGACCGGGCGGGGAGGGGAGGGACCTGTCTGTTTGACATAAAAGGGGAAGGGCTTCCGGAGGGCGGCGGGGACTCATAGGGTTGGCTGTTGTTGGGGTGGCAGCGAGGGCTGGATGCCAGCGAGGAGCGAGGAGTGAGGAAGTGGGCGGGCGAGGGGGCGCCAGGGAAGAATGTGGGAGGTGGGAAAGTGGAGGGGTGGCGCGCCGCCGAGGCTTTCTAGGGGACTGGGGGTGTAGCTGTGTAGCTGCCCCAGGACTGAGCCTGTAGGACAGAGGTGGGTCCTCGAGCTGTAGTTGAAGCGCAGGTGAGATGAGATGCGGTGCCTGTGGGCTTCGTTTTCATGTGGGGTATGTGGGGTATCCCTGGCCGCGCGCGCAGATTTTTGACGGCAGCTTTGGCGGCGGGACGTTGTACGACAACCCGAACTACACGTCGCCCAACGCGATCCGTGCGGCGATGAAGCGCAAGGCGGCCGGGAAGTACAGCAGCAAGGTCATGCAGCGCGACCGGCGCACGGAGCACAAGGCCAAGAACCCGCTCCCGCGCAACGAAATGGAGGCGCTGTTCAAAGGGGAGGATGGCGGCGGCAGCGGCGGCGAGGGCAGCGAGTAGTTAGAAGGCGATGGCCCGGGTGCGGGACATGGGACGGAGGACAGCTATGGACATATTGCGCTCCGATTTCACTTTGGCTGGTTGTGGGCGTGGGCCGGAACGGCAAGCCTCTTGGTTGTTGTGCAGCAAGCGAGCCCGCTACGGAGATTGACAATTCAATGAGCTCTTCTTGATGATTTTGATATTTTAAATGTCAACTTCATCAAAGAAGCCGGTTATTCAAGCGATCGTTTGTACGGAAACGGCTGCTAAGAACCCTACCTACGAGGGGTTTCACATGATGGGTGTTGACGGAATACAACTTTGACCAGCGGTCTGTAAGCAAAAAGTCTCCAGTCACAAAATCGCTGTTCATGCGGACGTGTTTGTGCCGAGCAACTACTACTGCGGTTTGCTTGTTTTCAGGGCGTCAATTTCGTAATTCCTTAACTTATATTTCACGTGGGTACCCAACTTTGAGCAGCAAAATGCGCGAAGCACTGAGCGGTTTCAGGGGCTGCGGAACGAGTTTGCTGCAGAGGAAACCTTCGATTACGACGCCAACCCTTCATCCAGCATTTCGGTCATACTTGACATTATTGAAACAAACCGCGGTGCAGCTCCCTTGTTCGGCCGACCGCCGCCAACCGCGCGGTGTATGGCTCGCAGCGCAAAAGAGCGATGCCAGCTTATCGCAGGCCACCTCGACGCGTTCGCGGAGGAATGGTGCAGGCAAGGAGGCCAGCGTGCCGTTGCCGACCAGCGAGGACGACATCCTGTTGGTGCCGTCCGCGCACCTACATCTCAAACAGCTGGAGCGACATGACATCTACACGCTTGGAGACTTCCGTTTGGCCTACATGAAGGAACGGGCGAACTTCCGCCAGTTCTTGCAGGTGGGTGCGCAAAGTGAAAAGAAACTGGGACCCCCCGAACTGCCCCTGCCTGCCCCTTGATAGCACCTGCCTGTCGTCCCCGTGCCGTTCCCCCCTTCTCCCCCCATCCCAGGACAAGATCCAGGTGCGGGAGGAGGCGCAGCTCAATGCCATGGAGGCCTTCTGCAGGGTGCTGGACGGGACGGCGGCGCCGGCGCCGGCGGCAGCGGGCCAGCAGCCGACATCGGCAGGGTCGGCGGCCGCCGTGGCGGCGGCGCCGCCTGCGGCTGTAGGCCGGACGTGCGAGCAGGTTGGCAGGATGCGGGCTGGGTGGTGAGGGGCCGGGGGGAGATGTGGTGGGCGACCGCCAGCCAGCCAGCAGCCGGACAAACAGCCAAACAGACGGCAGGGTTGTGGGACGAGGTCCATGGTGGTGGGGCCTAAGGACTGACCTACCGTGCTTAGTCCCGGGGGGACCCAGTTTCGCTGGGGGGCCGTTTCGCTGTCTTTATTGACAAAAAGGGGGGGGGCCAGTTAATGGCGGTAGGCCGCATCCGCCGCACTGACGGCCGGTCGCGGGGGACCCCCCTGGGCCCCCATCCGGGCCGCACCTCAGGGAGGGTCGGGACGCGGGGGACCCCCCACCCACCGGACTGGCGGCCTCACGGGGGGGAACACCACAGGGGCAGGCCCTGCTCGGGGGCCTCCCTCGCGGTCCGTAGCGACGGCCTCCGATGTGGCGTCGCTCTCTCATCGCCCCTCTCACCGCCCCTCTCACCACCACCGACAGCCACCCCCAGCAGTCCAGCACCAAGTCATTCCGCTGACCTTTAGTTCCTATTACCTCCCTCGTCCCCCCCCACCCACCCAGCGCAGTATAAATGTGTCTGCCAAATTTCTATGCTCCCTCCCTCCCTCCCTCCCCCCTCCCCTCCTCCGTCAGGTCACCCTGAGCGTGGAGGGCAACATCAGCGCGGGGAAGAGCACCTTCCTGTCCATCCTCAACCGCCACCTCCTAACGGACGCGGGCTTCAGCGTGAGTTGATGGTTACAGTTACAGTTATAGTTACAGTTTGTGGCAGCCACTCAAGGCAGGTGGGGGAGGCCAGGTTCACCCCCTGGGTGGAATGGAGGGCGAGGGGGGTGGGGCTTCAGGAGGGGGCCCTAAGGGGACCCTGGCAGGCGGGGGAGCGGGAAGGGGAAGGACTTCAATCCCATGTGATGGCGAGGTGCATTGAGCGCATGACAACGTCGGGAAATGGGCGAAGCGGAGGGTAATATCGACCCCCCCAACCCCCCAATTTCCTAAACCCCACCCCCATCCACCACCTCTCCAGCGCTCCACCGCGCCCCACCGCACCCCCTGTACCCTCCCTTCCCACCCCGCCCGGGTAGTTTGTCAAGGAGCCCATCGAGCAGTGGCAGCAGGTGGGGTCCTCCCAGATCAACCTGTTGGACCTCTTCTACCGGGATCCCGCCCGCATGGCCTATACCTTCCAGAACTTTGTGTTCCTCACCCGGGTGCTGCAGGTGTGTGCGTGTGTGTATGGGGGGGGCGAATGAGGGGAGGGAGGGGAGGGGGAAGGGGTAGGAAGGGGTGCCGTGTAAGGATTAAGAGGATTAGGGATGTTGGAAAGGGGGGGAGGAGCCTGACTGTTGGGGGTCCGGCGGGGAGCTGAGGGCGGGGTGGGCCAGGGTGCGGCGGCGGTGGGAGGGCCAGCGGATGGCGGGAATGGGGTTAGGGTTTGGGGGTTTGGGGGGTTTGGGAGGGTGGGGAGGGTGGGGATTTCGAGAACATGCTCGCCCGGTTGCACAGTCGAGGGCTGGGGTGTGGGGCTAAGGACGGGGATCAGGACGGGGGTCAGGACGGGGGTGTTAAGCAGTGGGTAAAGCAGTGGGACGGCATGCGGGCAAAGTGTGATTTCCATGGCGGATCAACGGGGTGGCGGTCCTGCCTTAAACCCTATTCCCATTGGCCCCGACCACGTGACGCAGGAGCGGGAGACGTACGGCAGTACGACCAAGGCGCGCATCCTGGAGCGCTCCATCTTCTCGGACCGCATGGTGTTCGTACGTGCTGTACATGCCTCCCGCGACCTGGCCGACCACGAGCTCGCCATCTACGACGCCTGGTTTGGGTGAGTCTCGCCGTCCCGCCCCTCGCCTCTCCTCCCCTCCCCTCCCCGCCACTTTCCTCCCCTCCCCTCCCCGCCCCTCTCCTCCCCTCCCCTCCCCGCCCCTCGCCTCCCCTCCCCTCCCCTCCCCTCCCCTCCCCGCCCCGCCCCTCGCCTTACCTCCCGCCCTGCCCCGCGCCTGCCCTGCAGCATTTTTTGTGTGTGGCTATGCGGGTGTGGCCGTGAGCTCCAGTGGGGCCCCCCTTGCATGTGCGCTCCTTCCATCCCCCAGGAAGGGAGGGGAGGGGAGGCGCACAACTTCCAATGCTCCCCTCCCACGGCCCAATGTTTTCCATACTATTCATCTATCCTTCATGACACCGGCACTTTGCTCGGATAGGTCTACCACTCCCGTCCACACGGCTCGTTTCCCCTCCTCCATGCTTCTTACCGTTACCCTCCCCCCTCCCCCGCCCCTGCCTCCCCCCTCCCCGTCGGTCGAACCGTCGCTCTGGCAGCAGCGCAGTTTGAAATTGTCTACCAATTTCCTATACACCCCTCCCCTCCCCCTTCCCCTCCCCCCTGTGCCACGTATCGGTTCCCCCATCCATTCCCCTCCCCCCCTTTCCCCCCGCAGCCCCATCCTGGCCTCCCTGCCCACGCTGGTGCCCAACGGCCTAATCTACCTGAGGGCCTCACCGCAGACCTGCATGGCCCGACTGAGGAAGCGCGCCCGCAGCGAGGAGGGGGGCATACCGCTGGAGTACCTGCAGGTGGGGGCAGGGGGCGGAGGGGCCGGAGGGGTGTGGGGTGTGGGGCGGGTTCGGGTGGGGGCCGAGGGGTGTGGGGGGGCCGGAGGGGGGCATACCGCTGGAGTACCTGCAGGTGGGGGCACGGCCAGGCACCGCACTGCACTGCACTGCACTGCACATGACATCGCCACGCCGTGCTTGATCCGGTGGGGTTGGTTTGGGGAGACCGGGAAGCGCCTCCGGCCCTGCGGGGTCCCGTCCCCCTCACCTTCGCCCTCCCGGCCTGCCGCCCTCGTCGTGGCCCCCCCCCTCCAGCGCCTCCACGACAATCACGAGGACTGGCTGCTGGAGGCCGCCGTCCGGGCCGCGGACCTCAAGAAGCTGCTGCTGCAGCAACAGCAGCAGCAACAGCAACAGCAACAGCAGCAAGAAGAGGGCCCCGTGAGGATAGCGGGGGAGGCGGAAGCTGAGGCCCTGACGGCGCGGCAGCGCTCCTCCCGGACCGCCACCACCTCGGCTCCAGGGGCGGGCGCCACCGGCGGGAGAGGCCAGCAGCAGCAGATGATGCAGCCGCAGCAGCAGTCCCCTCACGACCGTCAAGCGGAGCGGCAGCGGCTGCCGGCGGTGGCGGCGCTGCGGCCGCTGACGGAGGGGCCCCCCGCCGCCCTTGACCTGGTGGAGGTGCCGGACAGCCTGGCAGACCACCTGTACATCATCGACGCAACCAAGGTACGGGACTCGGGGTACGATACTACGACGGGTACGGGACTACGGGGCTAGGGGTACGGGTACGGATAGCATGTACGGGGGGTCCACTTCGTGGACACCTAGGGGGCACTCTCTTTCACCGGATCATGGGGATGGAGCTTGCGGTGGAGGAGGAGGGGGGTTGGGGCGCCTTGATATGTACGGCAACGCAAAGGGGGGTGTCACGGGTTGATTCATGATTCGGGGACCGGGGTTGGCGCGGCGGCGGTTGGAGCTGCGGGATTGGGTTTGGGTGAAGGGGGAGACCCGCTCGGCTCCGCGGAAGGGGGGAAGGGGAACTCTAAGGAGGCGGCGGCGGGCTTGGGTGCTCCGCTGCGGTGTCGCTGTGTTGGGGGACATGAGGGAGGGCTGCGGGCGGTGGTTGACGTGCGGAGTGACGTGCGGAGTTAGGTGAGGAGGGGGGTGACGTGCCGGGATACACCGTAGGACGGCATTGCCGTACGGGACGTCACGTAGGACCGTTGTACGAAGTACGATGTGGCAGGTGATAGGGCCCAATGTCGGCCGTGGCAGCTCGCTGCCGCATCTGCACCGCACCGCACGGCACCGCACCGCACTGCACTACACCGCGCTGAGCCCATTGGAAGGTGCGTCCAAACTCCATGTCTGCAAGCCTGCCTGACTCTGCTGCCTGCCCCCGGCCCCCCACCCCCCTGTCTGGCTGCCTGCTGCCTGCTGCCTGCCCCCGGCCCCCGGCCCCCCGCCCCCCCTCAGGTCTCCGGTGTCCCCTCCGCGGGCTTCCTCCACCAGCTGCCCTGCCTGGTGGTGGACTGCGACCAGGACGTGGACGTGCACGGGGACGTCGCGTACGGGGAGGGGGTCAGCAACATGGTCAGTGGGGGGGAGCAATTGAGCTGCAAAGGGGGCGTATGCCGTAGCTCGGCGGAGCGGGGAGGGGGCATGTATTGGCGGGCGGACGGGCGGACGGGAGCTGTGTAAAGCAGAGATGAATGAGGGAGCTGGGGCATGAGGAGGTGTGGAGAAGAAAGTAACCCTCTCCGGGGGGAGGAAGGGAGGGAGGGATGGGCGGGAGGGAGGGATCGGTCGCACCGGACGCGTGTTTTCACGTCGTGACGTTCGCCTCAGCCGCCTCCGCCTCAGCCGCTGCCACGTGTCCCTTCCTCCACCCCTCGCCCCCTCTCTCGACAGATCCGCGACTACACCACCTTCGTAGGGCAGTACCGGACGGCTTGCCACCAACTCGCCGAGCAGCGAGCCGCCCTGCAGCAGCAGAATCCCCAGCAGAACCCCCAGCAGAACCCCCAGCAGCAGCAGCAGACCGAGGCTGAGGGCGCCGGCTCGCTAGGGGCGTCTAGGGTCGCCGGCGGGCAGCACACCGGCATTTCCCCGGGGGGGCGACCGCTGCCGCACCCGGCCACGGACTACTACACCACGGACGCGACGGGGCGGATCACGTACCGGCCGGTGGTGCCGGACGTGCCAGGCGGCGTCGCGAACGGCGGCGCAGCGGCGGCGGCGGCGGCGGCGGCGCTGCCACCGCCGCCGCAGGCGGCTTGAGGGGGAACATGGGGAGTTGGCCTCCTTAGGTAGGGTCTGTAAGGAGGCCCTGGAGGGGGGAGGGCGGGCGGGCGGGAGGGCGGACAGGGAGTGGCGTCGGTCCCGTAGCTGGGTGATGAGCGACGTGGCGGAGAGGGGGCAGCTCGAAAAAGGGAGGAGAGGGGCGGGGCAAGTCAATGAAGACGTGTGAAGTTATGTGTTATTGTGTTTGTATATGTGATGTGATGTTGGCGGGTTGGTGTCCGAGGAACGTGAAGCGTGAGACACGCATTCCTTTTCGGGGAGATGGGAGGGGGGAAAGGGGAGCGATGATGATGATGATGATGGGGGGGTGCGAGGTCCTCCAGATGGATGTCCACTTTCGTGTTGGCCACAAAAATCTTGAGAGCCGCACGCGCGGGGGTATGTACTGCACTGTACTGCAGTGTACGGCAAGTGCATTTCATGTCCCAACTTGACGCTTGGCCGGATGCATAATCCTCCTCCTGAACCCCATATGGTACGGCATATCAACGACCCAACGCGTCCCAGAAATGATGGGGCCGCCAGAGTTGGTTTTGAGGATATATATTATATTGAGTATATACCTGCACTAGGATATCGCCGGAAGTCGTCATCGATGGGAAATGTCGAGCTGCTTCTGCTGCTGCGGGGACAAGCGGACAAGCAAGCGGGGCGAGGCGCATCCGGGCGGGTAGGCGCTGAGCAATACATCGTTTTGTCGCTTGTGTGGTTACCGCCATCTGTGAAGGAAGCCATGCAGCGCGCTGTGATGGCAAAGCCTACGAGCTGTCAGGGCCCGTTGGAAGGGTAGGGAAGGGTCCACCTTGTAACGTTACATAAGCCGGCCAACAAATCAGTCGAACTTGCGGTTACTGTGCACACATTCCATTACCGGTAACCTCCTATTCTATCTTCTAGCATATTAGCAATTTATTAGCGTTCGTCATGCAGTCTGCTGGTCTTTGGTCAAGTTTCCGGTTTCGAACCTCTTGCCATCGCACGCGAGTTTGCGTGGCAAGCTCGGCAGATGAGGCCGCGCCGAAGCAGCTGAAGGGCACGATCCCGATCCGGCGCCTGCGTCTGGGACGGAGGATGCAGAAAGGCCACCGGTTTAACATGTAAGCTTCCTTGCTTTACACGCGCTTAAGCGTAATTTGTGATGACACAAAAGCGTTTGATGCAGGACACTGCGCGATCTGAAAACGTTGAAGCAGGAAACGAACGCGTCGAAGCTGGACATGAACGCAAACCACGCCAACGTCATGGACGCCGTTGGAATCCTCTCCGAGGCAGCGGCAGTGTCGTTGTACGATCGAGAAGGCGTCAGTGGCGGCGCCATGAAGCTGGTAACGCTGGGCGACATGCTCGACCTGGCGCTGCCCAAAGTGGTGTACAAGGCGACGATGCGCCAACCTACGCTTCTGGTCGATATCCATGCCGCCGTGACGGCGCCTCTGTTGGACAAGGTATGCAAACTGCATGCGTGGCGGGGGCCACAGCTGAAAGGTTTTCGTCACATCTACCAGGGTTCCTTCCAAAAAAACCGCGGCATAAACCCTTAGACAGGGCCCGGAAGCCTATCCACACTATAACGGTACTACTACTACTACTACTACTACTACTACTACTACTACTACTACTACTACTACTACTACTACTACTACTACTACTACTACTACTACTACTACTACTACTACTACTACTACTACTACTACTACTACTACTACTACTACTACTACTACTACTACTACTACTACTACTACTACTACTACTACTACTACTACTACTACTACTACTACTACTACTACCAGGGTTCCTTCCCTTCAAGCTCCCTAAGGCGGCACGAGGCTGGTCTGACATTCACTGCTTTGTACATACAGGACCTGGGCTTCCTGACCGCCGTGGAGCTGTTGCTTGCGCGCGAGGGTGGAGTGCAGGTGCGCCTCGTTAGCTGGCCGATACCCCCCATGGGCAAGCATTTGACATGGGCAAGCAAGCCTTTGGCATGGGCAAGCCTTTGGCATGGGCAAGCCTTTGGCTTTGAACAACTGGCCACGGTGACTTGATCCGCAGGACACGGCAGTAGTCGTGAAGGAGCTGCGGGCCGGGTGCCGCGGGCTGCACCAGGACAAGGCTGCTGCAGAGCAAGTACACTGCTTGCTGGTCATGCTGCAGCAGCGGAAGGACGGCACAACGGTGTCAGAGGGCCTTGCGGCCGAGGTGTCTGTGCTGCTCAAGTACTTGAAGGGCGACCTCAAGTCCCGCCAGGAGCTGCTCGCGGGACCGCTATTCGTTCGCTGCGCCACCGCTGTGCTGGACGGGCTCTGCACTGGTGAGCTGCAGGTGGATGCAGGCGTGGCGGGCGGCTGTGAGGTGGACAAGATCGTTTCTACACTCCGGCTCAACCTTGGGGTAACCAAGTACAACCCCACTGGTAAGCAAGCAGTGGCGCACCAGGTTGGTCATCAATGGATTGAGGGGGCGATAATGCCACCTCTGTTGCTGTCAGTTGGCTGTCAGATGGTGGTTAGCTGTATGGGCCCAGTTCGGGCCGAGGGGGAGTGTAGACCTTCCCATGGGTTGCGTGCACTCACACTCATACCCCATGGGTTGCACTCGTACCCCATGGGTTGCACTCGCACGCGTACCCCATGGGTTGCACTCGCACTCGTACCCCAAACTACTGAGGGAGTGACGGTGACAGGCAGCTCTGGTGCTCCAGTGTGTAAGACAGCCGCAGTGCCGCACGCGTCTAGACGCGTAGCTGAGCCAAATCTCTATGTAATCGTTTGTTGGCTTGTGCATGCGTGTGTCTGCATGTGTAACCAGTATCACATTCTGATTGCCCGCAGAGCTGGAGAATGCGCAGTCCCAGCTGCAGAGTCTTGGCAAGGTGGCCGCCTACACATGGCGCTGGCAGCATGCTTCACCGACCCACCACTGCCACCACACCCGCTCTGCAAAAGCTCCCCCGCCAGCTGCACATCCATGGTGTGTGTGTCTACGTAGGGCGGGCGACCAAGCAGCAGCTGGCCCGCTGGGATGACCGGTCCCGGCTGGAGCTGGACGGGATGGTGCTGAGCGGAGGGGCTGACGGGGTGACGGGCCTGAATAGTGCCACACTAGTGCTCAGCGCGGCCAGCACGCTGGAGTGCAGCCGGAACTTGCTGAAGGTGCACGGGTAGCATAGTAAATAGTTGCTGCAAGTCACATGACTATGTCATGCAGGTGTTGTGCTGAACACTGATGAGTGGGTTTGGCAGCGTGTGCAGGCTACAGGGGCATTTGTACAGGGGCACTGCGCCACCCTTATCATATTGATGATCAGCATATCGCGTCCTTGGATGGGACAGGAGGATGCATTGAGAAGTCCCGCATGTCACATGCTGACGACCTGCCTGGAGCTGCCAATGCACGCAAAAATATGATGGACGGCACTGCTCAACCAATTTACACTGACATGCATCGATGCAATAAGACAGCCTCCTGATAGTGTCTGACGAGCCATGCATGTACGACCATGTGTGTGCGACCATGATGCGTGTACGGCAATGAGCACAGTGTTGACGTGCAGTGTAGACGAGCACACCCACGCCCAACGCAATGCGACCTCCAGCTCCACCCCGTGCTGGTGCAACTCAACTCTTCCGCTGTATGTGGCCAGCACGTACCAAATCGCAACCACGGAGACCCTCCCTGCAGCCGACATGCATGGGCCATATTGTGTCCGTTGGTGTGTTTGGTGGCTCCCACCGTGTTGTGATGCTCACCCATCTGTATCTGCCGCCTGAAGTTGCTTGGTATGGCCCACCCAACGGCAGTTGCGACAAGCTGTGGCAAACAAGTGCTACGACAGCGCAGTCGGTTGAGGGGATTGGAGGTCATATCGTGGAGGGAACAGGGCCGCAGGCCAAGAGGAGGAGACGGTAGCAAAAGATGAAGAGGACGGCCTGGTGGTGTGGTGGGTCGGATCGGTCGTGATGAATATATTCGTGACACTGGCACTCTGTCCAGAGATCGGCGGTTCGAATCCCCGTCTCCTCACCGCCGTGTGATTAGGCGGGTCTGGCGCGGTTTCCAGGAGAGGCAATCCTGGCGCGCTGGTAACCTGGTGTAGTGGCCGGTATGGCTGCGTGACCCCCCCCCCCCCCGCGGGTGATGGAGGATGGGTGCGCAGTCCTTGGTAGGGGTTGATGAGACGAGGCACCTACGAGCTATCTGGGCCCGTTGGAACACCCGGTCGGGATACGGGTCCACCTTGTAACGGTTACATTATATTCGTGTGGACTGCACGCGGCATGGATCCGGATAAGATGTGGCTGGCAGCGCCCGAGCTTGCCTAAAGGCCGTGCCTGCCGTGTTTGCAGAGAGGTGCAACTCTGTGAACAATCTGAAGTGCAGACGGCGGCCGTGTATGGTGAAATACAAAATGACAAGGTGGTGATCGTTTTACACATGTACGGTAGTGCTATGAAGACAGCAGGGCGCCCTCTGAGAGAGGAGAAAGAGGTCTCACATGTACCATGCCGATCCATGTTGATGTACAACACGGGCTGTACGGCTGTTAGCATACGAGTAACATACGAATGATGTACTGTTTGCTACATCCCCCACATGCTACATCCTCCACAAGCTAGGATATTGGTCATTTAGCTTACCCTGCTCCCCAAAGAGAAGCAAGATATACGCATACGTTGTTTTAACGTCGCTAAAGCTACAAACGGCGTTTAGCAAGAACTCCATGGGCGGCCTTAATACCTGTCGCTTGATACACCCAGATACACCCTCCACATGGTACATCCCGAGGAGGTACCCTGCATGCTGATGTTGTTCGTCGCAGCTGCCCCATTCACCGCTTCCTGGCCCGACCTCCCCTGACGGGTAGGGCCCCTACGGATGCAGCCAGCACAGCTCCGCGATACCCTTCCTGCCGGGCAGCAGCGAACGGCGACTCGCTGGGACAGCAGACGGGCACCTGCCGGTCTCGGCCGGCCCCCCCACCCCCCACCCCCACAAGTCGATGAGGACAGCGAAACCGCCAGGGAGCGCCCCGCCGATTGATCACCGCCGGTGTTGGGATGAACGAACACTGTGATTTCCCCCCCTCGGGAGCCCTCCTTCACAGCTACTTAACTACTAATCCTGCGGATGTGCGTGTGCAGGCTCTAAGGTCGCCACCTCCGCCTCCACTGGCCGGTTCGGACGTCCACGCTTGCGGCCAAGTAGCCAGCTGCCCCCCGCAGCAGGTGCTTCTGCTGCTGCCGCCACCGCCGCCGTCGCGCCCGTCACCTCCACAGCCTCCATTTCCATCGCTGAGTCGGCGACGCCGGCGGCGGCGTTCGGGTCAACGGCCGCCTCGCCTCGCTCCAGCCCCGCTGCCGCCGCCGCCGCCGCCCGCCGCGCCAGGTCGTACTGCTCCATGACCCACGGGTCGGTGACCCAGCCCTCCAGCGGGTCCGCATCCTGCGGGGCGCCCCAGTTGCCCTGAGACCCACGGGTCGCCGCCCAAGCC
Source organism: Eudorina sp. 2006-703-Eu-15 (assembly GCA_003117195.1). Classification (NCBI taxonomy): domain Eukaryota; kingdom Viridiplantae; phylum Chlorophyta; class Chlorophyceae; order Chlamydomonadales; family Volvocaceae; genus Eudorina; species Eudorina sp. 2006-703-Eu-15. The sequence continues at coordinate 66,704 of BDSI01000046.1, forward strand.
GCCTGCAGGGCCGCCAGCACGGCATCCAGCACATCTCCTTCGGGGGGAGGCGGGGGAGGGGCGGCAACGTGGGGGTGGGGGGTGGCGGGTAGGGGAGGATGTGGGAGGGGGGGCGTGAAGAGGGGGGGTCCGTGTACACAGCTAACCGCTAGGGGGTCGATTCTCAAGGTTATCCGCACATGTCAAGGGGTGTAACGTCCAGTCATTCATGTAAAGCGTTGTCCCCCGAATATGCAGAGGGGATGTGGGTTTAGCTGATGTCGTTTTGATTGGCGGTCCCAGAGACAGCACACGGGGGGACGGTGGGAACCCCATCCCTTGCTGCTGACCCCATCCCTTGCTACTGAACATATTCTACATACCGAACCCAACGAACCCTCAACCAATCCTCAACGAACCACGCACCGCTGGCGTCCTCCTGAGACTGCTCCAGGACCTCGGGAGTCATCGCCACGCCGGCCAGGCCGTACAGCTCCGCCAGCTGCACCCGCCGCTGCGCGCCGCCGTCGTGGCGGCCGTCGGCCCTTCCTCCCCGCGGCCCCGGCGGCCCCCGCGCCGGCGTGCAATACCCCGCAGCGGCGGCGCCACCGTGCAGTGCCGTACCTCTGCTGAGCTCCGCGGCGGCTGCCGGCGGCGTCGCCGCCTGCTGCCGTGATCGTGTGGACGCACCGCTGCGGGCTGAGGAGGGCTGCCGCCGCCTCCGCCGCTGCCGCTGACGACCGCCGCCGTCCGACAACACCCCGGAACAGCCGCCGCCGCCGCCGCCGCCGCAGTCGCCGCCGCCACAGTCGCCGCCGCCGCGGAGGCCCCCCGGCTGGCTGACCCGCTCCCCGCTGCCGCCCTCCGGCGCCCCGCCGCCGCGGGGAACACACCCCCGCGGCGACCCATCCGCTGCCGGTGCCGGTGCCGGCCCTGCTCCCCTCCCCCTGTCTGATCCCGGTTCCCCGCAGCTGCAGCCGCACCCGTGACCTGCGCCCGCCAGCGGTTCTCCCTCCCCCTCCCCCTGCCCGTCCCTCTCCCCCTCCCCGTCCCCGACCCCGACGATCGCTCCCAGGATGGCCGCCCGCGCCGCCGCCCGCTGCGGGTCCGCCGCCTTCTCGCGGGCGTCGCTCTTATAGCTCTGGTTGGGCCGCCTGGACCCCGTGGGGCCGCTACAGCCAATACCATCGCCGCCGCCGCCGCCGCAATCGCCGGCCGCCGCTACCGCCGCCAGCACTCGACGGGCAGGCAGCGCCGGGTAGGCCTCCAGCAGCACCCGCGGGCCGCGCGGTCCACCACCATCACACACGTTGGCGGCGGCTCCGCCAGTGCCGCCGCCGCCGCCGCCGCTGGTGCTGGTGCTGCCGCCGCCGGTTCCGGTGCTGGGCCCTGCTCCTCCGGATCTGGACAGCCCTCCGCCGCCCGCGTAAACTGCCGGTGACGTCTCCGTCAGGACTTCACCGCCGCTGCTGCTACCACCCTCTCCACCCTCTCCACCCTCTCCACCCTCTCCACCCTCTCCACCCTCTCCACCCTCTCCACCCTCTCCACCCTCTCCACCCTCTCCACCCTCTCCACCCTCTCCACCCTCTCCACCCTCTCCACCCTCTCCACCCTCTCCACCCTCTCCACCCTCTCCACCCTCTCCACCCTCTCCACCGGCGTCGTCGTCGGCACCAACCCCGCCAGTACCGGTACCGGTCAGAGCTGGCGGTGGCGGCGACCGCGGCGGCGGCGGCAGGTGCGGCGACACGTGGCAGCCCGTCTCCGCCGCCGCCGCCAGCAGCGCCGCCCCCGCGTGGAACATCTTGGCGGTGGGGGTGCGCACCAGGCTCATGGGGCTGACCTCGCGGCTGAACGCCGCCACCGCCCGCCGCAGGTGCTTGCGGCCCGGCGGCTGGCCCGCCATGAAGGCCCGCAGCCTCGCCTCAAAGGCCCCCCCGCTCAGCGCCGTCGCCGCCGCCAGCAGGTCCCGCCAGCCGGGGCCCCAGCCCAGCGCCTCCGCGAGCTCGCGCGGCTGGCCGAAGGGGAAGTCCAGGGCGGCTACGTAAGGCCCGGGCTGGGCGAGCAGCCAGGACTGCAGGGAGGGCAGGGAGGTGTGTCGGTCGACACGGAGGACCTCCAGGAGGGGTCGCCGCGGTGGCTGGTGCTGGTGCTGGTGCTGGTGCTGCTGTTGAGGTGGTTGTTGTTGTTGCTGTTGTTGTTGTTGTTGCTTAGGTTGTTGTTGTTGTTGATCCTGGGGTTGCGGCTGCTGCAGAGACTGGTGGGGAAATGGGTGACGCGGTGGCGGGAGGTGCCGCGGCTGGGATCCCGGCGGTTGTGGTGTCCGCTGCTGCCGCTGCTGCTGTTGCCGCTCAGGAGGAGGAGATGGAGGTGGAGGCGGTGGCGGGTCCGCGGGGACTGCGCTGCTCGGCGCTGCTGTAGCCCCTCGGTGGGAGGAGGCCCCGCTGGCCCCCCGGGCTGATGAGGGTCGGCGGGGTCCGTCGGCGGGTGCCTGGGCGGCGGCCGCTGGCGGGTGTGAGGCGGCGGGGGCGGGTGGGGCCGGGGGCCGGGTCGGGTCCGGCCAATACAGGCGGCCGACGGCCACTGTGATGGGTTTGCGGGGACAGGGCCGGCTGGTGAAGTCGACGCCGAAAATGGCCACTGGGTCCATCGGAGGAAGTTGAATAAAAGAGGGCGCGCTGGGTTGAAGGGGGGGCGTTTGGGGATGGGGGGGGGTATCACGGTGGGCGTATCTGGTGACTGCTGGGCGGGCTGGGGCTGGGGGGGGGGCGGGGGCGGGGGCGGAGATGCGGATGACGGGTGATGGGTGTGGTCAAGCGCCGTTACACGTCAGTCGCGGAAACGGTAGTGGCTGTAGTGGACTCCTGGGGGCTTTCTGTATCGCTTCTCGATGGTTGTGGGTAACGATAATGGTTGTTAAGGTTTCGGACATTGGATGAGCGCAAGGATAACTTGATTGAAGCCTTCGGCAGATGCAATTCCGCTTTCAGGACCGCATTGCAGTCGACAATGCACGATAATGCAGACAGCAGTAGATATTTAGTTGCTTTGCGGAAAATGTAGTGCACGAGCGGCTCTTCCCGGCTCATGCGATTCTAGCTGCTGTACACGTCTTAGTAAAGGCTGACGAGCAGAATGCAATAGCTAGATGCTGGATTGAGTCCTACACGAAGGAACCCAATAAAAATTTCGTTCAGGGACGTATTTATTCTGTGAACCATCGCTCTCGGCTCGCTCGGGCGGACGACGACGTGGAGTCGCCGTAGTCCAACGCAGTCCAAACATGCGCCCCCCACAAGCACACACAGAACAGCTTATTATTAAGGATGTTACAGCGGACCCCGTGGGTCATCGGTGACAGCCAACGGCGACAGCCGAGGCTTCCTCACCATACACTGCCTAAACGAACATGCGCCACCATGGCGCTCAACAGCTTGCGGTTCCTACGCAACCACTCAACCATAACACGACGGTCACCCCAAAAGCGGATGGCTGCGCGTGCAGCGGATGGCAGCAACTGACGTCCACTTCGGGGCTCCGCTACGGCAGACGGCCCCGCGAAGACGCCGTCCGGAACGACGGTCTGCCAAGTCCTCCGACCACGCCCAGCCCAAACCCACCCCCTCCCAAGGACCAAACCAAAGCCCAGCCGATGTCCCCGCTGTGGCCGCAGATACAAATCCTCCTCGGCCGCCACGGCCCACAACCACGAAAACACGCAAGCGGCCCCTTCGCCGCGGCGTGCGCCTCCTCCTCCTGCCCACCAAAATGCCTTCCGCTGCCTGCACTAGATAGGGCGGCGCTCGGCCGCCCCGCCCCCCCTCCCCCCTCCCCCCCCACCGTATATGTACTAGGTTCTCCCCTGAACCTTTGTTCGTACCCACTCATCATGATGCGAGGGACACCACGACCGGTTTGCTGTTGTCGGGGGGGAGGGAGTAAGTTGAACCGCAGTTTCCCAGTCAGGACGGTACCTCACCACTCTACAGCTGCGCAGACGCCTAACCCCTACCGGCAGCAGCAGCGCGCGACGTGGCCGAACAACGCGCCCTCACCCTCCGCGCCCTCCTCCTCCTCCTCTTCCACGTCCACTTCCTCGTCCTCCGCCTCCTGGCTGGATTGCTGTTGTCCGGACCGCAAAAGAAAACCAGCCCAAGAAAGGGGTTCCTGACGTCTCGAGTAAGCCTATGTGCCGCGCTGTTACAATTGCGGCCAGGGAGACTGTCATTGACGCCACCGGGGCGTTTCAGAGGATGGTGGCACAACGAGAACCGACCAGCCCCTCCGGCCGCCATTCGGCCGCCTCCGCTCCCCCTCCACCTCCGCTGCCGCTGCCGCAGGGGTGCAGGGACGCGGGGGCAGTCTCCCTCTCAAGGGGTCGCTCCAGGGGTCTCAACCTGGGGGGTAGGTGGTCACACACGCGGGTGGCGGGGTCAACCCCCGGCGGGCCGCGGGGAGGGGCACGAGGACCTCCTGGCACATCTCGGCCGCAATTCGACGGCGCCTCACAATCCCCACCCCTGAACTAAACATGAATATATATATGTCTACCAGTTCCCTAACATGAGAATATGTCGTCCAGTTTCCTATATCCCCGCCCCAACCCAACCCACTTCACCCCATCCACTCGCCCGCGGCTCGTCTCCTCAGCCCCCTGCCCCACCTCACCCTCGCCGTTTCCAACGTGTCCGGCAGCCGCTCCCCCGCCAGGTCCCCCGGCCCGAACAGCCGCATCCGGGGCCGGGGCCGCGCCGCCTGCCCCTGATCCTGGCCCCGCCGGACCCCCTCGGAGCCGCCCGCCGCGCCGCTACCCCGGGTCGCTGCGTCCTCCGCGCCGCCGCCATCCGCCCCGGGGCCCCCATCGGCCGGCCCGCGGGCCCCGCTGCGCCTGCCGCCCCACCCGGCCCCCCCTGTGCCGCTGCGCCTGCTGCTGCTGCTGCTGGTTGTGGTGGTGGCGGCCGGGCCCCTCACCAGCTCCTCCAGTCGGTAGTAGCGACGCGCCTGGGCGGTCAGGACGTGGACCTGCACCCGGGCTGAGGGAGGGGGACCGGGGCGGGAAGGAGGGGGTGTAGCAAGGGCGGGGGCGGGGCCGGCGGGGGCAATGGGCGGCTGTGTGAGAGCAGGGGCGATGGGGTTCGGGGTGGGGCAGACGCAGCAGCGGGTCGGGTCGTGTCAGGATGAGGGTGAGGGTCGTGAACTTATGAAGTTATGATCCCCCTACCCGCAACCACCCACCCACCCACCCACCCACCCAGCCGCACCCACCCGCCTCCAGAGACAGCCAGTCTGCGCCGTTGAAGCCCGACACGGACACCGACAGTGAGGTAATGCCGCCCAGCACCCCACCACTGGCTCCGCCACCGCCACCGGCGGCGGCAGTGGCAGCATCCATGGCGCCGAACGCCGCGCGGGATGACGATGATGATGACGATGATTGAGGCGGTGAATACCCTCCGGTCGGCGCGGCGGTGGCGGCGACAGCAGCGGCGGCGGCCGCCGGTGCGGCCGCGCGGTTGGGGTGCGATGACTCCGAAACCAGCTCCTCCAGCCGCTCCCGGATCTGGGGGCCGACACACCACAGGAGGCCGGTCAGTGTGACCAACGAAGGAGAGACCCGCCCCACCCAAACCAGTTACTCCGCCCCACCTGTGGATCTTGCACTAGTCTTTTCAACCCACCCCACCTGCAGCGCAGTCTGAAACTCTGCATGTGTCCACCAATGTCTTACACCTCACCCACCGCACCTGGTACCGAACCGCCTCGGCGCAAGCGTACGCGTGCCGCTGGGACAGCGCCGTCGCGAGCACCAGGTAGGAACCCGCCGCCGGGTACCACCCCGAGGCGGCGGCTGAGGCGGCTGAAGCGGCCGCAGCCGCTCCCGGCCCCGCGCCGCCGCCGCCGCCGCCGCCGCCGCCGCCCGCGGGAGGACCACCGGCCCGTGGGTCGAGCTGGCCCTCGGTTCCGTCGCCCTCCTCGTCATCGTGCTCGTCCAACCGGAACACCACCACGTCTTGGGCTCGGGCCTTGACCAGCCACTTAGCGATCTGTCCGAGGGGGGTTTTGGGGTTTTGGAAGGGTTGGGGGGTTTGGGGGGTTTTTGGGGGGTTTTGGGGGGTTTGGGAAGGTCCAAGCGACGAGCGAAGTGGGGCCAGGGTTTGGGGTTGGGGATCCGGGGTGGGGTGGGAATGGACACCTCCCCACAACCTCTTCACAACCTCCACACAACCTCTCAAGACCCCGACCGGGGGGACATGGAGAGCGGGTGGGAAAGCGCTCACGCCTCGCGGCGCGCGCACGCGCCGCCCCGACGCACCTCCTCCGGCCGCGCCGCCGCCGCCAAGAGCTGCTGCCGCCGCCGCGCCGCCGCCAGCACCTGCCGCCGCCGCGGATCGCCCATCGCCACCCGCCCCTCGTCCTCGTCCCGCCAGACACCGCGTCCGCCGCCCCGCACCCCCTCCCCCTCCTTCCCCTCCCCCTCCTCCCCGTCTACCTGCATCTCCTGCCGCAACCACTGCACCGTCCGCCGTCGCTCCCCTCCCCCTCCCCCTCCCCCGAGAGATGGCGAGCCCCCGGCCCCGACCGCCGGGACCCCCCCGTCCCCCCCCGTGGCGGTGTCGGCTGCGGCTGCGGCTGCGGCTGCGGCTGCCGGTTGCATCATGTGCGCCAGCCGCGCCGCCAGCTGCGGGCTGCTCTGCCCCGCTGTCCCCAAGTCACCGCCGTTGAAGGCCTGCCGGTGGCGCAGGCGAAGCAGGGGAGAGACGCGGGGGTTCGACGTCCGAGAGGTTGCCCCCAGGGTGGCGCACACCCCCCCGGGGGTGGGGGCGGGGCGGTAGGCAAGCCAATCTCCTCCGGGAGTCAACCCCCCCTAGACCCCCAAGCCCCGCAACGACAGTTTCCGCCCGACACAGCGGAGGGACGCCCCGCACCCGCACCCGCATCCGGCAGGCCCCTCTCTCTGAGCTCGTCAGTGCGTCTGGGTTTTCTTCTTCCCCCGCGCTGTCCCCCGTCCCCGGCGGCGGCCTAAAGCAGTGCGCGCGGCACCGCACCAACCGCCCCGGAGGTCTCCCTGGAGAGGCCTCCCTGGGTTTCCAAGCTTAGGATCTCGATCTGGATCCCGTTCCGGATCCGGATTCGGATCTGAATCTGGTTCTGATTCTGGGGCTTTTGGTGCCACGGCCCAGATGTGCCGCACAGCCGCCAGGCGGCCCTTGCAGGCAGCCCGCCTGGACAACCCCCCCTCCGACTCCGCCCTCCCAAACCCGCCGGCCAAAAAGAGGCCGAGTGCTACAGCCTCCTCACCTCCACGAGGCGCAGTAGCTCCGCGCGGCTGAGCAGCATCAGGTTTCGGAGCGAAGTGGGGTCCTTGGAGCTGTAGCCTGCCCGGCCGAGACTGCGCCGTACGGCCGCCGCCACCTGGTCCGCGCCCCCAAGGGGAGGGCGGGGAGAGGTACGGCACGTGGGGGAGGAAACGGCGCGCGCGAGAGGCAACACGGGAGGGGAAGGGGTGGGTCGGCACAAACACGTCGGAACACGGCCGCCCACCCGCCCTCCCTGCAGCCGGCCCCCGTCCTCACCTCCGCAGGCCGGGGGGGGCCCGTGGGCGGCGGCGGGGAGTCGAAGAGGGAACCGGTTCCGCCGCCGCCGCCGCCGCCGCCGCCGGGGCTCGTCGGGACGTACGGCGACCAGATCGCCGGCGCGCCGCCGCTACTGCCCACCGGCACCTCCGCCGCCTCCGTCGCCGCCGACCCTGCCGCTGCCGTCAGCTTCTCCGTCGTTGACAGGAAGCCGGGGCCGGGGCGCCCATCGCCCTGCGCCGGTGGTAGTGGTGCTGGTGCTGGTGCTGCTGTTGGCGACACCGCCGTCGTCACCCCTGCCGTCGTCGCCTTCCCGGCCATGGACGACGCCTGCTGCAGCCGCCGCTGCAGCTCCCCCGCAAACAACGCGTCGGCCTCGCGCTCCGCCGCCGCCCGCAGCGCCGCCTCCGCCGCCGCCTCCTCCCCCACATCCACCTCCGCCGCCGCCGCCTCCAGCTCTCCCGCGCACTTTCCCCCGCCTGCGACGCCCGCCGCCGTGCCTCCCAATCCTCCGCTAACCAACCCCCCGTCGGCGCCATCGACGGCGTGGCCGGCGGCGGCGAACCCCTCCGAGCTGCGAAGCCAGATGGACTGGCGGAGGGACGGCGGCCTCTCCCAGCCGCCGGGGGGCACGGCTGCGGCGGCGGCTGCGGCGGCGGCTGCGGCGGCGGGTGTGGATGAGGAGCCCGCCGCCGGCGGCATCCCAGACGGGGGGTGCAGCCAGGCGTGCAGCGCCGCCGCCAGCTGGTGGGGATCCGAGTCGCGGGGTGGCGTGCTGGGCGGCGGCAGGAGGCGGGCATCGTGGCAGGCCCGGGCCAGCTCTGCAGCCTGCAGCCAGCGCCGGCCAAACATACGCATGCACACACACACACACACACACATCCTCGGGGATCGGGCACGCGCCCTTGGTTGAGAGCGAGGGGACAGAGGCCCCTTACGCCCCTTTCCCCCGTATCCGGGGGAAAGTGCTTCGGCGGTCTCCCGTATGGGGCGGGTTAGCGCCCCCGGCCAGCGTCGGCCCGGCAGATATGTAACGATTCACACACACACACACACACACACACACACACACACGGTTTTCTTACACACGTAACCGGTCGACAGGGTACGGCAGGGCACAGCAGGCCATGACCGCTGCGCTGCGGACACGGCTTTTATCGATGCATGCAGGCCGTGGAGACCCAAGGAGGCAAGGGGGTCGACGCGCCTATCATCTGGTACTGCGGCAAGGTGTCTCGCGTCCTAGTTCCGGGGACACGGGGTCCTTGGCGCAAAAGGGCGCAGGCATGCCGCGACCCTAACACCTCGGGAGCCTACCCGGGAGCAGCATGGCGCTGTCCCGTCGACCCAACATGCGGATGGCGTGGCTGCATGGCCTGGGATGGATAAGGATGGATGGCCCAGACGTACGGGCTGTACGTCACCGTCGGAACCCGCACCAGCAAGCCGCAACCCATTCCATCTTACCGGCAACCGCTTCAGGGATTCAAGGTCCAAGGGCCGGTCCTTCCGCCGCCCAAGACGGGTCGAGATGCGCTCCTTCACCAAGTCCCTGGTCACAGGCCAACGTCGCTGTTCATTACTAAACTGCACGCCGAAACAATTTGGGTCCAGAAATGAGCAGCGAGGATTTCATGGTACTAACCGTAGCGCATCCTGCAGTTGCTGTGCTGCTTCGGGATGCCCACCAAGTATCGCCTCAATGCCGAGGTCCTCGCGGAGGACAGAATTTGGCCGCTGCCCGAAAGGCAACGCGCCAAATGCGCGCCATGGGAGCAGAGATGAGGTATTGGTCTGTGGTCCTCTGTGACTCAGAAGCAGAAAAATCCGCCATCGGACTGCAGGTACTTGTGCCTGCATGTGCGCGTGCAATTCCTGAGAGTTTACCACAATTTTGAGGAAAAATGTTGTTTCCCGTGACAACTATTGGCGCGACGCTTGCTTGGTGCACAGTTGGTGCAACTTAGCTGTTTTCTGCTCGGCAGTAAGGCGCATGCATGCACAGCTTTGCATGGCGAAACATGCTGCAAAAGTTTGGCATTTGCAAAACACGGCCAAGCGGGAAGGAGGCCAGTCATTTTGGTCGAAAAAAGAACTGAAAGAACCACGGGACAGTTACACCAACCAGAACACCCGGCGCACCGAAAGCCAGATTCGTAACAGTAACCCTGCCCGCCATCTTTCTCACTCTGCGCCGGTCCTTCATCATCTCAACATTTTGCCATCGGGCAATCGATGTCCGGAGCGAGACCGTGACCCGCCCCTTCCTAACCAATAACTCAACCACAGTCAACGGTCCGATGCCAATAACAGAACACGTTCAAATTATCTTTGATCAAACCGACAACGCGACGGAAATCATCATCGGGACAACGCCATGCAATCATCGCCATCATGACCGTGCACATAATCAACGCCACTTCATCCTCCGCCGCTCAGCGCGCTGCTGGGTCCGCTCTAACCGCTTCCTCGTCGCCTCGTCCATCACCGGCTGCTCGCGGCTCTGCGCCCAGTACGGCTGCAGCACGTTCTTGTACAACAGATACAGCAGGAAGCCCGGAACCACAAGCAGCGTGAGCCAGAAGTACGTCGACAGGCAGGTTGTCACTTGCACGAAGATGCTGCGGGTGCGGGTCAAGAGGGCCGACACACAAGCGGGAAGCGTCCGCGTGAAGAGTGGGCACTGGGTGGTGCGCATGGGCGCATGAGCGCAGGCTGCGGAAGGCAGCCCGGGGGAGGGCTCTAGGGTTCATCGGCAATGCACGGCGAGGGAGGGCCAACTGCATGGCGGGGGCGAGTGGGCAGTGCGCTGTTTGCAGGCGTTGACAAAACGAGGGCGGGCATGGGGCGCCAAGTGCAGTGGCACGTTGGTCACTGATCAACTGTCAGTGATCGGAGGGGGAAGGACCGAACAACTGATCCGCGCGTTCGGACTGATCGGGTGGTTCTGGTCCGTGGCAGTCCCATACGTTGCGCGGTTGGCGTGGCTTGGGCTGCGATCGACGAATGCAGGTGGTTCGTGGTTGGGTGGCGGGATGTCGTCAGTATGGGGGCTGGTATCAACAACCAACGCGTCCGCCGCCACCGCCTGAACAACTATGCCATCCATATGGATTTTCAAGGGCATGGGTGAAATTTCTTACAGCCTTTTGATGCGCTGTGTGCCTCGGAGCGCGTAACATCGAACTGCGATCACAGCCCTGTTGACCGTACGGCGCTGGTTGGACGAGTCGTCGAAAACAAACACGTCCTGCCCAATGCCGATATCCCGCAGGCGCGCAGGCCCTTACCTAATGTACAAGAGGTCATGCCAGTAGGCGCACATCCCGCCCATGCTGAGGTCCGCGCCACCATAGACCAGCTCGCCCTTGTCGCTGAACTCGGGCTCCGCAAACTTGGAAATAGCACTGTAGCTGAACATCGAAAGGAAGAACGTAGCTCCAAACCCGATGATGTGCCACCATGACTCGTAGCCCTGTCTCAAGATTAAGCGGACGACGAAGTTGAAGGCCATGCCGATCGCCATAGCTATGCGCAGCGTATGCAGCCGCTTTCGGTTTTCCTCGAAGCGCTTCTTTGCGCCTTGATTTGCCATTTGTTACTTCGATCAGGAGCAAATCGGGTGATCAGCACCTGAACACCACCTGAAAAGCTTGGTTGTTCAACCAAAAAAGAACGAGTCTGTTGCCCGAAAGCGGAAAGTGTCAGGTCTTCACAATATTTATCAGTAAGTTGCCATGAAGTCGAGTAAATGCAGAAAATGCTACTGCTGCTGTGGGACAACGTCCGCTTGGCAAACTGCAACAATATGGTCAGTACGTAGTATGGAGTCGCACCATTTGCAGACAATTAAGTGAAATCGATGTTGTGTCACAGGTCAGCTGTCGCCAGGCCAGAGCAGCTCCGAGACCATTATATTGCATTTTGATACGATTTCCACTGCAGCTGCTCTCCGCCACGTGAATGGGAATCACAAATTATTAGGTTTTGAATAATGATTCTTGGCTGGTGTTTACGCGTATACTTTTGGCGTTCCGGCAAGTGTCTGGCAGGCGGCGCTAGGGACCCCTGAGGCAATCATAAATCACGCAGTTTTGTCACCATAAGCAGATATGGGCCAACTTAAACGGCGCCGGCCGCAGCACCTGCTGCGGCCTGACGAGGTGACTCGAGGGGTGACCGTGACCCGGGGACCGTCACCGCCCTCTGCTCTCCCGTGCAACCGCCTTCGAGGGCATCCTCTCCCAGCCGGCACACCCCGTTTGCATCACAGCCGTTTGCATCACATAAGTCAAGCGCATTTGCTGCCGCATCCCAATGTCCCACATCTCTAATCCTATTCCTCTCCGAGGCTGCAACCGGCACAAGCAGCGGAGCTCCCGTCCCTCCCCATCCGCCTCCAACACAACTCCCCGACCCCGCACCTCCGTGAGCAGATGCTGGCCACACTCGCCTCATTGCAGTTGAACGCCCTGCTGCAGCACGGCGGCCTGTGGCTGGCGGTCACACCGGAGATGTCGGAGGTGCTCAACCAGTGCTGCACCGGCCAGGTGGGTGGGCGGGTGGGACCGTTGTGCTGATTGACCTCGTACAGATTGGCAACCCTCGTACAGATGGTACGACGACACCCATCCCAGCTTAGATTGGTTTGGCGGCAAGTTCGCCCAAGGCATGGCATGGCATGGCAAGATTGCATGCCGCATGGCACCGCACGGCATTTTACGACACTGTATGGCACCGCATGCACCGCACGGCACCGCATGGCACCGCACGGCACCTCATGGCACCGCACGGCACCGCACGGAGCGCAACAAGGAAGTCGGAGCCCCGCCCCTCCTCGCCCCTCTTAGCCCGGGTGGGAATGAAGCGGCGCTCGCCCCCCGGCACCGCCCGCCCTTCCCCCGAGGAGCCGCTGATGAGAGGGCGCTTCGCCTGTTGTTCCTGCTGCCCCGGGTGCCTTGGCTGCAGCTCGACGGGGGTCCGGGCACTGCGGAGGAGGTGGCGGAGGTGCTGGCGCCGCTCGTGCGCGAAGGGGGTCCACAGCTGCCGGGGGGGCAAGGACCCGAGCCCCCGGGCAGGGCTGAGCCAGGGCACCGGGCGGCGCAAGGGGCCACCCAAAAACCGCAGCAGCCGCAGCAGCCGCAGCAGCCGCAGCAGCCGCAGCAGCCGCAACAACAGCCACCGGTGCAACCTGCAGCAAACGACGCCGGCGGGTCGGATGTCAAGGGCCCGGGCGACGCGGCCGAGGCCATGGAGGTGGACGCGGCGCCGCCGCAGCCGCAGCACCCACAAGCGCCGCAGGAGCAGCCGGCGGCGGCGGGGGCGCCTCCGGACCCAGCGGGGGCGCGCTCGGAGGCGCCACAGCGTTCTGCGGCGGACGGCGGCGCATCGAGTTGCGGACCCGCCGGCGGGGTCGGCCGCGAGGGCGCCGCCGCTGACGGGGCGGGTGCGAGAGGGAGTGGGGCAGCCGGTGATGCTTCCGCGGTGGGCCCCTTGGTGGGGAGGCAAGGGGATGACTCAGCGGGGGCGGGGGCCGCGGCGGGGGCGGGGGCGGGTGCAGCAGCAGGCCGGGGGTCGGCGACGGGAGCAGCAACGTCCGTGGCGGCCGGCGGGCGCGGGGCGGTGCCGGGCCGCGGCGGCGGACCGGCTGGCAGCGGTGGCGGGAGGGGCAGAGGCCGCCGGGGCGGCGCGCAGCACCCGCCGTACAGTCCGGCGGCGGAGGGATGTCGGCTGGTGGCTGTCAAGCTGACGCTGGAGGAGGCCTTCTTCCTGCACTACGTGCTGCGATGCCTCCAGGTAGGGCAGGGGCGGGCGGGGTATCGCGCGGCAACGGCAGCCGTGGCGGCGGTGAAGGGGCAGCTCGCAATCAGCTTGGGGATCACCGCGCGACACGGGGCAGAGGTGTCGCTTAGTTACATTCCTGTTGTCACGGTGGCGGGCGGAGGTACTCCTTTTGTCCAGGTGATGGGCGGAAGTTCGTGGCCGGGAACGTGGGGGAAGGTTGCCGCATTGCGGGGACTTCGGAGCCTGACAGAGAAATACCGGTAGGCTGCCGGTGTTCCCTCATGTTGCCCGGGTCGGGTAAGGCCGGGTGCAGCCCGGCGGCGTCTCAAGCGGCCTGCTTCGGTCGGTCCCCGGTCCCGCACTGCGGTCGGTCCAGTACATGCACCCAAACCGGTGGCCCCAAATAGCCTCCCGAAATAGCCTCCGGTGCAGCCACCCCGGCTGCGCCGTGTGCTTCAGAGATGCACTGCCTTGTCGTCTGGGCCAACGGCGTCGTCACTTGTTGCTTTTCTCAGCCAGGAGGCGTTGTTGGGGTTTGGTGAGCAACCCGGCGCGTACCGTCTCACTGTTGGGGGTTTGTCAGGGGCGACGCAGCAGACGGATCTTGTTTGCCGAGCAGGTCGCAGGGGTCCGCCCTCGGTGGGGTGGCCTGTTAAGCTGCCGTCACCCCCTTTAACTCGTCCCCCCTCCCTCCGGGTGTGTTTAGAATTGCAACCCGCCCGCCCGCCCGATCCGGGTGTGTCTCGGCTGTATTCCATGTAAACCCCCTTTCCCCCGACGTGCTTTGCCCAACGGTTCTGCGGCAGGTGTACGAGCTGCAGTCCGAGCCGGGGCCAACAGTCCCTGCTACAACGGCGCGTGTACGGCAGTTGGATACGGAGGTGCGCAGTGGCGTGGGCGGGGGGTGGGGGTGGATGCGCGACGTAAGAGGGGTGACGTCGTACTGCTCAGGGGGCCCACCTGGATGATGTGTGGTTTGTCGCGAGACGGGGAAGCGCCCTTGGGCCCAGTTGGGGCGGAATCGGGGGAGTCAACCAGTGATGATCGAGACACAGTCCGCTCCCTATACTGTACTACACGTTGACTTCTCTAGCAATGAAGTATGAATAGCAGGGAAGTCAGGTTCTAGCGACGATTGGTGAAATGATTTCGGTAGTACATGTGTACGCCTCGGTACGGCGCGACAGAGCCGTCGCAGCTAGTTCAACGGCGGCTGGGTTGCTACTCGGTATCTGCCGTTGTTGCTGATCTTGTTAATTGCTGTTGCCCCGCTGCCGGGGCATAGTCCCCGCCCGATCGCCCGGGAGAGTACACCCTTCGGGTGGGCAGCGTGGGACGCTTGGTGGTTGCAACGGAGTGGTCATTACAGTGTCCACCGGCCATCTGCCGATTTGGACATTGCAGCAACAACCGGCCACTGGTCCAGCGTCGAACAAAATGCTAACGGGTGTCCCTTGCAGGTCGTAACAGAGTGGTTGAGGGCGTGTTGTTTTCGAACGAATGTAACCAGAGGAGCTAGAAACTGTGTTGTTTTGTATTGCATTGTATTGTACAGTACTGCACTGTGCATTACACCGTATTGCGCTGTACATTTTACTGTATTGCATCGTTCATAGTTCTGTACTACACTGTACATTATGCTGTACTGCACTGTATGCTGCATTGTACGTTGTACTGTATAATCTGTATAGTGCTGTACTGCAATTTTTTGTTTATATATAACTTTACACTATATATGCACTGCGTGCACTTAATTGTACTGAATTGTAGTGTAATGTATTCCATTGTGGGTCGACCCGCTGAGCTGCCCTGTGCTACACTGCACGGTGTTACACTGTATCGTAGTTTGTATATTGTACTGTACTGCCCTGTACTTCGCTACTTTGCAATGTGTGATATGACACGCCGCATCGCGTAACGCCACGAGCAGCGCGCCGGCACCTGTCCTGCGGCTCCTTCCATGGGCCAAACGTAACTGCCGGCAGTTGTCGGTCAGCTGTCGCGTTCCTCGTCGCGGCTGTGGCTGTGGTCTTCATAGGCCGCGGATGAAGTGTCTGCGGGTCTGGGTGGGCCCAGTGCGTTAGATTCCGCGCCCGGGTCCCCCTGCCAGCTCGGCGTCCTGTGCAACGCTGCCGTCACCCCCTTCCCCTTCCATGCCTAGAAGTCATCGATACCGCACGGTTGACCGACCCCCGGCCCCACCGCCCGCCCCCCCTTTGCTGCAACCTCCCACCCGCCCGCACCCCCTTCAGGGGCTCTGGCAGGCTTGTTCGCGCATCCGCAGCAACTTCGTCACCTCGTACGTGGCGTACCACCACCTGAAAGCCAAGGTAGGGTAGGGGCCCGTGAGAAAGGCAGTGTGCCCGGCCACCCACCGTCCGGCCACCCACCGTCCGGCCACCCACCGTCCGGCCACCCACCGTCCGGCCACCCACCGTCCGGCCACCCACCGTCCGGCCGCTCGGTGCCCCAGACCCGCCGACCAAACCCGCCTTACCTCACCTTACCTGGGTGACACAGTCGGCAGCGCACTGGTCAGGCGAAAGATGCGCCCGACCGACCGTTCGATGCTCGTGCTCAGCCTCGTGCCGCAACCAGTCGCGCATTGTTCATGGTTCATGTATAGGTCAAAGGTCAATACCTCACTGTACGGCACAGTCCGTCGGGTCGGCATTGGCGAATTTAGGACTGTGGCGCAATTCGCCAGATTACGAGTAGCATGGCCCAAACACCGACGGCAGCCGGCGGGGCATTGCGAGAGACAGCTTGGTAGCCGCGACGTGCTGCGTGCGCCTGCGTGGCGGGCGACGCGGAACGCCACCCGGCGTCCAGCTCCCCGCAACCTCGATAGTTTTCGCACCAAAACCGCGTCGATGGGGATCAGGCCGCGGTCCGCCGGACGTTTGTACCACCTCTTGAACCAGGAACCCAACCCCCACCACCTCCAACCCCCGGAACCCCCCAACCCCACACGCCAGGGCTGGATCCCCCGCTCGGGTCTGTTGTACGGCGTTGATTACGTGGTGTACCAGCTGCACCCCGTGGGGGCCCACAGCGACTACGGCGTGCTGGTGGTGCCGCTGGGGCCGGGGGGCGGCCACGGCAGCGGCGGGCCGCACTGCCCGCCGCTGGGCTGGCTGGACCTGCAGATCACGAACCGCCTCATCAATCAGGTAAGCCACCGCCCAACGACCAACGGCAAACGGCATGTGGGAATCATCGAGGGTTCCGGAGCGGGAGTGAGGCGCGCTAGGTTGGGTGCGACAGGGTGGGCACCCGTTAATTGTGTGCTCTAAGGGCCCCTCTTAAGGCACGGGCAATCGGGGTCCTGGCATCAGGGGGGAGCTCGATGCACGGACGATCCGGGGGGAGTGTTGGGGAGGATAATGCCGATTGGCAGTTCAGCCGTCCGCCGTAGCGCCTCTCCTTTCGGCGTGCGCGCATCCAATGTACGGCATTCACCTAGCGCGAACCCGAATCTCCGAAATCGAACCCGCCGTGGACTTGCACGGAACGCGACGTGCGCAGGTCGTGAAAAAGCTGGTGCTGCTGTACATGTACGAGCGGCCCGGACCCGACCACACCACCCCTGCCTGCCTGGACAACTTTCTGGTGGGTGCGGGGGGAGAGGGAGGGGGAATTGTGGCCCCGGGGTAGAAGGCACACGGCCTGGGGACGGGGCACCACAGCACGGGACTGCGTGGTGATGGTCAAGGGGCAAGCGAGGGGCCGGGGGTTTTCGGGGTGGAGGCGCGGGTGGAGTGCACACGGCGGTGACGCGCCACCCTACATCGGGGCGGCCTCTGTGTGACTCCCGGCTGGAGCCCTCAACACAGCCCCGGCGGCATACCACGATGAGGTGCTCGCCCTCCGCCCTGGGCTGTGTGCGAGCTGCTGCACTGGCCGGCATGGTGGTGGCGGCGTGGTGGTGGCGAGCGGCGGGGCAGGCGTTGCCCCACCCACCCACCCACCCACCCACCCACCCAGACGGGCTGGCTCGCGCCCCCCAGTGACCCGGTTGGTGACCGGTTGGTTGGCTCAGGAGTTTACCCCGGCCGGCCCTCCCTCAGCAGCGCAGTAGGAATATACCAATACCAATTTCCCACATCCCTCCCTCCCACCGCCCCTTAGCGCCTTTGGCCTTCCACCCACGCGCCCACGCAGGTGGAGGAGCGGATCGTGCGTCGCTGGGTTCCTGATGCCACGCGGGACTGAGGACCGGGGCCGCGTCCTGGTTGGCCGCGGGGTGGAGGTTGGCGGTGGGTGCCGCTGGAGGGGAGGGTGCACCACGGAGCGCACTGCCGCGTGGAAGGTAGTGAGGTGCGGGCAAGGACCCGGCCTGGGTATGTGCCCGGTCTCGCGCCCAATAGCCGCCGCCCAGTTTCCTTTGCACACCCTCGCTCAAAGACGATGTTGGGAGGGGTTTGACCTCGGTACCGTACCGGCTGGCGCACTTCTTTGGGGGGTATCCTATGATTGGTAATGCGCAGCCGCAGCTCTTGATCTCGTGGTGTGCGCTCAAGAGATTGCGCGCTGTCGTAGTCCTTCATTTGTGGTGCGAGGAGGTCGCTGCGCGCGGGGCTTGGCAGCCTGGTGCCGGGTTCGTGCCAGCATGACCTGATCAGATGGTGAAATGTACCGTAGTACCGTATTTGTGGTTGGCCACGCCCGTCGGAGGACACAGCCAAGCTCTCTCCCGACGGGTTGATTAAGCAGGCATGGTGCGGCTTGCAGGAGGGGCAATCGTGGGCGCTCCGCAGATTGTGGTGCAGGTGGCGGGTACAGATGAAGGCATCCCTTCCCGGAGGCTGCAGATGCGGTGCTGCGCACTCATTGAGGCCAGGGCCAAGCACTGTAGCGCTTGAAGATAAACCTGCAGTTCGGAAGACATGTAGCGCCTAGGTGTAATGGTCAAGTTTCACGCCGAAACTCAGGGCCAGTCCTAACAAGGGAGCCACCCGAATCACGCGGGTCCTAGGAGATCCAGAACCAGAGATAGGCGCAGGCCCGACACAAAAACAGAAGAGTAGAATTAACTCCATGGCTGTTGGGGTAACCCAACCCCCAGCCCCCAGGTGTTGTCGGGATTTCTCACTGAACCGTTGGGGTCGTTACGCGGCTCTCGGCATCCAGTCGTTATGAACCATCTTAAGTCAACAGCTAGTTGACGTTTGTGGTGAGACGGCACCTGAAAAACACTTCAAGCCTTAATTGACGTGTCGTGAAATCGCTGACTCGAGGTCCTTGTAGGAGGAGGGTAAGGCTGTTAAAATGACTCTGTAGTGGATGTTTGGTATTGATACCTTTGATGCATATGGTTTTTCCATTTACGACGGAAACCAAGAGGCATTGCGTTACGAATTGTAAGGTAATGGTATACAGATGAGAAACAGCACATGGCGCTGACCTCATCTATATTACATCTGAGCCAGACTGTAATATCAATGACAGGTTCATGCGGCTTAATGCGGCCCTCATTGGTCGTACTGCACGTACGGGTAATTTAACAACCTTCACCATTGTTGTTGTTTATACACACTGATTGGCGGTTTGCTACAATATAGAAAGTATTATAAATTACAATTATAACGTTACTTGGTCTCGTTTGCACCTGTGCCGCTGTTGTGCTATGCAAACTTTCATTTGACTGAGGCTCAGAGCCTCCGTAGGTAACAGTTATAGGTAGAAGCTAATTCGTAGGGCGCTTGGAGTCCTGGCAGGATGAGGGGCAAGAGGACTCAAGCTGCTCCGTCTCAGCAGCCGAATAAACGTCTCAAGATTTGCCCACAGGAAGAAGGAATTCCTGCGGACGTCGATATGCTGCAGATGCTTCCCCCGGAATTGCTACTCCTTGTCATTGGCAATCTGACTCCGCGCGAGTGCCAGCCCCTACGTCAGACGTGCAAGGCACTACGTGATGTGGTCAATGCAACAGTGGCAGATACCCTGACCGTGACAAATGACATGGCCCAGTACATAGTGCTGGAGCAAATTAAACACAGTCGCTCGGGGACACACCACCTGAGCAACGGCTGGGTTGCCCGCTTACTGGCGAAGTTTCCGAAGATAAAAACTTTGGACGTCAAGTGCAGCCAGAACGTGCTGACTTTGTTCGCACGGAATATGGTGCGGGACTGCCTTGGCAGCGTTCCTGCGGGCAGCGTTCCGCTCTCGCGCATATTTGACTTGGCGGACCACGTCAAAACCAACAGCCGTCGGCATGCAGCGGTTCTCATCTGCGAGCTCATCAAATTCAAAGTGGCGCAGAGCTTGACGTCAAAGCCGGCGGGGTATGAGGCGTTGCGGCAAGATATCAAGCAGTACGGCCGCGCAGACCAGGTTAGTCACACGTGTTGTTGCAGGAGGTGTGACGGACTGAGGGGACACAAAGCGTTACCGGTTGCAGGACGGGCCGCATCTAGCCAAGGACCTTGTTGCCTTGGGACTCTTGCACAATTCCGTTATTGTGCCGAATCACAAATATCATATTGGATTTCTCAGTGTTCGAACTAGTTCGTTGGCAGGTTGCGCATGTGTCGGGCATGTGGCGGTCCATGTGCGTTTTTGCCGAATTTCTCTGTGGATATGACATTCTGATCGGCTGCTGCATTGGTTGGATACCTGTTGCTTCGCCGGAACTGGCGGCTTCGTGTGTCCGACTTCTGCACCCCAACTTGTGGCGTTCAGCTGCTTTCGGAATACCGGATCGAGTTGCAAGCGCGCGTCATTGAGCTGGTTGAGAAAGTGCTGACGCTCAAGGGACACGTCGACGCGCGCGCGCACGAGCACTACAAGTACGCGCGGGACACGCTGGATGACTCGCTGCTGCAGCTGGTCTCATGCCTTCAACCGCGCCACAGCAAATATGCCTACCAGCTGCTGGCGAAGGCAGCAGATCCCGCCAAGGCAGCCCGCGGCTGGAGGTGCGTCGCGTGCCGCAACATTGGGGGAGTATCTTGTCCAGGCGGGTATACGCCCTTGCCCGCGCCCCACAACGCCAGCTGGCTTGGAGCTGTGTAGGTCAGCCTGTAGACGATGTGTTGTAGACGATGTGATGTTGGGTTTGAACAACAGGATCGCGCTTCCTGCCCTGCGGCTTGCCACGTCCATGTCCACAGCGAATTGGGTTAGCTATATCGATGTACTGCCATTTGCAGGTGGCTGTTCTACTTTCTGGCTCGTCAGAAACAAGCAGAGGCCGCCATCGAGGCGTACAAGGTCGTAGACAAGCAGGCACTCGCGCAGCTCAGCCCGACGTGCCTGAGCGAGCTCTTCCGGAGCCTCATTGACAACGAGATCACGACGCAGGTGCGAGGCTGATGCCCTTGCTGCCATGTCGGGCATGCAGGGCAGGGCAGTCTTGAAGTAGGTGCACCGTGATAGGCAGCGCCTGTCCCGCAACATTGCACATGGAGCCAGTCTGACGGCAGCTGTCATGCATATAATGAAGGCCGTCGATTGATGGTGTGGCATTTTGAGGGCGTGAATTCTTGACCCTTTTCAGGCTGTTTCACCTTTACCCCTAGACCACGTCCCACCGTCTTAATTGCACCGCAGCCGGAGCCCAAGCTGCGGGCGATTACAAGCGACAGCGGCTCGTGGACCAAGTTCCTGTACCGCGGCAACTTCACGCTGACGTCGACGCAGTCGAGGGAGGGCGCGCTGGAGAAGGTGGCGGCCGACCTGATCGGAAAAGACTACCTTGACACGGCAGTCAACGTGATGAACAGGCGAGGAGGGGGCGATGGGCGGTCACGAACAGTGCAACGCAGTGGGATATGGGTTCCCGCCCGAGTCGCGCACGACGCACGCGATCCTTTCTGAGCTACATCCAGAGTTTTCTTTTAGAGAACAGACGCGTCAAGGAAGATTCGTTGCACCCGTGGATCGTTACTGCGTCCGCTGAAAGGACGCGCTGTACCAATGACACTTGCGCACATGGATCTGATAATGACGTCCTCTGCGGTCATTGGGCTGTCATAGCCAGGTTCCCGTTTTCGCTCTGTCTCCGCAATAGGTTCGAGACTGAGGGCACCGCCATGGAGATCTGGACGCAGCTGCTGGGCGCGCTGGGCATCGTCCCTGGCGGCGAAATGCCCCTCGTGACGCGCGACTTGCACCGTGTGGTCTCGGAGCAGGTGAGCACTGCAATCCTCAGGCGCTGTCGGTCATGGCAAGGTTCAGGGGACGTGTGAGGGCCTGTCGCGCTGCGGTTGTTGCAAGAAGAGCAGATCAGTAATCGAATAGCGGTTGTTGCAAGAAGAGCAGATCAGTAATCGAATAGCGGTTGCTGCAAGAAGAGCAGATCAATAATCCAATAGCGGTTGCTGCAAGAAGAGCACATCAGTAATCAAACGCGTTTGTGTTGCCTGATTCGGGTCGCGTGCACGTGTTGCTTCACGTCGCAGGTGCACAAGGCGCTACATCTCGCAATGCAGGCGCACCCAGCGCGCCGCGTCGCGTGCCACATCCCGCTTGTGGAGGTGCTGGTCGCCGAGGGGCACTTGGAGGAGGCGTACACGCTGGTGGCAAACGTGAGTTTCACAAGCCATGTGAAGCTGTCTATTATCGGCACAGTATTCTGTCGTTAATAACTATTAATTGGTCGACCGCTCTTGTTTGTATCGCATTAATAAAGATGTTCGCACGACGCACTGCGCGCCCGTCAGCGCATGAGCTTTGCATCACACAGGCGTCCAAAGATGGTCATAGTTCAGGCTTTGGTTCTATATCGTACCCACATCGATTTCTGTTCTCCAACATGCCCGTGCCCAACAGTATCCGGAGCAGGGCGCGCTGGACAAGCACCTCCTCCGCGCGCTCTCGAACGTCTTCTCGCTGGGGGACTGCCCCCCGGCGCAGCTGAGCAACGCCACGTGCAGCCTCATGCTTGACGTGCTGCAGCACCGGCTGCGCGACGTGGCAGCGCGCTCCGAACTGACGACCATCTTGGTGGCCGCGTACGCCGCAAAGGGTGACCTTGACACGGCGGTCAGGCTGGCGAGTGGACTGGACGCGGCCGCAGCGGCGGCCATGGACGCCGATGCCGGGGCAGCGGGCGGGCCGGCGCTGGAGCCCGTTCCCGCCGCGGCTGCACAAGGCGGAGGGGCAGCAGGAGGTCAGCCGGGTATGGGCGTCGACGGCGGCGTCATTGCCGGCGCCGACGGAGACGCCGCTGGACCGGGAGCAGGCGCGGGGCAGGCGGGACAACGTGTTGCAGAGATGTGGCGTGGAGTGGCCGTGGCGGCCATCCGCCAAGGCGACGCAAACGTCTTGCTGACTGCCTTGCCCCGGGTAAACACCTCTTGGCTCCTCGGGCAAATGGACGAAGACTTCAGCGCGGCCGACCCTGGAAGGTCAGCTGCGAGTGCAGCGGGCTCTTCCTCGCGTCCCCGACAGATTCAGCTTGGCCCAGGATCTGGTCCAAGCCCAGGATCGGCTGCGGCCGAAGCCGGCACGGACGCGGGCGAAGCTGGTTCTGCTGCGACAACCTCGCTAGCCACTCCTTCGGGGCCGTCAACCGTATGGCAGAACGTATGCGGCGTCCTTTTGCGGGCAGGGCGGCGCGCAGACCTCGAGACCGCGTTGTTGCAGCTTCTTGGAGAGCGGCGGCGCGTCCTGGGCGGGCACACGGACCAGCGCGCTCTGTTGGAATCCACAGCAAGGGCCATGATCAGCAACGGATTCTCGGCGGAAGCCCTTGCTCTGGCGCGACGGCTGGGCGGCGGCTACCCGTCACTGCCAGAGGGCTTCGGGGCCAGCAGTGCGTTTACAGCGGGCGGCACAGGGCTGTCAACAGCGGACAATGAGAGCTCCGCCGGCTCATCTTCGACTGTTCGGCCCTGCTGGTCGATGCTCAACGTCATCCTGGAGGGCTTCATGAGCACGGGCCAGCTGCAGCTGGTCTTGCAGGAGTTGTTCGCAGCGGGGGCGGCTCAATCAAAAGCTTCGGCAACATCGTCAGGCGGTGGGGGTGGTGCGGGGACGTCTGCGGCGAGCATGGCAGCGGGCCTTTTGGTTTCCGCGGCGGCAGGCCGCCTCCGACAATCCCTCCTCGCCGATGTCCTGGCGAGCCTGACAGAGGCCGGACGACTGGACGAAGCGGTAAGCATGCTGCGCGTGCTGCGTGGCGGCGAGGCCGATGGTCCACTTCTTCCAGCTCTGGCGGTGCCGGCGCCCGCCGCTGTGCAGCGAACGGGCTCGGGCGCCGGACGCACGACGCGGTCAAACCGTGCCACATCGGCAGCGGCCAAACGTAACCGCAGCCAAAACTCTTCACCGGGTGCGGATCAGGGTCCGGAGGGGGGCGCGTCCGCGGCAGCCGCGGGGGCCGAATTGCTTGACACCGCGGATGCGCAGCCTGCAGCAGCCCAGGGGCAGCCGGGCACGGGTGCGACCGCCCACGGGACTGAAGACAGCCAATGCCCACAGCCGCAGTACAGCCGCCTGCTCTTGGAGGGTAGCGGCGACGAGGAGGCGGGCCAAGCGGCAACTGCTGCAGCTACGGGCAACACCACAGCTCGCTCCTCTGCAGGAACTGGGGTCGGTCCGTGTACGCGAGCGGCATCTCTGGAAGGCACGCTGGCGGCGCTGGTAAAGGCGCTTCAGAAACGCGCGAGTGGGAATGCCGGCACCGGTGGCGCGGCGGTTCGCAGTGGTTCTTCTGCCGGCGGAGCCGGTGCGCTTGCGGGGGGCTGCGGCAGCAGCGCGGCGCCAGGAGACCTCCTGGACGACTGGCTTGAAGTTTGCAAGGCATGGCCGCTGGGACCCAACCGCGACATGCAGTTGGAGGCGTTGGCGAGGCGGGCCATGGACAAGGGCCGGGACCTGGAGGTGGCTTTACAGGCCGGCATGCTCCTGGGCGAGGGGTCCACGCAGGTACGGTATCGGTATCGGTCGAGAGGCTTGCGTACGAGTGTTGGTAGGGAGGCGGTTTATAAAAAAACGTTTGGTGACTTCAATTACGGCTGGATTTATGTAGAAATGTGCAAGTACATGGGGCTCAGTGCACAGACCTGAGCGCACAGCGAGGGCGTGAGCTGTGCGCTGTTTAAGCCAAACAGCAAGTTTGTCTGTGGGCTTTCCGTTTTTCACCTCGAGTGCATGCGTATGTCGTTGACCTCGACCTCGCCCCGCCCTTCTTCCTACGGACTTGCAGGAGCCTGCCTCCGTGTTGACGCACCGCGACCTCACCCAAAAGTGCATGGCCCAGGGTATGCTGGAGGCAGCGCAGGCGTGCATCTTGCGCGTCCAAGCGGGCAGTAGGGAGCTGGTGGACGCCACCGCACGGGAGCTGATGCGCGCCATGGCGCGGTCAGGGGACAAGCCCGGTGCGATCCAGTAAGTTCGCCCCAGGCTGGGCTGCAGGGGTGTCCGTGTCCGTTTGGGCATACCTCTGCACCTGGAAGCGCTTGATTGTCATTTAAGTGAGGGGCGGCATGCAGGATGTACACTGATGGCAGCTGTGGTCAATCCGTGTCATTTCCGCAATTCGTGTAATTTCCGCACGGACATGTGTCAAAAACGGGGAATGAACCTCATGTGTATGTGATGTGATCACACACGCTGCGTGGCGTAATGGCGATGGTTGCGCCCGAGAGTAACTGGTTGAATGTGCGTGGCTATGATCTCGAATGCGGCGCCAATTGGTGTGTAGATAATTTCAACCAGGCTTGCGTCCTGCGGAGATCCATGCGGATTCTGTTTGCACGGAGTGGAATTATCTTGTCTAACCCAGTGCACACGGGCAGTCTTGAAGAACGGCACGCCTTCGGCGTTCGGCATGCATGCAGGCTGGCCAATCTCTGGACCACCTCAGAAGAGCATCGCGCGGAGATGATCAAATCAATACGCGCAGTAAGGCCTGCGGCCGGGGCGGGAGGTGCTTGCGGCGGCGCTGCCGGAAATCGAGCGGGATCCAGCAGCAGAGGCAGCTCCCGCGACTGCCCTCGGGAATAAGAGCGGTGCGGGCCTCCCTCGAGAGCCGGAGAGGTCAACACCAGACTCGTGTCGATCCAAATTCTTGTGCAGCAGCGGTTACTGCGGTGTGGTGCGCTGCAAACAGCAGGCGGCATCATGCGCGCATGTTCCTTTTGGCATTGGCGCGATCCTTCGCAGGGGGTGCGGCAGGGTGATGTCCTCAGCTACCAAATTACAAACTGGGTTTGAGGTTTAGGCGCGGGGGTTGACATTGATGATTTTGTCCCAAGCCCCGTCCGCCTCTCCGGGGCAGCTGACGGTGAGTTCGCATGAGGTCTCCAGGGTACGGAAAAAGGCCGCCGACTCGCGGCCGGCCGGTCAACTCCGCGTCAGGAAAATGAGCGCTCCGCCGGTCGCCGTGCTCGATCAACGTCGGGGTGTCTGGCAGCACGCCTGCCAACCGCACAGGTAAGTTGCGTTGGTGATGGTCGCAGCCGGCTGCATTCCCTGGCTGACCCAATAGTCATTATGCATACAAGCAATGTCCAGGTTTGCATTGGGTGAGGGCCAATGGGGTGCGGGACGCTAGCGAGGGAGCAGGGCGGCGTCACGTTGGCGGAAAAGCGAAATGCGCAGCATATAGAACCGTGGATTTGCCGTTGGGATCGAACCCGGGGGCTGTTGGGGAAAGCGTGCAGATTCTGCGCATGGGGTTCTTAGCAACGCACTGGATGACGTACGTAGAGTCGGACGCCAGCCGGCTCTGGGCGATGCGGGTTTCCAGTTTCCGCAAATACTCAAAGGTGCGCATCTGGTTTGAGTCTGTGAGGGCTGTGTTTCATCAGCAGGTCATCGCCGGCACCTTCAAAGTGAGCGACTGCAGAGTTTTGGTGGTTATCGGTGCCTTGCGCTGCCTTGAAGGGTTCTCAGTTCTCCTGGTTCGGCACGGCCTTTTCTGCCGTGTGAAGCTGTGCTCCTACATGAGCCTATCTGTCGCATCAATTGAGGGAGGGGTGTTCTGTTGTGCTGTGGACGAGGGTAATGATAGCAGGTGCATATGCTGCTGAGTTGAGCTGCCGGCAGGTGTGGATTTCAAGGCGTCTGGAGTCCTTATCCTTGCTGCGATCGGAGTGTTGTGCCTCACGAATTTAACTGTCAGTCATGTCCGTCGCAGATGATATAGAGCTTTTTATCACCCACTTGCTGTGGTAGTGGTTTTGGTAGTGGTTGCTCGGCGACAGCACGTCGGACCTCTGTTGTGTTATCGATTCAGCAGACTGCTGCTTGTCAAAATGTGCCGCGCGTGCGATCTGTCGGGAGCTGCCCGAATGGGGGCGGCCAACCAGTGTGTGTCTTCAGCATTCCATTGGGAGCGAAACTGCAGCGAATGCCCGGCTGCCTGACCATGTGTTTAGCTGCCAGGCATTCGACCGCGCAATTCATAGGGACTCATGTTGGGGTAGCGGCAACCATCCATCACCGACGCGATGGTGGCGCGGCGGTGCTTTGCAACGTTCTCAGGTGCGATTGGGGGTGAGGGGTTTTGCTGTAGCCCTAAAAAGTCGGATACGGCCCACAGCTGCGCCCCTACTTCGTCGGCGGTTCGCGTCAGCTGGCTGGTCGGCTGATCATTCAGACGTTGATGTTCTGAAACTTCCTGGGCGCTTCTGCGCCTGCAAACAAATGAGTGTGCCCCCAAGCCCTGCGTTCGGATATTGTGGATTTGAGGATACGATTATTGATACTGACACCCGAGTGCGGCGGGGAGGGGCGTGTCCCAATTCTCCGCATTGCCGACTGTTGTGTTTACTGTGTCGTGCGTGCGCGATGATGGCGTCGGCACATGTGGCAGCTCTCAAGGGAAGGTGCGATGGTCCTCCTGATGGACCTTGCGCTTCTCTGTAACGGATCCCTGTAACGGATTCATTCGGAGCTGCCCGCTTCCTAGCTCGCCCCCTTGCGCCCCTGGCGCGGGTCAGGAGGGGCCCCTCAGTTCATATTTGCCAAATCGCTCGACAGCTTTGAGAAGGATGCATATGACTGCAACACACGCGCAGCGGAGAGACTGCATTTGCATAACGTACGGCGACGACCACCAACGGGCAACGGCGATGTCACAGGCGACCACGACGCCACCGGATTTGTCACTCATTTGCCAAACATAATCGAACATTCGATAACATACAATCATTCTAGGGTGTATCTCTAGGAGCCGTGGCATGAGTTGGCCAACGTCCTTCGCCGTGCATGTGTCATCCTATTTGCGCGTCCTTTTCTTTGACAGCAACAATCAAGCGGCACATGTTCCTATGCTACCCACCTAATACTGCATCTGCATGTATTTTTGGTGGTTGTAGAAAGTCTTGCTGCCCCGGGGGCTCCAAACGAGCGCGTTATGTTGGGCAACTTGAACTTCTTGGCGCCCACGTTCGGGCCCATCATCCGCCATTGCCGATGACCAAAAAACTCAAACCTCTACAAGTTCAAACAGCCGCCAGCCCAGTCTGTTCATCAGAAGCTTCGCTGGTAGCGCACCAGGTGACCGGAACGGATCACCCGTGCAAGCCGCGCCCCATACCATGGTCATCGCTCGCTTCAGCCGTTCCCCTCTCTTACGCTTGCTGCTGAGTGCATTTTTCTCCCTGGGCGGTGAATGAATGAACGCGAGCGGTGTGACGCACTCCATATAGCGCGCGCGTGTCAGTCGGCATGCGGGTCATACCGGCACACGGCTCGGACACGCACCGCCACACAGACCGACCAGCACCCTGAGCTCCAACACCTTTCTGGTTTCGGGTCAGGGGCAAAACGAACCGACCCTGGCCTTCCTGCACCACCCTCCCCTCCGCGCCACAACCCCCCTCCCCCCCCCCGCGCGCCCCTCCCCCCCTAACCAGTACCCCGTCTCCGTGCCAGGCCTGCTGGTCCGCCGCTACAAACGGTTCCTCGCTGATGTCGTACTGCTCCCGCTGTCTGCCGCCGCCGGCGACGATGGCGGCGCGGGTGGGGCTCCTGTCGGCGGCCCACCACAGGGGCCCTGTGGCGACGACCAACACGAACGCATCCGGGGAGGAGCCATCAGGCGCAGGAGAACCCGGGCCGGCGGGGCCGATGACGATGGGGCATCTGCGCAGGACGCGGGGGGAGGCAACAGCGCCCAAGTCCTCACCTGCCACTGTCCAAACACGGGCCCTATGACGGGCCTGCTCGACTGGTACGGCACTCTCCCGCCGGGATCCAGAACCGCTGGCGAACCACATCGTGGCCGTTGGGGCCCGCCGCCGCCGCGCACGGCCGCCCCGCACCTGCCCACCCGCGCCGCCCGCCCCCGCGCAGCATTCAACACGTCTTCCAGTTTCCTCTACCCTGCCCAGTTTGCAACCCCCGCGTCACCCGCCCGCAGGCCCATGGCCCCGGTGGTTTGCAGTGTGTCGACCGCAGCCGGCCGCAAGTACAGCCACACTTTGGAGATGGTCCAGGTGGGGACGGAGGTGGGGCGGAGGTGGGGCCCCGGGGCAGAGCGTTCGGTGGCGCGCGATCTCCCAGCGCTCGGGGCCCAGATCCAGAACACGGGCCGGGCCCCGTCACGACACCCACCCACCCTGTCACGTGCGCCTCGCGTGCGTGCGTGTTGCCCTTTCCGCCGTCCTTTCCTCCGCCGTAGCCCCGCCATCGTGTGCCCGTCTCCGCCCCCTCCCTCCCACCCACCCGCCCTCCCTCCCACCCGCCCTCCCCTTTTACGACGTCGGATCCTTCACTTCTGCCCTTTCAAAGTGCAATCCCCAGCCCCGCATCCCAGCCCTCGCATCCCTCATGCCCCGCGCCCTTAAGCGCCCAACCTCACCCCGCCCCGCCGCGCCCTCCCTCCACGCGCCCTCCCTCAGGCCAGCCCCGGCGGCGCCTGGGTTGGAGTCCACAGCACGCTGGCCAACCGGCTGGTGGCTCAACTGCTGGAGAGGGGCCAGCTGCCGCAACTGGGCGAGTGGCGGGAGGTGCGGCGCGAGGTGCCCTTCGGGAGCCGGGGCTCCAGGTGCGCTCCGCTGCGCGAGGAACCCCCCGCCCCGCCCGACCCAAACCACTTATCATTGTAACTCGTCCGAGTCGGGACTCGGGTCCACCTTGTAACGGTCACGTAGGTCAAAAATTGTAACGCAGGTGTGTGTGGGGGCGGGGGGCGCGCGGGTCGGAAAGCGGTGCCATGTTCCGCAGCAAGGTTGGGGGGCTGGCTCCTCCGGGGGACATCAGCCAGACCGCGCGTCGCGGCGCGGTGGGGGGCGGGGCAGGTGCGGTGCGGGGCTCGTGGTACGGGTGCGGGGCTGCCGCCCCTTCAGAGAGGCAAGGGCTTAAAAGCTGCGTCCTTGCGACGGATTCACGGAGCTGGAAAACAAGGGGGGAAGGGGGGCTGTTCACTGGCGCGCGCGCTCGTGAGGTGTGGGGCCCGCCTCAGGAGCGCCAGGCCGCCACGCGCCCGACCCGTGGGTCGCTACCACCCGCCTGGCAGGAGGTATCGTGCGCCCTGCGCTCCGCGTCCCAGCGCGTGGAATCATGCTGGGAGTGCTGCGCGAGGGGGGTTTTGTGCTAGGCATGCAAGCGGCCGCATGTAGAACCGTTACTCAGGCAGCGGTCGGGAGGATGGCTGGATGGATGGGTGGTGGGGGTTCCGGTCTAGGGTTTGGAGGGCGGTCGGGGGCAGCGGCTGGGAGACGCGTGGTGGGAGTGAAGGCGGGATTGAGACGGCGGGGGTTGAGCAAAGAAAACCCGAACCCAGAAACGGGACCCGACCCGACTGGTCCCGACTGGGCCACTGCCAATGAGCCGCTGGGGCGCGCCTGCAGGGTCGACTTTGTCCTGACGAGACCCACGGGTCGGCGAGTCCACGTGGAGGTGAAGAGCGTCACCCTCGCCGAGCCGTACAGCCCCGCCGCCGACGCCGGCGCCGCAGCTGCCGCCCCCGCGGACGAAGCGGCGGCGGCTGCGGAGGCGGCGGCGGCGGCGGAGGCTGGGACGAGCGGATCTGGGGGGCCAGCTCCGCCGGCGCCGGCACCGCTGCGGCCCCGCCGCATTGCGCTGTTCCCGGACACGGTAACTACGGGGGGGGGGTCTAAGGGGCGCTGCGGCGCGATGACGAGCGGCAAGCGGGCAGAGCCCGTGTGTGCATGTGGTGTATGAGAAACCCGCCCAGGCCCATATCCTTTTACCAAAATCCGCGACGTACTGTGTGTGTGTGTGTGTGTGTGTGTGTGTGTGTGTGTGTGTGTGTGTGTGTGTGTGTGTGTGTGTGTGTGTGTGTGTGTGTGTGTGTGTTGGGTAGTGACTGAGCCACGGGGAAGACACGTCGCGCCTGAGTTCGCGCCTGAGTTCGCGCCTGAGTTCGCGTCTGCCCTGAGTTGTTGCCGCTCCCATGTCCCTCGTGTCGCCAGGGTATCCTCTAGGTGGGTCGTTTGGAAGTTCTGCGATGTGCAGGGCCTGTCTCAGCACCCGCCGGGCTGTAGAGCAAACACCCCCGCGGCTTCCCCAAGATAAGAGGGGGCGGCGCCCGCTCGTCCCAACGGCATACCGTGGGGGCATACCGTGTGCCGTCATCGCGGCCCCGCCATGGGGCACCCGTGGCAGTGCGGTTATGGGTGGGCTTCTTGTTAAACACACTGCCGTGCCGTGCCGTACATACACCTCATCCCACCTCCAGTATTGAACCCGGCAAGTCGTGTGCCTCCCCACAGCAGTCGCAGTCGCAGTGCAGCAGCCCCGGCGCGCCCGGGCGCGCGGCACAACAACAACCACCCCAACGGCCCCAACTCTCCCTCTCCTCTCTGGCGCGCCCCGCACTCCCCCCCCCTTATGCAGCTGCGCAGTATCAATACACGTCTACCAGGTCCCTATGAACCCCTCCCCAACCCCCTGCCCCCCTCCCCCTGGCCCCTCTCCCCAACCTCCCTTCCCCCTGGCCCCTCCCCCCAACCTCCCTCCCCTCAACCTCCCTGCACCCCTCCCCCTGGCCCCTCTCCCCAACCTCCCTTCCCCCTGGCCCCTCCCCCCAACCTCCCTCCCCCCAACCTCCCTTCCCCCCTCCCCCTGCCCCTGGCCCCCTCCCCCAACCTCCCTGCCCCCTCCCCTCCCCCCGACCTCCCTGCCCCCTCCCCCTCCCCCGACCTCCCTGCCCCCTCCCCCTCCCCCGACCTCCCTGCCCCCTCCCCCTCCCCCGACCTCCCTGCCCCCTCCCCCTCCCCCCGACCTCCCTGCCCCCTCCCCTCCCCCCGACCTCCCTGCCCCCTCCCCCTCCCCCCGACCTCCCTGCCCCCTCCCCTCCCCCCGACCTCCCTGCCCCCTCCCCCCAACCTCCCTTCCCCCCTCCCCCCTCCCCCTCCCCCCGACCTCCCTGCCCCCTCCCCCCGGGGCCCCAGGTGAGCGAGAGGGCTCAGCGGCACGTGGAGGACCTGATGGAGGTGGTGGCGCAGGGGCACGAGGTGAGCGTGTGCGGGTGCGGGGCGCGGAGGGGGGCTGCGTCTGCCTTGGGGGTTGAGAGGGGGGAAGGGTTGGGGTGTAACAACACATATATAGACATATATAGACATATAAAAACCGCGACATAAACCCCTAGACAGGGCCCGGAAGCCTATCCACACTGTAACGGTACTACGGTATATTTAGACATGTCTACACTGCGTTGGTTGGGGTTGAGGTCGGGGTTGGGGTTAAATTGAGAAAAATAAATAAACCCGTAGAACGAACCCGGGCACACCCAGCATAACTGGGGGTTGGGGTGCGCTGGTTAGGGTTGGGGTGGTCTTGGCCCCCACACGAGGTATATGTCAGGGTCCCATCACTGCAACCCTCCCCACATCACCCCACCAGGCCGCCTGCGTGTTCGTGATCCAGAGGGATGACTGCGACACGTTCGCGCCCTGCGTCGCCAAGGACCCAAAGTACGCCAGATTGGTACGGCAGGTACGGCAGGGTGATTTGGGGGGGCCCCCCAAGCCGGGAGGGGGCCCTCGGCGAGCGGCGGCGGTGGGGTTGCGGGAGTGCCATGGCAGGGGTTGGAAGGGGCCCTATGCGGACGGCGCAGCTGGTGGTTGGCTGTTGCCCAGGTCGCGCATCCCCGGGCGCGACAGAGCTGTGAAGGTGTTGGGTTGGCAACGCTCAGGCAGCGCACGCTTGAACCCGCCGCGGGATGGTGGTCGGGATGGGGGCGGCCCCCTCCTCCTCCTCCTCCTCCTCCCAAGAGCAGGGAAGGACAGCCCACGTGGCGGAGCTTGCAGAGGGCCTCTCCGCCGCCAGCCGCTCCATGTCCGCCCGCTGCGTGTCCATCCGCTCCAAGTCTCCAACAGTCCATGCTGCCCACCCGGGGGTGGTGTGGGGTGGTGTGGGGTGGGGTGGGACCCCGCCCTCTGCAGGCGGCCGCTGCGGGCGTGCAGGTGCTGGCGCTGCGAATGTCCCTGAGACCAGCCGCCGCCTGCCTGGCTGCTACTGCTGCTGCAACTGGTACTGCCACTGCTACTGCTGCTACCGGTACTGGTACTGCTACTGCTGCTGCTGCTGAACCCCGGGGGGGCCTGGCACCGCCGCCAGCTTCGGCGGCTTCGGCGTCAGCATCAGGTCCAGCCGAAACAGCAGCGGAAACGACAGCGCCGACGCCCCCGGACTCCGCCGCAGCCTCCAGCAGCATCGTGTACCTGGGAACCGCGGAGCTTGATCTCACGTACGGCAGTACGACAGATCTGGCGGCGGCGGCGGATGCACCGGGCGCGGGGGCTAGGAAACGGGGCCGCAGCGGCGGGCAGCGGCGCGACACCAACGCATCCACGGAGGCCCAGAGGTCCGGGCGGCGGGTGAGAGGGAAGGCCGGTGCCGTTGCCCACCCCCCTGGTGCGTCCGCGGCGGGCTCGGTGCAGGTGGCTGCGGCGGAAGGCTCGGTGGCGCGTGGCGGTGCTGCGGCAGCGGGGGACGGGCCAGCCAAGGAGCGCGAGGCGGCGCACGGAGCGGGGCCCGCGGCAGCGGTGGGGAGTAGGCGAAAGCAGGCCCCAGGGTAGTTGCCGGTGGTGGGGGTGTCGTCAGGGGTTTGGATCGCGCTGTCTTCTGTGCAGCGATAATGGACACGCAGGGTTTGTGTGGACCCGAACAGACCCGAAATTGGTCTCCGCGTGGGGATCCCTTTGCGCCTGACAAGATGGAGGACAGCCTCGTGGATTATTTGAAAGCGTGCAATGTGGTTTGTGCGGTGTAATGCAAGGCTGCGGGTGAAGGCGTTGGGTGGTTGAGCAGTGCCCAAGTGTCGGAGAACTTGAATAGTGCAGCGAGCCACGTCGCGGAAATGTCAGAATCAGCATATGTTTGCGCCTGCGGAAAAGAAGTATTGCTTTTGTATGTCGTGATTGCAAGGCAGCTAAGCGTAGACGACAAGACGAGTCAAGGTGGTTGTACTGCTTGATTTGGTCCACGGTCCACGTCGGCTTGTAAGATTGCATTCTTGTCACAAGTGGTAAACGTTTAGCCTGTTTGCGGTGAACCCTGAAAAACGAAAGCATTTATTTTGCCAGCATAATATCGTTGTAGACTGACGAGTCATAATGACCTCCGACTACATTTGGCTGCCCGCTAGTAGGTGAATTATCATAAAACCGAATCTTCATTCCCATTGGTCGATACCGGCCATCGCGGTGTCGTCAATTAGTGGAATTAGTGGAATTGTCGCAACCCTCAAATGAAAGCAGCAGCGCCGTCTCTTAGGGAATTAAATCCAAGGGGTTACGTGTTGGCCTTCAACAGTCAAACCATGCTCAAGGTGCGCCAATTCACGGAACAAGGTTAATGGTCCTGGGGTTTGCTTGGGGAGCCCAGCCGCACGCCTTGGCGATGCCCTTCTTGCCAAATGCCCGTCACATCCGCGGCGCACGCATCGACGTCCTTACATCTTAACCGCCGTCTCGCACACTCCGCGGGCCGATCTCAAATCCCTTGCATCCCTCGTCCCGCCCTGCAGCCGTCGTGTCCCTCCGCGCCCAGTCGGCAAGCTCATCATCGGCCGCTGAAGCCGACAAGTGGCGCGCATGTCGGCGCCCCTGTGCCGCGGGCGTCCGCGTCCTCCGGCCGGGGCGGCAGCGTGGTCGGCCCCGCCAAATCCCCGCAGCGGGCCTTCTCCATGATGCAAAGCGCCATGAAGATCCCCGGCCTCGCCTCAGCCCTCCACCTCTTCGGCGTCAACGGGGCCGGCGGCAGCGCCGCCAGCGGCGACAGCACCGTCGCCGCCGCGGGCTCCGCCGCCGACCGTGGCTTCCCCTCCACCCCCGATGAATCCCCGCGAGACAACGGCAACAACATGAGCAGCAACGGCGGCGGCGGCGTCACGCGCCCCGAGGAGGAAGAGCGCCTGACCGCGGCGGAGGCGACCGCCGCCGCCGCGGCGGACGCGGCGGACACCGCGGCGGCGGCCGCCGGAGCCGTGTACGACATTGCGGCCGCAGCGGCCGCCCGGAATGGTAACGGCCACCTGCCGTACACGCACCCGCTGCCGGCGGCGGCGGCAGCGGCGGCGGCCGGTGCACGGAACATGAATGTGCACGCCAACGGCGTCTCGCAGCGACGCGGCGGCGGCGGCGGCGGTGCCAGCGACAGCTTGGACGAGCCGCTGACCATCCTCGAGGGAGCCCCAGGGGGCAGGCAGGAGAACAACATCGCGCCGTTTGGGGGGGTAAGGAGCAGGCGGGTGGGGGGGGGGTAAGGCGCCGTTTGGGGGGGGGGCAAGAAGCAGGCCGGGGATGCGGCTTAACGCGGAACGCAGGTGTGGGTAACCCTGGGGCTTTGGGAGAAGAGTACCGAAAAAGAAAAAAAATATATATATATATAGGTACATATTGTATGTATGTTCCCCGTACAGGTACAGTGTGGATAGGCTTCCGGGCCCTGTCTAAGGGTTTATGCCGCGGTTTTATATGATGCTATAGGACACCTTCAACCATCACCACACCGAACCTACGCCATACGAACCGAGGGTCCAAGGCGGTTGATCCTGCCAACTAAGGATCCCACCTCATCCATTCACCCGCACATCCGTAGAGACAGAGGGTTCAGCAATCGCCACCGATCTAGCGTGCGTATCTCAATCCATCAACTGTGATCTCAACTCCACATCTCAGCAGCTAGCCATGATCCCATGCTCCCGAACAATGTCGGGGGTCACCCTGGGACTCGAACCCAGGACCTTAAACCGCCTAACCGCGGAAGTGGCACCTATGTATGTAAATATGTGTACATATGTATATGTATATGTGCCAACGGGGGCGTGCGAGAGGGAAGGGGGCAGGTGGCTTCCATGTAACGCTGTTCCGAGGGTAGGGTGACTGGGCGTCAGAAACGAACAAGGAATGGACGCAGGCACTGTAGGTTGAATCCCAGGACGTAGGGTGAAGCCCTAATCCCTCCGCCCCTCGCCGTCCCCCCTCCCTCCCTCACTCCCTCCCTCTCCCGGCCCCTCAGTCGCTCCCCAGCCTGGCCGTCCAGATCCGAGACATCGCCGTCACCCTGCGGCACATCAACACGCTGCGGCTCGAGTACCTGGACAGGATCGCGCAGCAGGTGGGCGGCCAGTGGGCTGTGGGGCGGGGCCAGTGGGCGGGAGGGGTGTGGGGGGGGGAGGATGGGCAGCCATACGGCATCACGTAAAAAATGTGTGAGGAAACGTGCGCCGGGGGAGGGGGTGGGCGAGTGAGTGGGTGGGTGGGTCGAGTGACTGGGCATGCGGCATTGCTGCGGGCGGTCACGACGTGCGCAGAAAACAACCATGTGCCCCCTTGAGTGTTGGATTTTCGGTTTTTGCGGTTGGGTGTTTCTTTTCTTTTGAAGCCCCAATATGTGTGTGTGTGTGTGTTTCATCAAAGAAAACAGCCCGGACAAACCCAGCCCAGCCCATGCGACAAATACTGAATGGGTGGGCGTTGGGACAGCCCCTCCGCGGGCGGGTGGAGGGCGAATGCGGCCCGGACGCCTGCCCCAGCCCTCCGTTCGGCCGCCCTCGGCCCACTCGCCCTCGTTCCCCGCGCCCTCCAGCCTTCAAACCCTAGATACACCAAACCCTAGACCCTCAACAACCCCTCTCCTATACCCCGCGCCTCCTCCTCCCCCTCCGCCCCTACCAGGAGCTGGAGCTGGCGGCCAAGGACCAGGCGCTGAGGAGCCGGGAGGAGCGCATCCAGTCGCTGGGTGGGAGGGGGAGGGGGGCCGGGGGAGGGACCGGGCGGATGGGGAGCGACGCGACGGGGTTTGGCGGGGTGTGTGGAGGGTGGGTGGGGGGGTATAGGAAATGGGTAGACATTTGCAAACTGCGCTGCTGCCAGAGCG
The DNA here is from genome assembly GCA_003117195.1 of Eudorina sp. 2006-703-Eu-15. Lineage (NCBI taxonomy): Eukaryota > Viridiplantae > Chlorophyta > Chlorophyceae > Chlamydomonadales > Volvocaceae > Eudorina > Eudorina sp. 2006-703-Eu-15. Next base: position 103,297 of record BDSI01000046.1, read on the forward strand.
ACGGTTCGACCTCCGTTCGACCTCCGGTGGGGGGTAGGGGGGGTGAGGGGGTGAAGGGGTTGCCGCGCGTGTCTTGGGTTGCGTTACGTAGTCTTGTCCGGATACCCCCGCGGACTCCGCAGCCGTGTCCGGTGACAGCAGCGCAGCCGCCACAGCGACAGCGACCCATGGGTCACGACGCCTGCCGCGTTTCCCGCCAACTTGTTCCCCATGAAGCCCTGCGCCGTCGCACCCAACCCAACCACATGCTCGCAACCATCTTGGCCGCGCGCCCGGAGCGTGCCCCGGCGCGGCATCGACCCCCATCGTCCCCGCCTTCCCCCCTCTCGCCGTGAATCTGTCTTTTAACTATTTCCTGTACCCCTCCCGCCGCCGTGGCACCGCAGTATGAAAGCGTCCGCCCATGTCCGCCCATCCTCACCTCTCCCCCACGCAGCGGTAATTTTCTATTCCCTCCCGCCCCGCCCCATGCGCCTTCCTGCCGTACGCCTTCCTGCCACACCACAGAGCGCGAGGCGGCTGAGATGCGGAGGTCTATGGCGCTGCTGCACTCGGCCAAGGGGGCGGCCGAGGTGGGCGGGGCGGGGGCAGGGCGGGAGTGGCGGGGTTAGGAGGCAGAGCTCAGGAGGGGGAAGGGGGCTGCGCGTGAGAGGGCGGCGGAGTGGGGGGATTGGAGAGGGGGAGGGGTGTCCGGGACCCAACCGTGGCAGTCCTCCTCCTCCTCCTCCACCTCAAATGTGACCGGTAAGACCGGTAACCAGCGGCCTCCTCCCTCCTTGCGCCCTGCACCCGCCCCTCCCTCACCACCGCGGGGGGACACAACAGAACGAGGTCCTCCGCCTGCGGGCCGCTGCGACCGCCGCCGCCGCACCGCCCGCGCCGGCGCCGGCGCCGTTGCCCAACGCGCCGGCGCCGGCAGCGCTGCCTCCGGCGCCGCAGCCCTCCACGCCGCCGCCGGAGCCGACACCGACGGCGACGGCGCAGCAGCAGCAGCCGCAGCATCGGCCGTTGTCGAGTCCGCCGACGGCAGTAGCCGCCAACGCCCCGGCCACCGTTGGCCACTGCGAGGTGCCCTCGCCGCCGGCCGCGGCTGCGGCAGCTCCGGCCGCACCGGCGCCTGCGCCGCTGCCGCAGCCCCCGCCGCCCCCGCCGCCACCGCCCCGGGTCCCGGAGGTGGTGTTGCTGTACCGCAGCAGCTGGCAGCAGGCGTTCCTGCATGCGAATGTCGAGGGCCGTGGCTGGACGGCGGTGCCCGGTCTGAAGATGGAGCACCTTGGGCAGAAGGAGTTCAGTGTGCGGGTGCCGGTAGGCTGGGGGCGGGGCGGGGGGGGGGGAGTTAAATTGGAAAAAGAAATAAACCCGAAGAACGAACCCAGGCACACCCAGCACAACTCAGTGTACTGGGGGAGGGCCGGGGTGGGCAGGGGGAGGGCTGAGCGGGGTGGGTAAGGTGGGTAAGGTGGGTAAGGGGTGGTGTGGGTGGAGGTTTTCCCTGGTGCACGGCTGGCCACCCTAAACCCCTCCCCCGTTTCAGTCCGGTGGTGCGCTGTCTTCCTACCCACCCCCCTGCCCCCCCTGGCTCGGGCAGCAGCGCAGTCTGGAACATGTCCACCAGTTGTTTCCTATGCACCCCTCCCTAGCCAACACCCTTCTCCTCACCCCACCCTCCTCCGCCCCCTCCTCCTCACCCCCTCCCTCGTCCCCTCACCCTCACCCTCACCCTCACCCACCCCGCCAGGGCCGCTCGATGGAGTTCGTGCTGACCAACGGCCAGGGCGAGTGGGACAGCCCCTCGAGCGGCGGCCCGGGTCGCAACTACCGCATCGACAGCCCCGGGGACTACCGACTGCACTACGGGGTCATTACGCAGGTCAAGACCTGGCAGCCGTGAGGGGAGGGGAGGGGCAGGCGGGGGAGGGGAGGGGAGGGGGCGCCGGAGAGGAGGAAGGGGGGCTGGAGGGGGTGGTACAGGATGCGACGAAGCGTGCGAACGCTCCGGCCGTGCGCCTCTCGGGGATCCGCAGGCCCACACAGCCGGTCAGCCGCACCCCTTCCCCCAAGCTCTCCGAAACCACACAGCCACACGGCACCGCCGCCGCACACGACACCGAGACGGGACGGGACGAAGCTCGAGGGCCTGTCGCGGAGCACCTCGCCACACCTCGCCAGACGACTACAGCACCCGGAACATATCTCGTAACACACACACACACACACACACACACGCACGCACCCTTCTATCGGGATGCCCCCCCTTTTATATCTGTTAGTTGTGGGTGACTGTTGACCTGCGCCAAATAGTGGCAGCAGTATTATGATTTGTCAATAATAGCATCGGTGGTTGTAGTACTGACATTGTGCGTGTCCCTAAGGTTTGCTGCAGCGCGCAGCAGTTGTTGGTTGGTTGGTTAGTCGTTCGTATTACCTTGATGCGTTCCACCCACTAGTGGCAATCTTGTTGTTGTCGTTGTTGTTTCCCGGCGGGCGGCAAGTGACAGCGGGGAAGGGCTGTGGTCGCTGCATGTGGCTGCATATGGCTGCGCGCCTCGCTGTTGTGGGCTTGCCGTGTGGTGCGCTGTTGACGCGTACGGCAGTGTGTACGGCAATGTGTGCGGCAGTTGGTGTGTGTGTGTTTTTGGGGACCCGGGCTCTGCGACCAAGTGCATGGTGGGAAGGGCTGGTGGTCGTGTTGGCCGTTGCGGTGAAGGGGGGGGGGCGGGGGCCCCGGTGGAGGTGCAGATCATGTTGCGGCCTGTCGTAACGGGGCTCTTGTACGGACCGGGGGGAGGGGGCGACGGGCCCGGGCCGGACAGGCCGGGGGCACCCCGGGATGCCGTGAAGTGTTCTGGAGTCGCTCGTTTGAGGTTGGATTTGCAAGTGATGTTCATTCTGCCTGGGCGCTGGTCTGGTCTGGGCCGGGCTGGGTTGGTTTCCTCCCATCTGGTGGGTTTGGCCGGCGGCATTCAGCGGTCTGGGAACCAACCACCTGCACAAGCGACTGCAGGTGCTGTAGCTGCTGTTGTTTGAACCCGCCTGCATGGCTTCGGTCTCGCCCGGCTGTTGTGGAGCTTGCTTGGCCCAATCGGTAGCATGTTGCACATTCTTTTGCGGCGTTCCAGGCTGCGAATCAATGCGAAGAAGAGGTTGTCCACATAGGTGCCAGACTGCGCCGCTGATTGTTGTTTGCGTATTTGGGTCGCTGGCTTTGCGGCATTGCTCGTTTTGTGGTACCGTCGTATTTTTTGTTAGTTGACTACTTGTTGCAGGAGTTCTGCCACTTTGAATGATCGTATCCGGGGCGCGTTCGTAGTTGCTGTTTTGTTTAGAAGACCTGCGCAGTCCAGCGAAGTCGGGCGCCTGATTGAGCCCTTTCAAGCGAGTGAGTGCTGGTAGTCTGCCGGTGTTGGGAAAGCCATGCGACGTTGGCACGGCAAGCTCTGTGAGATTGACGGACTTGCAGCCCCGGGCGGCTCGCCCTTGGGTCGGTCGGTATTGGCGTTACCCGAAGGATGCAATTGCCAGACCGAGACAGTGAACAGGCAACCTGTCGGCTGTCTCCTGACACCGGCCGCTGCGAGCGGGCAGCTTGCGCTGCAGCTCACTTTGTAAAAGTTAATTCGGTTCCACACGACCGGAATTACAGGCAACGAGTCCCGCAGCACATCTGCTGTCCCGGGTCCATGCCTGACCTGTCTGCCAGGTCACCTGTTCAAGCACGTCTTGTTCATCCAACACATGTACGAGCACGGATGCTTGGTCACACAACATAAATCCAGCCATACGAGCGCGGGCATGGCCTTAAATAGGTAGGTGACTTGAGACCTTGCATGTCGGTGCGAAGCGTTAAATTGGGGTGCGAAGAGCAGCCGATCCAGGCTCAAATGCCGTAAGTAAGTAGTAATCATTCTTATTTGAAAGAGAAACAAAAACACCGTGTTATGCGATTACGGTGACGGTTGAAGTGCGTCACGCTTTTTTGTCGTGCAAGGTCGCAGGGCCCTGAGCTGAATGAAATAAACAGGACGCAAGCCATCAAGTCTGATATTAACTTCTGTGCTGCATCACGACACCCGGCGTGCGTGTGCCCAAACCAGCGGTCTCTTGCCAGCGTGGTGATCTCTACGCGACACATCCAACCATGGCGTTCGAGCTGCCACCCCTGCCATATGACTACGCGAGCCTGGAGCCCCATGTGGACGCCACAACTATGAACATCCACCACACCAAGCACCACCAGGCCTACGTGAACAACCTGAACGCCGCGCTGGACAAGTTCCCGGAGCTTAAGGATCTGGGCCTGATCGACATCAACAAGGCTGTCGGCACTGACAAGCTTCCTGCCGAGATTGCAACTGCAGTTCGCAATAACGGTGGAGGCCACTACAACCACACCTTCTTCTGGAAGGTAAGGTTGTTTACGCCGCTGCGCGTAATGCTTCGTTCAGTTTTAAACATTTTGAAATCTGTGACAAATGGCTCAGAGGTTCTTCGGGGGTGTTGTTGGCCTCAAGTGCGAGAAACCTGGAGGTCTGGTTGCTTGCCTACTATAGCGGCAGACTGCAGGGCATTTGCTGCAACACGTGTGATTTATGTGTCGCACCCATTTTCCTTAAAAATAATCGTTGCGTTTCTTTTGGAGAGCATGTATGTTCCGTCAGAATGGTCGGCAGCTGCAGAGAGCGGTTGATGCGGAACGACTTGACGAAGCGTCACGTGAAACCGATATTGCGGACCTGGAATGTGATTCACGAATCGAGTCTCTGCTTGATGGGGGCTGGGTCGAATTCTGCAGGGGAGCACTGCCATCCATCCCGCATCCCGTTACCCATCGTGAATCGTTAACCGTGTGATTACCCTTCCAGCGACTGGATCCACGTCGGTCAATTGGTACGCAGATGTTACGCATACCAACACTTTTGCACCAGTCGACTGCAGTCACTGCACTGCCCACTGCGCGAGCACTCGAGGTCGGCATCGTGCTCGATCACAAACCGCGTCCCCGTACAGGCCCATCCCACGTCGGAACCGCCGCCTCCCTCGCCCCTTCCTCCTCCCTGCGGGGCCCCAGGTGATGACCAACCCCACCAACACCAACGGCCCCTCGGGCGCCGTCAAGGAGGCCATCGAGGCCGCCTTCGGCTCCGTGGATGAGATGAAGACCAAGTTCAATGCTGCCGCGGCGGCTCGCTTCGGCAGCGGCTGGGCGTGGCTGGGTGTCAAGGGGGACGGCACCCTGTCCATCACCTCCACCCCCAACCAGGTGCCGTACCCGACGAGGTGCTCTGCCCGCAGCGTCGCGCTAATAACTCAGGGGGGGAGCCCACAGTTAGCGGGAGAGGCAGATATCTGTGCTTGCGACTTGACGGAGTGCACCGTAGCGGCAGGGCAGGGCCAAGGGCAGGGGAGGTGGGTAGTTCCCGCTGTAAGAACGTTCAAGCAAGGCCACACGGGCAACACGCCTCATACACCGATCAATTATAATTCAGGTCAAATATATCCAAGGTCACAATATCGTATCTTGTGCAAAAGCGCGCTCGGTGGTCCTGCGCTCTGTAGATTCAGGTCGTGCAAACGGACCTGTGGCAGGGCGTGCTTGTTTCTTGGGCCGGGGTCGTGCACCCGCGCCCGCCGCAACGTCGTCCGGCTCTCCCTTGGCAGGTCACCTGCCGCTTGCCGTCCTCCATGCCTGGTCCTGCTGCCCTCCTTCCGCAGTCTTAACACTGTCCAACCCTGCAACCCCATATCCTCCTCCGCCGCGTCCGGCCCCGCAGGACAACCCGCTCATGTCCAGCCTGCCGGACGCCGCCTCCCTGATCCCTATCCTGGGTCTGGACGTGTGGGAGCACGCCTACTACCTCAAGTACCAGAACCGCCGCCCCGAGTACATCGCCGCCTGGTGGAACGTGAGCTACACGGCCAGCTGGGGAGTGCAGCTCTAGCGTTCGGCTGCCTGCCTGCCTGCCTGCCTGCCTGCCTGCGCACCTGCCTGCGCACCTGCCTGCCTGCGCACCTGCCTGTCTAAGCTCTAAGGCGTGCCCGGGAGTGTCCCCGCGCCGGTACCCGTGGGTTAAGTCCGCAGTCTCCCGTCACGCGCCGCCCTATTCAATCCTTGCAAATCGCCGTCATTTAACCTCAATGTCGTGCTGAACCGTAATGCAGTACTGCACCGTGTTGCAAAACCCAATATGGCAAACCAAAATTGCTTCGTTTTCTCGTTCGCCTCGTTGCCCCCAACCCCAATGGCCTCTTCCTCCCTAGGTGGTCAACTGGGAGCAGGTGGCGCAGAACTTCGAGGCCGCCAAGGCCGGCCAGGTCCCTCAGTAGTGAGGCGGGGGCTTCGGGGCCCCTCCCCTGGCCTCGCCTTCCCTGGCCTCGCCTCCGTGGGGTCGGCGAGCTGCATGGAAGGCAGGTCACGACCGCGTACCTGCTGCGCTGCAGGGGGTTGGGGGTTTTCGGGCCGCGAGGTTCGTTTCTGGGTCCGGCTTTCGGCGAGTCGGCCCCCCATCCGCGTGGCCGCCTTCCAAGGGGTGGGTGCAGTGACGGCACCCCGGAGGCGCGGCGCCCGCGTCACCCCGGGGTCCTCTGCGAAGAGGTGGACCTCCTCCGTCCGGAGACGGCATGGAGGGAGGGATGGGGTGGATTGGTTGGGGTGGGGTGTGTGCTCGCACCCACACCCGGAGGGTTGGAGCGTGTGCTGCCCCCTCAGCTGCTAGTGTCCCTTGCCGGCTGCGGTTGAACCATGTTGGGCGCGTCTCGGTGCGGGGTGAGGTGCGCCACGAACCGCTCGGCTGCTCTGGAGGAACGGGGCGGCGCTGTCTCGACTGACACCAGGGGGGCCGCGGGGGCAGCTGCCGCTCATTTACAGCCTGGACGTCGGAGAGGGCCGGCCGGTTGACTCGTTGAGGTCCCGTGTAAATTGTAGGTTTGCATGCCTGCAACATGACATGTGCCCTTGCAGCTGTCGGGTGGCATCAAGGTAGTTGATGGTCTCTAGGGCGGGATGCAGGCAAGACCGCGTACATCACATCGCCATCATGATCATCATCATTGGGTGCTGCGAGTCCCCTGACCAGCAGCTGGTCGGGACACGGCGTGTCTTTCGCCCGCGTCAGTGTGTGCGCGCGGGTCGATGCCGTGGGCGCGCAAGTCGTGTACGACATGGCATGGCGGTTGTACGTTGTCCGTTGGCAGTTGCGGTTGTCCGGAGGTCCGAGGTCGTTGTTGTGTGCACGCTGTCGATCGGCTCGCCAGCCAGGGCAAGTGTGCCCGGGTGGGGGTTGGTCCTCCTTCTTTCGAGTCTGGTGTTTGCTTTGCCGCCCCGGCTGGGTTCCGGTCGCTAGAGCGACTGCCAGTGTATGGGAGTTGGACGAGCGCGGGGCTGTCAAGCTTCGCTATTGGAAACATGGACGGTTGTTGCGCTTGTTGAGTATACCAAGCTTTGGAAGAGATCCTTCCGAATGATGACTGTGCAGATATGTGACAGAGCCGTTCTTGATTCAGTGTTTGCACAACAACAGCCGCCATACGGTAGCTGAACCCAATGATACGCAGCAACAGAGCTGTTGGAGTCAAACCGGCGAAGCCATACCACAACTCGGAAGCAAGACTGTCACAGGTACTCGTGTAAACACCCTGCCTGTCGCTTCCAACAGCAACATATTCCTGTGTCTGCCCAGTAAACACGACACAAGCTGGCGCCCAGTAGAACATCGCTCAGCCAGAAAAATGCAATTGCGATTGCCAGAAAGAAAGGTTCGCCCCGACCTAGCGTTCTAACCAGCCCGTCAACTGCCTGCGGCCGTCGCCAAAACCTATGAAACTTATGGTACGCTACCGGCACCCGGGCTGTCAATCGGTCCACAGCCGAGCCTGCTTAGGCCCCTGTCTTCTCCCGCGGGGACCCCAACGAGGGAGGCCCGGGGCCCCGGGCCGACATCTCATCAGAGCCCCGCCTCTGCTGCCGTGTCCCACGCACAGCGCACGTCCTCACCCCCCCTCCATACACCCACCCATAGCACACTTGTTCCCCTCCACACACACATACGCTCCCTCCACACGCAACCCTGCCTCAGAACACACGTACCCCGCCACACGCGGGGCGTCAAGCGGACCGATACCCGATACGACGGCCGCCATCTGCCACCCCCTCCCTCCTACTTCTCGGCCCTGGCTTCATGGTTGATGATATCATGAAAGATATTTTTATATAACACGGTGGTGAGACAGCCAGTGTATAATACAGCCCGCTTATATTCTTACGAAGGAAGGCCCCCGTGCGCCAATGTGCTGCTATGTCTAGAGCCGTACCCTGTATACCGTACACCTACCGTAAACATGTTTCCGTACATCTGTCGCCACGCTCGTCCACATACCGTACATGCGGCGGCGCCGTGCGCTGCGTCCCTCGAGTCACGTCTCCTCCGCGGTCACCACCGCAGACGCATAGCTGACGCTCGAGTGTGACTGTGCCGTACATTTGCTGGACTGGTCGTACTTTGTGAAGCGGATCTTGTGCCGCAGCTTGCTGTGCTGCATCATCTGCGGAGAGCGGCGAGGGTGTTTGCACGGCGTACGGCGAAGCACGGGTCAAGGCGAAGGGAGGGGCGAGGCGCGCTGGATGTACTCGCGTGGGAGGGGGCCAGCCCCACCCCCCCGGCCCCGACCCCGTCTTCAACCTCCCAGCCCGCCCGCCTTGGCCCCCCGCCGCCAAGCCCCCCGGATGCCCGACCCCGAACCCCCGACCCCCCCCCCCCCACCGTGCTCCCGGGCCCCCTCACGTTGAGGAACACTCCGATGGGGTGGCGGCCGCAGACGGTGTTGCGGTACTGCTCCAGGTAGGCGGCGAAGGCGGCGGGGTCGCCCTGTGGGTCGGGGGGGGGAGGGGGGTGACATAAGGGGGGAGGGGGGGTGGTGACATAGAGGGGGCGGAGCGGGGTTGTAGAGGGTGCTTGGTGGTGGTGTTGGTGGAGTCGGCCGAGCCGCAACCCCGGCCGATAGTGGTTGATCTCCGCTCCGGTTTCCGGTCAGCCGGTATGTTTTAACAAGCCCTGACGCGTTCCGCCTTTGCCCGGCCCAAGTGTATGGGCGGTTTTCGCTTCGACACCCACCCACCCGGCCCTCCGCCGCCCCTCCCCTCTCCCCACCCGGCCCTCAAGCCCTCCGCCGCCGCTCACTCGCTCGATGATGTCCATACCCAGGTGGTCCAGCCACCGAATGGATTCCCAGATCTGACCCTGAGGGGCGGGAGAGGGAGGTGGGAAAGAGGTGTATAGGAAATTGGGAAGGAGGGGAGGGAGGGGGGGAAGAGGGGCGAAGCGCGAGGGGGTGGCAAGAGGGGAGGGAGAGGGCCGGGGGGGGGGGGGGGCAACACAAGGAAAGCAAACCAGCAAGTCCAGGCGGGGGGGGGGCCGGGCGTGGCGGATGACCGGCCCCGGGTCGGGAGTTGGTTGGGAGTCCACAGCATGCATGTGTGGGTGTGTGGGTGTGTGGGTGTGTGGGTGTGTGGGTGTGTGGGTGTGTGGGTGTGTGGGTGTGTGGGTGTGTGGGTGTGTGGGTGTGTGGGTGTGTGGGTGTGTGGGTGTGTGGGTGTGTGGGTGTGTGGGTGTGTGGGTGTATGGGTGTGTGGATGTGTGGGTGTGTGGGTGTGTGGGTGTGTGGGTGTATGGGTGTGTGGATGTGTGGGTGTGTGGGTGTGTGGGTGTGTGGGTGTGTGGGTGTGCGGGTGTGTGGGTGTGTGGGTGTGTGGATGTGTGGGTGTGTGGGTGTGTGGGTGTGTGGGTGTATGGGTGTGTGGATGTGTGGATGTGTGGGTGCGTGGGTGTGTGGGTGTGTGGGTGTGTGGGTGTATGGGTGTGTGGATGTGTGGGTGTGTGGGTGTGTGGGTGTGTGGGTGTATGGGTGTGTGGATGTGTGGGTGTGTGGGTGTATGGGTGTGTGGATGTGTGGGTGTGTGGGTGTGTGGGTGTGTGGGTGTGTGGGTGTGTGGGTGTGTGGGTGTATGGGTGTGTGGATGTGTGGGTGTGTGGGTGTGTGGGTGTGTGGGTGTGTGGGTGTATGGGTGTGTGGATGTGTGGGTGTGTGGGTGTGTGGGTGTGTGGGTGTGTGGGTGTGTGGGTGTGTGGGTGTGCGGGTGTGTGGGTGTATGGGTGTGTGGATGTGTGGGTGTGTGGGTGTGTGGGTGTGTGGGTGTATGGGTGTGTGGATGTGTGGATGTGTGGGTGCGTGGGTGTGTGGGTGTGTGGGTGTGTGGGTGTGTGGGTGTATGGGTGTGTGGATGTGTGGGTGTGTGGGTGTGTGGGTGTGTGGGTGTGTGGGTGTGTGGGTGTGCGGGTGTGTGGGTGTGTGGGTGTGCGGGTGTGTGGGTGTGTGGGTGTGCGGGTGTGTGGGTGTGTGGGTAATCGGACAGGGGGCGCAGGGTGGGGCTTCCAGACCCCGGCGATTGGAGGTCCGAGACGGAACCCACGTCCCAGCTCCTATCTGCACCCACAGAGGAATGGGAGGGCGGGGCCAGAGCAGCTGCCCCGCCGGGGCACCCCCTCCCTTCCTCTCTCCCCCCTCGAGCTGGCGTCAGGTCCACCTGCTTCGTTTCGGCGCTCAACGCTCCCTAACAGCAAACGGTCATCACCTACCGGTCATCGCTGCTGGAGACCATCCAGGGGGGGTACAGTCCATCCGTAACCGGGCCTGTGCGCTTGCAGTCAGCGCAAGTTTGAATTGAACATGTTTTCCAGTCACCGATATCCCTTCCCCCCCTTTCCGCTTTCCCCCTCTGGCAGCAGCGCATTACACGTACGTCTACCAAATTCCTGAACCCCCTTTCCTCTTCCATTTCCCCCTCCTCCCCCGCCCCTCCCCAGTGCCCGCACCTGATCCCGGTTGTAGTAGGTGTAGCTGAACCGGGAGCCCCAGTGGCAGAAGTCGCTGGACACCACGAACAAGTTGGTCGGGTCGTCCAAGTACGGCCCCAGCAACTTGCCGTACAGTGCCTCGCTGTGTGTGCCGGGGGGGGGAGGGCGAAGGGGGTTGAGGGTGGCAGCCGTGTCGGCGGGTTGCGTGGAGGTGGGGGGTTGGGGGGCACCCACTCGGCTGAAGGGCACAGCACACAGCACACAGCACACAGCACACCCGGGAGTTCATGGACTTGGCACTGCGTCGGGGGAAGGCGCCGTACTCGGGTGCTGCACCGGCGCTGCAGTCGGGGCTGCAGCCATGCGCTCAAAGATGCGCCGGAGCAGCATCAGTCTGTCCCACCCCGTCCCCCCCGACTCATCTTACTTGGTTTCGGCAACACCGACGCCTACACCGTCGTCGTCGCTGGCGTTCTACGGTACTGTACCAATTTTCTCCGGTCGAACCGTCGCTCTGGCAGCAGCGCAGTTTGAAATTGTCTACCAATTTCCCATACACCCCGTCACCCCCCACCACCCCCCTCCCACCCCGCGGCGCACTTGCCACGCGGCCGTGAGGCCGCAGGGCCTTCGGTCTCGAAGCGCACACATTCGACATGTCGTACAGTCCCAGGGGTCACAGCAGCGGCTGCAGCTGTCCGGCAGCGAAACGCTGCGTCGTCAGGGTTTCGGGTGATTGGGGGGAGGAGGGGAGTACGACCGCGGCGCGAGGGAGGATGTGCGCGCGCGCGCGCGGGCCTGAAAGCAGGGCCTGCCCAGCAGGTGGACCCATGGGTCACCCTGCCCAGCAGGTGGACCCATGGGTCACCCTGCCCAGCAGGTGGACCCATGGGTCACCGTTCCCCAAACCCCATCTCCACACACCACACCGCCGTTCGCCTAACCTCTTTTTCCCCCGGCCGGGGCTCCGGGGGGGGGAGGGGGCTCCGGATCCTTACCCCCCACACACACCGCCCATTTCCTGTCGGGTCTTGTTTTGGTTGTCGGTGGTGGCGCGGCTGCCTTGTTGCTGTTTTCATGTTTTACAATTCGCAGGTTAATATGGTGAGTATATTGGTAACTGGTTTGGGTCGGGCGGGCTTCTCATTACACACACACACACACACACACACACACACACACACACACACACACACACACACACACACACACACACACACACACACACACACAATGGTAAGTAAATCGCAGGTTTTGGTAAGTATTTTGACCTGGGCGGTTATGGGTGGGCTTCTTTTTAAACACACCCCCTAATTACCCCCACATACCTGTCGGTTGTCAGAGCGCCGACCATGATCGGCACCAGCTTGAACGGCTGGCCGCGCATCGTGTGTACGATGTACGGCGTGTGGAGCTCCAGGCTGTGCTCCGCCTGCGTGTGCGGATGCCCCGCGGCGGCGGCGGGGGGGGCGGCGGCGGGGGGGCGGGAGGGGACAGGCGGGGGTTGGGCCACGTGTCACTAAACCCTCCTCACCGGCTCCCCCCATCCCCCGCCCCCTACACACACACCCAGGTGCTTGCAGCTGGGTCCATTGGCGCAACAACGCGACCTCCGCGACGCAGCGACACCAAAAGCGCGCCAATTGGCAGCGTTCTTCCGACACCAAAGTCTTTTGATTCACTTGATGGGTCGGGCATTGGGTATATTATTGACGCATACGGGCGCCTATGTGGGCACTGCTCTGCCCCCTTACTCCTGTTCTGCCTGCCTAAGAACACTCAACCACCCAACACACCCAACACACACTGCTTTGTGTTCTTTCTCCGCCTTCCCCCTCCCCTTCCCCCTCCCCTTCCCCCTCCCCTTCCCCCTCCCCCTCCCCCTCCCCCTCACCTCATCCACATCCTGAGACATCATATCGAAGCGCCCCGTGGCCTTCAGCTCGCCGTACACCTCCTGGTCGATCTCCATGGAACCTGCCGTACAGCGCCGACCCAAACCGACCCGTGGGTCGCAGTCACAGCAGGGAGAGGCAGGGAGGCGCAGGGGGAAACAAACCCTAGAGAAAGAACCAGCCCGGCGACAAGCGCTGACTAACCACCCCGATTGCTGCCTGTATCCGTAATGCTGTACGGCTGCGGCGCTCTGAAGACGGCAGGGCCCCGGCAGCCCCGCTCTCCCTCGCACGTTTCCCTGTACGGCAAGCGAGCCTCCCTCCGACCCAACCCCACAACTCAAGACCCGAGACCCCAGGCACCCACGCCAACGGGGCCCCCAACCCCCGCCACACACAACTCAACCCCTCCCAGCTTTCAGCCTACCAATCAGCCTACCAATTTCCTGTACTCCCGCCGCGCCATCCCCTCCCCCTCCCCCTCCCAGCTTCCCCTCCCCCTCCCCCTCCGCTCGTCGCACCGCACCTAGGGGTGTCTGGTACTCGCTCTGAGAGGACAGCATGCACTTGCGGGTGAAGACGTGGTGGGAGGGGCCCAGAAGGAACACCCGCTTGCTGGGGTCGAAAAGGGGGGGCCGCCGTGAGGGGGGGGGGAAAGGGGAGAAGGAGGCGGGGCGGGGGCGGGGCGAGACGGGGAGCAGCGGGCACGGGGGGACTGGGCCAGGGAATGCGGGTGCTGTGTTTCATCTGTTTTGGTTCACGGCGGCGGGCAAGTGGAGAAAAAGCCGCCCCCGCAGCACATCGCCACCAGCGCCGGCACCAGCAGGGCGGGCCCCCCCTCACTCTCAGCTCTCCGCCCTCAGCCGCCACTCACAACTTGGTCGGGTCTATGTACTTGTAGGCGTACGCCATCACGTGGCCGCAGTACGAGTAACCCGCGTGCCTGCGAGCCGCGCGGGGGAGCAAGAAGCAACGACGGGGAGAGGTCAGGAGGGGGCGGAAGGAGGGGGGAGAGGCGGGGTTTGGGCGGGCGATGGGTACGACGACGTGGGGGTAGGCCGTGGCGGGTTGCGACACAGCCCAGCCCAGCCCGCCCCCGTCCACCGCCGGGCCTGGGAGCGCCGGGGCCCGGCCTCCCCGCCTGCGGTCTGACATCTGGCAGGGGGCTTCCTGTCGGCTCTCTGTTTAGGGACCGGGGACGGGGGAATGGGGACTTGGGACTGGGAAAGGGCCCGACCACCGCCCCTCTCCCCAGCAGCAGCAGCAGCAGCAGCAGCAGCAGCAGCAGCAGCAGCAGCAGCAGCAGCAGCAGCAGCAGCAGCAGCAGCAGCAGCAGCAGCAGCAGCAGCAGCAGCACGTACGGTCCGATAATGGCGCGGGCGGACACTCCGGGATCGGGCTCCACCGCGGCCTTCCAGGCGTCGATCTCGGCGTTCAGCTCGTCCGCTGCGGCCCCGCGCCACGACAAGGGGCGACAACGTCACGTCACGTCACGTCACGTCACGTCAGCGGAAGACGTCCCGCAAGGCCGCGAAACAAATTGAGAATTTACCATCGTCCGTATACCAGGAGCTCGCGTGCGATGGACGCCGAATCTTAGGCATCCTGCCGCGAAATATGCCCGAGAAGCACCGCGCCAGCGTCCAGTTTACTCGGTGATTGAGCAGTTGAAATCTGGCTAATTGCGCATTCTGGTAGTGAACCTGCCCCAGGTATGTTTGCGATGCACGAACCACGGAGGTGCAGCCTCGATGGCTTGCTAGGGCTTCGATGCAGGGGCTCCAGTTGGTTTCGCCGTACAACTTCGCGTTGAGGGCTTTCATCGACGTTTCAGATAATTTCACATGTCATCAGCCATATTGCATATGCAGAGTTATGCTTAGCTCCCAACGGCAGGGCCTGAATGTTTCGATGGCAGCGAATACTGAGTATGTACTACCGTAAAGCGTATTCTCAAAGTCTCGATGTTCTGATAAGAAGATTAACTGTACAACCCAAGTGGGATGTGTTCCGTTCAGAACACCCCAAGTGGGATGTGTTCCGTTCAGGAATCCCATTCAAAATTTCCCAGCAGTACAGCAAAACGGACGGCATGAGCAAAAACTGCTGTAAACATTGCAGCCTTTGAACGGGGGCGTTGACGCGACGTTGACCGTATTGCCGAACCCTCCGCGGTGCGCTTGCTTGACCCCTCCCTGCGCCTCCTGGTCTGAATAAATGTTAATGACGAGCCATTGTGATTGCCACGCTGGCACGTCCTAGCACCGTAATGCGCCTGCCAGGAAGGCGGGGCTTCGGGATAGCCGTTGCAGGCGACATCTTGACTTGCTTGCGCGGGTGCTGACCATGTACGCGTGCTCTCTCCGGCTTTCCAGTACTCGCCAAGATAGGGCCCTAGAGCCGAGGGGCGCCCAACCCGCATCCTGCCGCACAGCCTCAGCGTCCTGCCACGCATGTTGCACCGTGCTTGATCGCCACGCGGCGGCACCCATACTTTGCCGTTAAGGGGGTCCGCGAGGGGGCCCTCCCTACCCGGGCACCTCGCCATACCTCGGGGCCCTGACCACTACCCGCCCCACCTCCCAAGCCCAGCGCGCGCGGACCCACCCTTAGTGCCTTCCACCGCCACACCGCCCCCGGTTCGTTCTTCGGGTTTATTTATTTTCTCAATTTAACCACCGCCCCACAGACGTCTTCCGCCCCTCCTTCCGAGCTCTGACCCTCTTCCTGATCAGGCCCACCCGGGACCAGCCAAGTCCATCCCCATCGCCCTGCGCACCGCACCCGCTTCGACCCATCTCCCCTGCGCGCAGCACGCATCCTGGCTCAATCAATAACACATGACCTTTCGTTTCCAGATTATTGTGGTTAGTATGTTTAGTAACCGTGTTTGGGTAAGGGGGGGAGATGTCCTCGCTCAACACAGGACCTACCTGGCAGGACGCCCGAGGGCGGGATCCCATTTGCCATCTCTCGCGGGACGCCGCGCGGCATTCCCGGGATACTGAAACAGGCTCCACCTCGTAACGGTCACCCGTAACGGTCCACCCGGTGGGGTCTCCGCCGATTCAAGGCGCGGGGTGGATTTACCAACGGGCTGTTGGGATGCTGGCTTGCTGCGCGCTGCATCCCGGGCAGCCGCACTCGGGCTCCTGCAGACCGGGGCCGCGGCGCCTGGCATGATGGGCGTCGTCCGCTCGGATCCGCGGTACGTACGGAGGGCGGTCCGCGGCGAGAGAACGCGGCGGGAGAACCAGCCGTACAGGTTACAGCTTGGCGTTGTCGAGCGCCTGCTTGTCGAAGGACGGCGTTGCTTTCGCGTCACGGCGTTGTCGTCGACGTTGCATTCGCGTCACGGCGTTTCAGGGCCCCCAACAAGTGTACGCACTGTCGGCCCGCGGCTACCAGCTAATAAATAAACGATGTCATCAAACCCCTGCGGGCTCCACTCGAAATGCTACAAGGTCCAACGGGGCTCCAACACCTCACCAATCGGACCACAGACCAAAGACCCAACCGAACAGCCCGCTAGCTTGGAACGCCCGGTCGGGACTAAGGGTCAACCTTGTAAGTTGAACAATCGGTGACAATCAAACCTAACATACAACGGGAGTGAAAAGTTGCGAACGAACGGTGAAGACGATCGCAAGGATATCAATGAGGGCCCCTCACGGGGCGCGAGGGGCGGGCCAGCGTGCGCGCGTGCGGCACATCTCGGTACGGCACTTCGTACCACAGCGCCATCGTACCGCACGTCATATTGAGTACAGGTAAGCGGATGCGGATGCAACCGGATTGATACCGTAACTGACCGACGGTCAGGTCAAGAGTGCAGCGGCGCGAATCCTCGCGAATGGGAGTAGTGGCGATGGGTGACCGGGTGAGCTGTGTGGCTATATATTTGTAGGCAAAGAACCGAACCGCCGGACGGCGAGGGAGGCTAGCCGCTGTTGCAGGCCCAGGGGATCTCCTGCCCGAAAGCCATCATGTCGCCACAGACGACGGGTGAGTCACACGGGCGACCCCAGGGACACTGGGCAGCGTCTCGCATACAAGAGACAACCGCAAGAGGACAGGACGACGCATTAAACGTATCATCCTACCGAAAACAACCAGCGAACAGCGCCACCGCGCATCATCCGCGACCGAGCTCAGCATCAATGGAATCGTCACCATAAGCACCGTTATCATCATCACCAAGGGATGGAGGCAAGGGCCACCAGCAGCGCTGCAGACACCTGTGGTCGGACGGGGCCGCCAGCCCGGAGCGGATGACCGCCGCCCACCTCCTCAGTCAGCGGCGTCTCCCCACTACTGACACCAGGAACCGCCGGCAGCAGTACACAGTGTACGACAGCCGTTGGCCCAGCAACCAGTCTACCAGAGGCTTCGGAGTACGAGCCCGCGCGAGCGAAAGCACGACAGCGGCCGCAGGGAAGTTCGTCGCGGCGGCGGCGGCGCCCGCGGCGGCGACGCTGTGGGGCCAGCGGCGTCAGCTCCGGGACCGCTGCACGCATCCGTGATACCGGCACTTGGGGGCCACACGGAGCGGTGGAGCGGTGGAGCGGTGGAGCGGTGGAGCGGTGCACCGGGGGCCGTTCTATGGCGCCACATTGGCGGCACTGCGACGCGCCAGCACAGGCGCCCCCATCGGCCCCTGCCCATCCTCGTCCTTCCCCAATGAGCAATGACCCCCGCGGGTGCACTCCGGTCCGTACTTTTCGTGGCCCCCGGAAAGGCCCAAACGAGTACGAAGCGTGGTGTCGTACCATGCCGCACTCGCTTCCCACACTCTTGCAGCAACAACATGAATCGTACCGAAACCGCGGAGCCAGCAAACCTAAGGGCGCACCTTCCTCGTCAAACAAACCCACGCTCCTGCCAAGCCATCCACGCTTGCCCCTTATTACCCGCAAGTCAGCAAACGCAGCGTGACCCGAATCGACGCGACACCACACAACCCGACGCGACGCGACTACAACAACATGGCGACTTCTGTGCGGGCTGCTGCTGTCGTATCGTGTGTTCGTGTCGTGCTGCGCGCGTTGGTTACTTGTGGTCCTGCTGTCGGATGGCCGTTCAACTCCTCCTCAACTCCTCCAGCCTGACTGGGTTCCCCCCATCCCAGGGCACCAGGTGCAGGGGTCCCAGCAGTTGGACACCGCACTTTCAAAACCCTGAAACCTTAAACCCCTAACCCTCGTCGCCACCGGCCCGCTTCCGGCGTCAGCCGGCCGGCGTGCTTTTATCGAGCACACCATCCCCAGCCATTCACCGTCCCCAGCCACATCAGCCGCTGCCCTCCACACCGACAGGTCGCGGTGGGTCCCCAAGCTCCAAGTCGTCACAAAGGGATGGAGTCGTAGCAGTGACGGATGAAGGATAGCGGCGGCGGCGGCCGACCCATGGGTCCACGTCCGACCCATGGGTCCACGTCCGGAGTTCCATGAATGGTGCCGTTGCTGATGCGGTGCCTCCGTGCCTCCCTCCTTGAACCTCCTCGCACCTCTCGAGACCCCTGGAACCTGATGAACGCATCACTCCGTCGCCATCATCGGTCCAACACACTCGATACGAGGCACAATACGTTGCGCTCCGATCCCCTTCAACCAACCGGGCTGCCAGCTGCCAGCTGCCAGCTGCCGCGCGCGACAGACAGAAACACGCCAGACGCCAGTGGAATTAGAGGTCGCAACACCAAAAAGCAAAGCATCGTCGCCCGCCCAGTCCAGTCCGCCCAGTCCGCCATGTCCATATATATCATCTGCCTCAGGCCACCAGCTCCCGGGGCAGCCACCAGCTCGCGGTGGCGGCTGAGAGAGCGGCGCTTCCAGCGCGAACGCCTCAGGACGCCCCGGGGGGGGGCGGCGCCACCGCGCCTCCGGGACGATTGTGCGCTCCGCCTTGCCCTCCATGTACGACAACTAACGACATTAAAGACACATTGTCGACGACAGCTATAACGACATCAACGACACCTTGTCGACAACAGCTAACGACATCAACGACAACGAAAGATTACGACGACGATGACGACGACGACAACACCATGAGTACGATGACGCCCGGCGCCGCAATCCTCGAAGACGTCCCTTCCTGCCAAGGAACCTTGTTCCCATCGCGGGGGCGAGCGAGCCCGCACGCGTGGCTGCCCCTTGGCGGAAGTCGTCCACCACCTTTGTAGCATTACCGCTAATCAACCAATCAAGTGACGTGGGGCAGGTAGGAAGCAACGCAAACAACGCACAGCGGACACCCCCCAGCGCACATACGCACACGGGAGGTCTTCTCCTCTCTCCCCTTCCCCACATCCACATCCACACACACACACACACACACACACACACACACACACACACACACACACACACAAACACACACACGTGCGCGCGGCACCCAGTTCTTCTTCACCAAACGCGACGCAGAGGAGGAGAAAGCGGGAAACCTTCTCTGCTTGAGTGCGTGACTCACAGGGCGCGTGTTCGTGGGCAGGCGCAGCAGGAGTGCGTGACTCCCCAGGGGGCGGGGCGGTGCCCTGCGCTGCGCTGCGCTACCCTGCGCTGCGCTGCGCTGCCCTGCGCTGCGCTGCGCTGCGCTGCGCTGCGCTGCGCTGCGCTGCGCTGCGCTGCGCTACCCTGCACTGCGCTGCGCTGCGCTGCGCTGCCCTGCGCTGCGCTGCGCTGCCCTGCGCTGCGCTGTGCACATAAGGGAGTGGCGCTGCAGGCGGTTCGAGGGAGGACTACGTCCTCTCTCCGCGGAGGTCTACGTTTCCACACTCACACACACACCCCGCGGTGCTGCCAATCTGCCACACCCACATTCACATACACATCCACACCGCAGCGCGCAGCAGCCGCCGTCACTGTGGCCACGGCACTGCGGCGCACACACCCGTACGCCACTGTGGACACCGTTCTGCTTATTCGCGGCTCAGCTTTTCTCCTTGCTAACACACCCGTACGGTACTTGGAAACCCATCCCGCCCTCGGGGGGTCCCAGAGCAGTGTGGGAGCCCAGCCATCGCTCCACCCAGCTTTCACTCCGCCCTCACCCTGCCCTCACTTATCATCACGTCGTGTCAACTCCGAACAGCGCGAACCACGTCCTCGCGGGAAGGTGTCGTGTCGTAACTTCCTTTCGCGTGCCCGGGGTGACATCGATTCACGGTCTCAAACCGGGTGAGCGCGGCCTGCGCGCGCCTCGAACCCACCGTTGTACACGTGTACTACATGCACGGGAACTCGCCTGTCGTACTTAAATGCACAGCAACTCAAACCGTACTCGATGCACGGCATCCGTCTCAGTCGCATTTCATGCACCGCGCGTCACCACATAATCTCAAACGTTGTTCATGCCCGGCAACGAACTCAACCAACCGTACTTTTCAGCTTGAAGCACTGCCGCGCTTTGTCGTTGCTCGCTCCGCATCAGCATCACCGCCGCCACCGCCCGCAACCCCGACCGCCCAACATCAACGAAACCAGCACCACCACCGCCGCCACCGCCTACAGCTCCTACTCTTTGGTTCTTTGGGGCATCTCTCTTTCTCTTGCCACCTCTGTTGTGTCGCGTTCCGCAACGGGGGGCCACGTCACGCCGCGTCTCGCCCTCCCAGACCTCGATCGCGACGGGGGGCGACGTCTCTATTCCACCAACGGGCCGCACACAGCCCGGCGTCAGACGACCGTACGGATGCATGCCGTACGGATGCATGCCGTACACAGCAATATACGGTCGTATAGCATGACGCCCTGACGCTGTTCACCCGGCAGTACCGAACCGAAACTTGGGCGATGCAGACGCGCTCTCCCACAGCCTCACACCGCAAAGTAATGCTTGCTCAGTAAACGGCAACAAGTTCTGAAGCGCGCACCCGCAACACGTCCATGTTATGTTTTATTGAATGTAATAATCATGCGTCCGTACCCCAAGGTCAGTCGTACATCTGGTCCTGGAAAAACCATGGAGGTCCCTTCACTCGACAATTCACTAACCGGTGTCCCGCAACAACAACAACAACAACAACAACAACAACAACAACCCTGTACGTGTACGACATGTTGAGGACGCGCGAAAGCGCCCGGGCCCGCGACCGCGGCAGTACGGCACACACGCACAGGGATTCGGACTAGGGATTCGGACTAGGGAAGCCCACTTCCGGGCACGTAGGGGATCCGTGGGTGCCCGCGGAGGGTAGGGCCAGACCAGTGGGAGTTGGCAGCTGGACGTGTACCCCGATCTGCTGTATCACTGCCTGAGCGACCGGGCATGCCCAGAAATGGTGTGCCCGTGGTGAACACGGGTGGGGCCCCGCACCGCCGTACTCGCCACACCCGCACGCCTCGGGGTGGGCGTTGTGGAGGTGGCTGTTGCCAGGCAGCGGGACCCCGTCAACCGCCAGGCGCCACAGTGTTTCTTTGTGCTCTCGTTCCCACTTGATGGCCCAAAGTCGCTGTAGAGTGGCAGGCATGCTGAATGCCGGGGGCCCAGCCACTCCGTCTGTCTCAAGCTGTCCCCTGGCCTCCTGCTCGTATTCAGCATGCTGTCGTGCCCGTGCTGCCGCCACCTCCTGCATCTGCAGCTGTGTCGCCAGCCGGACCGTCAGGCCACTAAGCTTGACCGTCAGCGAGTTGGCTAGCCTCCACCCCATCCGGTCCACAATCCGCCGACGGGTCTCTTCCTCGGACTCCAGGTCCCCCGCCCGCTCGGGATGGTCCAGCACCGCTCCTGCAGCTCCCCGCCACTCGTCGCTGATGTCGGCGAGTAGACAGTGGATGGCCGTCAGGGTCGGCCCCCGCCTTAAGGTCATGGACCCCTGTGGACCCAGGTGGTCGCGGACCCACGCGTCCCATCCAGCACCGGCTGCGGGTGCCTCGCCGGCTGCACGCGCGACCCGCACTGCGTCCCCTACTGTGCGAAGCTTCCCGCATGCTGCCAGGCGTGTGTGCCGCCTCTCCAGGCCGGGCCACGCTGGCGGGTCCGCGGTGTCCCGCGTCTCCACCGGCGTGAAGTCCGGGTCCGTGTCGCCTGTGCGGTCCTCCATGCCATCGTCCGCTGCCCCCGGGGCGGTGTTAGGTAGGAGTGGGTTCCCCCACAAGGGGATGTTGAAGCACCAGTCGCCGGCCGCCGGGAGTGGGGATGAGTCCACATCTTGCACCGGCGGGAGGCGGCTGAGGGCCCCCATGATTCTGCGGATGTCCTGCGGCAGCGATGCCAATCCAGGCAGCGTGTCCGCGCTGTCTGGCGGGCCTGCCGTCAGTACTGAGCTGGGGCTAAGATTCGGGTGGTGGTGCCGAAGGTAGGTGGCCGTCACCTGCGCCCACGGGTGGCCGCGCGCCCCCGGCGGCTGGCCCACCGACCGGGCCAGGCGTGTCGCCCACACAGCCTCCCGCGCGTAGCAGTGGGCTTTGAGTGGCAAGAGTCCGAAACCGCCCGTGGCCGGGTGGCCATAGAGCAGCTGTCGGGGGACGCCCGTTAGGCGTTGGCAAGGCGTCACCGGGCTGACCCGCCGGTCCCCGACGGCGGCGGCCCAGCTCTCCAGTTGTTCCTCCTCGCCTTGTGTGGGGAGGCCGCCATGCTCCCAGTGGAACGTATCCAGTTGTTTTCTGGATCTGCGACGACCTGAGCAGCACCCACCGACACTGTTGGATTCTCCACCCCCTACGAAGAAGCGACGCCGGAGCGAGTCGACCACCCACCCGCAACGGCACGCGCCGTCATGGCCGCCTACCCCGCAACGACAAGAGCGGTCATGTCAAACCCGTCCGCAACGAGAATCAGACTGCGGCGCCCTTATTTGCCGCCGCCCGTGAACGCCCTCTTGAGTATCCCAAACAGCTTCCTGAACGCGCCGTCCTTCTTCGTCTTGTTCTTCTTCTTGATGACTTGGGCGGTGGCCGGGACCTCCGAGCAGCCGTCCGCCACCATAGCGCCCTCGCACACCAACCCGCTGCCGTACGCTCGTCCCACGGCAGAGCCCTCCCTCCGCATGCTGTCGTCCACCCCATTCAGCGGTGTCCCCAGGCTGGACGCCATCTCCATCGACGCCGGCCGGTGCCGTACATGTAACGGCGTCGCGCCGCAGCCGACGCCACCGCTGCCGCTGCCGCCGCCGCCGCCAGAGTTTGGTACCGCCAGCGACGGCCGATCCGTAGGGCCCGTCACGCCGCCACTGGGCCGCGGTGACGTCAGCGTTGACCAGGCCGGTGGCGGTAGTGGCAGCCCCGGCGACGCCGGCGACTCCCCGCCGCCGCCGCCGCCGTACCACTTAGCCTCCGCTTCACGCTCCGACGCTACCGGCGACACGGGCGCGACGTCCCGAGTCCATCCCGACGGTGAGTGGCCACTTCCCGGACCCACCAGCACACCGAACAAGCGGTTCCGCGTCATTGACACAGCGGCGGCTGTAGCAGCCGCCGTGGCGGCAGCAGCAGCAGCAGCCAGCGTTGTTGTTGTAGCACCCGGGGATGCTACAGCCGGCACCACCGTAGCCGTGGTGGGTACGACGCGCGTGTTCGCGGAACTGATCGCCCGGCGGCTGGCGCGGGAGATTTGTACGAAAGTGTTCTGCTCCGTAGCGCCGGATGCCGTACCGTTTTGCACAGAAAGATCCTTAGCGAGCGTGCCGTCGGGTATACCGCCGCCGTCGCCGCCGCCGCCGTCACTGCCAATGCTGCCGTCGCCTTTGGCGGCGGCGGCGGCGGCGGCGGCGGCGCCGGGCCGCAGCGGCGAGCCGTCGCCGAGGTGGTTGTCGGTCGTCTCCGCGGCCGCCGCCACCGCGGCCACTGGCGCAGTCCGCGAGAAGACGCGTCCGCCTTCGCCGGCGCCGGCGCCGCCGTCGCCGTCGTCCTCTGCCTCATTTCCGCTGTCTTGCGGCGCCGATGTGTCCAGCCAGGCCTGCATGATCCTGTTGGTCGACTCCGCGCTGAAGACGGCCCCGGCGGCTTCGCCCCGAAACCGCTGCTGCGTCTGCTGCGTGAGCTGCTGCTGGACGGCGGTAGGCACCGGCGTCACACCGCCGCCGCCGCCGCCGCTGTTGTTGCCGCCGCTGGCGCGCAGGTGGTGGTGCGCCGGCAGGTGCGGCCCCGGCGACATGTCCTGGACCTCCAGGCGGTGCGCCGACAGGAGGAGCCCCGGACCTGGGAGGGTGAGGAGACTGGCGGCCAGCGAGGATGCGGGCCACCGCCTCCGCTGCTGCTCCTCCTGCTGCAGCTGCTGCTGCTGCTGCTGCGGCGGCTGCAGGACTCTCTGCTGCCGGGCGGGGGAAGACAGGGACGAGAGCAGGCGTGTAACGGCAGTGTTGAGGCGGCTGCCGCCGCCGGCATCCCCGTCCGGGGTCTGGTGCGGCTCCTGCAGCGGGGGCTGCTGCCAGGAGAGAGACATCGGCATGCCCGCGGAGGCCATCCGTGCCGCCGGGGAGGGCCCCTGGAGCGCAACGTCGACGCGCCGCTGTGGCTGCGCCGACGCGGCCCTTTCCAGCATCAGACGCCCCCGCGGCGGCGGCGGCGGCGGCGCTGCCGGCGGCGACGGAAACGGTGGCGTGAGGTGTACGGCCACACCGCCGCCGCCGCCGCCGCCGCCACCGAACAAGTCCCTTGGCGGCGGCACCGCCGCCGAGACGACCTCGTGTTGCGACGCCGCCGCCGAGGCGATCGTGTCTGGGTCCGTGTCGGCGTGGACAGACATGCCCGTACTTGCCGTAGCTGCCGTACTGCCAATCCGACGGATGCCCTGCGCGATGGTCATGTCGGACGCGTAGCTCTGCGACGCCTGCCGGTTCTCGGATTCCGTACTGTACGGCAAGCTTTGTGCGGCGGCGGCGCTGACCTGGCTGTCCTGCATGCTGTCGAGTCCACCGAAGTTGCTGCGGCGGCGGGCGCTACCACGGCGGTCTGGGGGCACGAACGACTTGGCAGCGGCGGCGGCGGAGGTGAGGGAGTCGCCGGCGTGGCCTGGCAGCCCGCCGCCGTCGGCGGCAGCCGCCTCCGCCTCCGCCGCGGCCGCCTCCGCCGCAGCGGCCTTCTCCGTCGGGTTCCCCGCGGCATCCCCGCACGGGTTGGGCGCGGGCGGCCCCGCGCGTTTGCGTGCGGAGTAGTCCGCCGGCGCCCTGACGCACTTGTCAAACACCCCAGTGTCGCACAGCGCCAGGTTGCGGCAGGTGCCGTCCGCCAGCAGGTGTGGGTGGGGTGAGCTGCCGGTGTGGACGAGCGGATTGGCTAGCAGGGACAGGGTGTTGCTGCTGCTGCTGCTGTCGTCGTTGCTGTTGTCGTCGTTGATGTCGTATTGGTGGTGCTGGCTGGTGGAGGCGGTGGTCGGATAGTCGGCTGCTGGCCTGCAGGACGGGTGTTGGTGGTGGGTGCCACCGCCGATGGTGCCCGGCGGCGTGCGGGGCCTTATGCTGCTGCCGCTGTCGCTCCAGGCCGCCTCCGCCCAACCGTCGCTGTCCAGCCGGCGGGGCGGGGCCTGCAGCGGCTGCAGCTGTGACGGCCCGCGCCCGAGCGGAGACTGAAGGCCGCTGGCGGCGGCGACGGCGGCGACGGCGGCGGCGGCAGCAGCGGCGGCATTACGGCTCGGGCTCGCGATGCCTGTGGCAACGGCGGCGGCGCCGGCGTCGGCACCAGCGAACCGGGGCGAAGGAGCGGCGGGGGAAGGCGGAAGGAGTGACGGGCACCCGGCCGGGTCGGGGGCCGCGTGTGGGCCCTGGCGAGACATGTCGGCCTGCCAGGTATTGACGGGGCCGGCCAGTGCTGTATCCCTGGGGGGCCGGCGCGGGCCGGTGCCCGCCGAGTTGGGGGGCGGCACCGGCGGCGACGTCTGCAGGGGCCCCCTCGCCCTGCTCGCCCTGCTCTGCCAGTCCGCCGCGCAGAATGAGGTCGCCTGCTGCTGCTGCTGCTGCTGCTGCTGCTGCAGTAGAAGCTGCTGCTGTTGCTGCAGTAGAAGCTGCTGCTGATGCTGCTGCTGTTGCCGTCTGCGCTCCCCCCCTTGGCGGCCCCGGAAGCGGAGGTCCCCAGGAGCCATAGGCTGGAGCGAGCTGTTGGTCTCAATCATGTCACCCGCCTCCTCCTCCTCCTCCGCCTCCTCCTCCTCCTCCGCCTCCTCCTCCTCCTCCTCCTCCTCCTCCTCCTCCTCCGCCTCCTCCTCCTCCCGGCCCTCCTCATCGTCGCGCTCTGCGCCTTCACCCGCCGCGCCACCGCTGCACGCATCACCCGCGCCCGCTTTGCGCCGTGCCGCCGCCGCCCCGCCATCCACGACCGCCTTCCGACGGTCACCCTCCGTTGTGGAGTTGGCATCCGTCAGGTGCGCTGACGTACCCTGGCTTCGCAAGCCCTCGCCGGGGGTGGGCGGCGGCGAGGGCACCGAGGCAGCTGACACAGCAGCCGCCGCCGCGCCGCCGCCGCCGCCGCCGCCCTGCAACTGCAGCGACCGCCTCGGCTGCTGCTGCAGCACGTGATGCGGCCGATGAGGATGGTGAGCCGGCAGCTCCAGCTGGTGGGTTGTGCTGCTGGCCTGCGGTGTACGACCGCCGCCGTACAGGTGCTCCAGGCGTGTCCCCGCGAGCAGGCGCGGCACGCTCCAGAAGTACGGCGACTGCAGCAGCTCGGCGGCGGTGGGGCGCCTCCGCGGGTCGAGCTGCAGGCACGACTCCAGTAGCTGGATCAGCGCGGGGTCGGCGCCCTGCACCCGGGTGTGCAAGGGCCGCCCCCGCTGCGGCACCCTGACGCGGGCGAGGCGGGGCTTGGAGGACAGGGCTGCGTGCTGCGCCTGTGGCAGCGGCCCGAAGCAGCGCATGATGCGCCACAGCTGCTCGCCCGAAGACTTGCCTGCGAGGAGGCGGCGAAGAGGCCCCGAGGAGGCGGCGAGGAGGCCCGGCGGGCGGCGGCGAGGGGTGAAGGAGAGAGGCCCGCAGCAGGAAGCGATTCGCGGCCCGCAGCTAGGCAGTGGGACTCCAGCGGCGCTTTGCGTTGTCGCCCTAATGCCGTGTGGAGGTGGAGGTGTCCCTGGAGCGGTCTTTGACTGCTGGACATGACAGGACTCCAGGGAGCGCCGCCAGGGTTGTGGGTTCGTGCCCCGCCCGCCCGCCTCGCCCGCCCTCACCATCGCAATCACGCCCCGTGGCGCAGACCTGGAGAGTCCCAGATGCTCCCTCATGCAGCACCCCCCCGCTGTTTCTTTGTAACCCCCGCATCCCTGGGCAGCGAACCGTACCCTCACTACCACGTGTCACCCACCCACCCACCCACCTATCACCCACCCACCTGTCACCCACTCACCGGGGAAGAGCGGCTGGCCGTTGGAGAGCTCCGCGGCGGTGCAGCCCAGCGACCAGATGTCGGAGGAGGGGCCGTACAGGTCATTGACGATCATCTCTGGAGTCGGAGGAGGTGGCCCGATTGGAGCCGGTGGGGGCCGGTGGGGTTTGCAGGGACGAGCGCGACGGTGGCAGGGCGTGTGTGTGTGTGTGTGTGTGTGTGTGTGTGTGAATCGTTACATATCTGCCGGGCCGACGCTGGCCGGGGGCGCTAACCCGCCCCATACGGGAGACCGCCGAAGCAATCTCCCCCGGATTCGGGGGAGAGGGGCGTAAGGGACCTCTGTCCCCTCGCTCTCAACCAAGGGCGCGTGCCCGATCCCCGAGGATCGGTGACCGCTGTGCCCCCTCAAGGGAGTGGGCGAAGGCCCATCCCGGGCGGTCTGCGCCTCGCAGTCCGCTGTTCCACCTCCTCAAGTCCTTGCAACACCCAGGGCGCGTTCCTCAGCAATTCGGAGGCGTGCCCCTGCCCGGTGCGGTAAAACTAGCCTGGTCCCGCGTCCTATGTGTGTGTAGAATTGCAACCCGCCCGCCCGCCCGATCCCAGGTGGCAATATACTTACCATAGAACCGTGTGTGTGTGTGTGTAAAAGAGAACTGAGCCGCGAGAAGCGAAGTCCAGCGTATCAGGCGATGTAGGCGAAGGAAGTAGAAGACACCTACCCGAAATACCCGGAACCCGAAACCCGAATTACCGACAACCCAGATGGTAGTGAATGGTGACGGCGACGTAGAGGATGCGTGTATGTGTGTGTGTGTGTGTGTGTGTCGGTGGGTGGGTATGTGGGTGGGTAAGTTGGCGTGGGTGGCACGTGATCATGTGCTGCTCCTCAACCGAACACAGTCAGGTGCACGAGGGTCCGACCCACCAGCTCTGAGCGGACTGGGGGCAGCCGTCGCGAACAGCCCCCTCCCTCATGAATCGGGGCAGTTCGGGCGGTTCGGGCGGGTATTTCACCAAAGACTCCCTCTTACCCGCCAATCAACCGCGTGCCGCAACGGGGCTCGAACCCAAGGTCGGTCCTTCCCGCACCTGAGTGACCCTCCACCCCCCTCCGCAGTCCTCTACCGCCCTCCGCAGTCCTCCACCGCCCTCCGCAGTCCTCCACCCCCCTCCGCAGTCCTCCACCGCCCTCCGCAGTCCTCCACCGCCCTCCGCAGTCCTCCATCGCCCTCCGCAGTCCTACCTTTTACCGTCAATCTCTACCGCTCAGTCCACAGCGCGTGGTGCCGCCACTCCCTCCCCCGTATCCCTTGCCACGTCTGCCCCCACGCCGTGCAGCTCCCCCGCCCCCGCCCCCGGCCCTGCCCTCGGCCCTGCCCTCGGGCCCCCGCCCCCGGCCCCGCCCCCGGGATTACCCCCGCCCCGGCCCCCTCCATCCCCCGCCTGCCCCGTCCCCACCTGGCGCCCTGTACCACCGGGTGACGACGTAGCTGGACATGTCCTCCACCTCGCGGGGGCCGCACCGGGTGGGGCGGGCGAACCCGAAGTCGCACAGCTTCACCTCGCCCGCCTCGGACAGCAGGATGTTGGCGGGCTTGATGTCGCGGTGGACCACCTGCGCGACGGGGGGACAGGCGGGGAGGGAGCGCGGGGGCGGGGGGCGCAAACACACACTCGAACACCACAGAAGGTGCACGCGTGTGTTGCTTTGGACTCTGCCCACCAGACAGGGTGGCTATCTTAAGATATAAATATCTATTCGGCCGAAAAACTTCTGAAATTTTAGATACTTTTGGCCTGCCAAAACATGGAGTTTAAGATACTTTGACCCCTCGTGTGGGACATGATATCTTCCCGTTGACATATACTCGGACCAGTGATTGGGTCCCCGATATCTCCCACCCGGGGTCGGTTCTCGCCGTCTGCAGTCATCTATGGCTAGGTGTTGCACTTGTGGGTTCGGTTAGTGGAAGTTCTCTATCAATGTTGCGCCCTGTCCGATGCCCTCTGTGGATACTTCGGGCCGTTTCCAGTTAGAAATATCTCCCCATAGACAGATACTTTCAGCGTTTCGAAGCCAGGTGTATCTCTGGCCGTAGATACTCCCAAAAATAAGATAGCCACCCTGCCACCAGAATGGTACGTCATGGCGCCGTACTGTTGCGTGCAGCAACTCTCAGTACTGTACAGCACGCCATACTCACCTTGTTGCGGTGCAGGTACACGAGCGCTTGCAGCAGCTGCCACACCAGCAGCTTCAGTCGGGGCCCGGGCAGGCCGTCGGGGTGCTCGTCCAGCTCCTGGAAGGCGCTGCGGCCGATGTACGGAAAGACCTGGATGGATGATTGCCGCACGGGGCAGGCGGCCAGCCCTGTAAAGCTCACTCTGGCGAAGAGCCCCGCGGTCAAAGCAGTTTTGGGGGCACACAGAAAAACGGAGTCCTGGTGTCTTGCCCCACCGAGACGACACCAATGCAGCCCAGCGCAATAAACACACACACGGTTTCGGATGCCACCGATGGCCCACGCTGGGGCCCACTGCAGTCTGTGGAGGCACTCATACGACACACCTCAAGGCACCGTAAATGATGGGGCACAGCACAGCGCAGCACAGCACAGCATAGCGCAGAGCAGCGCAGCGCGGTGAGGCACACCCACTGTGACATCCTTAATAATAACACTCAACGCAGCGCACCCCCACCAAGAACACGCGGCCCGTGGTGGTCTTGAACGCATCCACCAGCGGCGTGATGGCGGGGTGGCGCAGGGACTGCAGGGTGCGCACCTCGCGTGCGGCCATCCGCATGACCTGCAGACAGACAGGGCCGGCGCGCAGACCACCCCACGACCCCACGTCGTCAAGGAAGACAGCGGAAACCGCGCAAAAACAATGCAACAGACTCGCCCCACCCCGCCCAGGGTCGAAGGCGCTCTCGCATCCCACTGGGCAACAGCCGCCGGCACCCGACGACGACGACGACGGGACTCCCTCAGATGAAGCCGCGCAGTTGGTGACCCACGGGTCCGCTACTGTCACATGGGATCAGGCAACCAGGGTCCTTTCCCTTTGTTCGTTTTCTCTTTGGAATCCTTGTCTTACTGTCATGGAATCCATTTGCTGCATTTTGCTGTTCCTGACCGTATCCTCCCTTTCGACCCCGGCTCCTCCAACAGCTATAGCAGCAACCCTCCTGCGATGGGATGATACCGGCTGCTTCTGCGCGCGCCCCCTCGTAACCTCCCGTCCGTCGACGAGCGCGGCACGAGCACACAGGGCCCCTTCGCCCTCCCCCGACGGACACCGGAAAGCGGATGGACACATCAGGTACGGCAAGTACGGCAGCACGCGAGGCGACGCCGCGGCCGAGGTTGCAGCGGACCCTAGCAGCCGCAACGCGTCTGCGGGGCAGTCCGGTCAGCCCGCGAGCGGCACCACGAATCAGCGGCGGCTTGGAACTGCTGGTTTTGTCCGTTCGTTTAGCCGGTCGGTCGTTTCGTTCGTTCGCTTGTTCGTTGGTTGGGTTGTTGGTTGGTTCGGTCGGTTGCACGGGGCTCCCAAAGGGCCACCCAGCAACCGTACGTTCCCCCCGCCGGCCCCGGCGCATATGGCCCGGCCCGTCGCCATCGCGCCCGATCGGGACGTCGACGTGTGAAATGTCTGGCGCGGTGGACGAATCATCCGGACGCGGGGCAATCGAAACACGGGGACACGAAACCCCTGAGGGTTTTCCCGGTGCTGTGCTCTGGATGTCCCCTCCTTGGCGGAAACTCGCGGAAACCAACGGCACAGAGCTTGCCGTCCCGCATGCACCCGCCTGGTGCCCGTGTCAGCTATGCCCTTCATTGGGGTCCGCCGTTTCCGGTAGTTTGTTGCCTGCTGTGATGTACCGCCACCCAACACCTACCTCGGGCCGTTCCACATGCTTCCACATGCCGGCTCACCGCTGACATGTGGGACCTAACTGTCGTACCTACCTCGGGCTCCTCGTGCGCCTGCTTGAAGCCCTTGATGGCCACCAGTCGGCCCGTCGCTCGCTCCACGCACTGCCACACGAAGCCGTACGCGCCTGCAGACGGCGCCAACAGACTTGGGTTATTGGGTTCTGCGCGGTGTTAACTTTGCGTTTCGACCCACAAACAACTGCTGCCTTCCCCGCGCGACGCAAGGTGAAGAGGTTGCGCAAGAAACGCAGAGATCGCGGATTGCCGCTCCCTTTTGCTGACTGCGGCCGGGGTCCGGTCCGTCCCGCGCTGGTCTGCAGACGGAAATCTTACCTTCACCCAGAGTTGCCATGTAATCATATTCCTGCAACGTGGGAACCCAGGAACGCATGTGCTTTAAAATCTACGGTTCGTTACGAAGCCAGCCAGGAGGATTGGTGATGAACTCGTGTTAACAAATCAAAATATATTCTGATAGTTTAAATCCAGGTCGATCTATTGCTGGTTTCTAGTGACTCACCTCCATGCGGCTGCGCCACCCAGCGAAGTTTGGGCTATTGGCGCGACACCGTGACTTCTGACTAAGAATGCTCGGTTCTGGTTATTTTCATTTCGATAACCTGAGACGACCGGTGCTGCGGCTTGAAAAGGTAGGACCAATCCAGTCGTCCGGTTCGCAACATTTTTGGGAGGGACCGAGCGGCGTCATTGAGTGGATTTCAACTTAAAACCAATACGCGTGACTGCAGCTTGCGTGAGTCGCCGCTTTCCGGCCGGCCAGAACTGATTGAAATGGTTCGTATTATTAACTGGTTACGGCTTGGGGGGTTACGGGCGACGCATCGTGACGCTCGACAACAACAACGAAACTCGCACAATGAATAACAACGACATCCTAACTATAGTCTTAACTCAAAGCTTGTTTTTTAGGTGAGGTCACGCTCCCCGCCACAATGCGTGGATTCTCGTCGAAGACAGGATTCATGGGCGTGCGTGAAAGAGGCTCTATTTGTGACTGGCCATGGGTCTATTGCCAAAGCTGGTTTCCTTCATGCGGCTCCCAACAGACACGCAGCAGCACATGCAGCACACATGCTTGCCCTTCAACGTTTGGTTACAACGCGACGCTGGTCGTCCACTGATGGCCTTACCTGGGGATGAATGTTTCGATGCGTCAGTGCACAAGCCGTGGCGGTCGTCAAGACCTGCAACCGGTCCGACGGTTAAACCTCAAGACACCACACCACACCACACCACACCACACCACACCACACCACACCACACCACGTCTCACCGCCTCGGGTCAGAGCATCGCCGGTCAGCGGGTTGCAGGAGTGGGATTACAGTGGGGGCCAACAGCCAGGAAAGGGCACTGGACACGACTGGTGATCCACTGTGGTAGTCCCGTGGAGGCAGACGGAGGGTCAGTATGTGCCCAATCCGCCGCCCTCCGCTGCAAGGGCGCCACGCCGCGCACCGCGCCCCAACAGATCTGTCCCGACCCCATCTCGCGGTCTAGGGCCCACGGCGGAGCCTGGCGTGATCCATAATACAGCCCAGTACCGTACCGTACCGTACTATATCGTACAACTCAACGCCGACAGGTCCGCAGGGGGGTTCAGCTGGGGGGACGGGCTCGCGAAAGCAACCAACTGAACAGCCGTGCCTAGCTACCCGTGCCCCCCCGACGTCCTGTCCGCCCCCGCATGACTCGTGTGCGGCCGGGAGATAAAGAACCTTCAAGAATTAGAGGACGGCGCAGGCTGCGCACACTTGCATGGCCACGTCAGCTCGTACGAGTGTACGACCCAGTGTACGACTCAAACTTGGGTGCGCAGCGCCGTACGTCAACCGGGCGCGGCGCCACGCACTGGCTGACCGCCTCACGCGCCAGCGGGTCGCAGCCAAGCGCCAAGCACCGCTCGGTTAACAACACTGCTGAGCATCATAATAGTTCCATATCGTATTATTATTATTATTATTATTATTATTATTATTATTATTATTATTATTATTATTATTATTATTATTAAGCAGTTATTATAAGACAAACGAACAGCTGCACCTAACACCTTGATGCGGCGCCGACCCATGTGCCAGTGCCTCACGCGATGGAAGGGGGTTTGCCCTAATCACATAATCCAGTACATGCGAGCTCCACCGCAGGGGCGGCCAAGATAGCAACAACGGCCCCATGCGATACGACAAAGCTCGCTGCCGTACGGTACGGCGCGATACCGTAAACTACAACGCCAGGTGTTCGCCTCCATTTTCACGACCAAGAAAAATGGGGGAACCGACAACGACACGGTTAAACAACAGCCGCGAGTCTGCAACAACATACTGGGCACCTGCGAACCTGCAATCCGCCGCCGTGATCGGCCGTCATGGCTGCCGTACAAACATCGCGCCAACGCCACAATTCGTCGGAAGCGCTTTGTGGGCCCCTTCATTCACCGGATCGCGTCGCGACTTTGTCAGCATCTCGATTGCTCAAGCAGCGTTACCATCCACACACATTAATGAAACTGAACGAAATTCGCATCAAGCCGTCCATCCGGAACGCGGGGCCCATTCACCGGCGCGCGCACTCGCTCGCTCGCGCCTCGAGGCCCACATGCGGGCCCACACACGTTCACACCACGCCGAGGGGTGGGTGGGTCCAATCCGGCTGGCTACACCCACCAAGGATGCCAAGATGCCGGGGGTGACCTCGACGCGCTCCGGCGACCGTCTACCCCTCGTCGGGGCGGCGTATAGGCGCCGCCGGCAGCCGCCACCGGGTCACCTCCGCTGCCCAAGCACCGGCAAGGAGCGACGCGGCATATGCTGCACGCGGCTGCGTCAGACACAGACACATAGCCCCGCAGCCGCAGCCGCAGCCGCAGCCGCAGCCGTCCGAAGGGTCTTCCATCCGACCTGCCGCGTGCGAGAGCACATGCCGTACCCCCGCGCAAGCCCCTCGGAACAGGCCCCGGTCGGGGTGCGTCTCTTGCCCGACCATGGCCGCTGACACATGTAATCGTTGTTTGTACACATACACACACGCAGGCAAACGCAGGCAAACGCAGGCACGCAGCCCACGTGCGGCACCGCACGGCGGGGGGCTTGGTGAGAGGGGTATGCCGCCGGACGCACGCGACGTGTCCCCCTCGGGCGGAGAGTGGGAGGAGGAGGAAAGCCGTCGCCGGGCGGTCAGGCAAGAGGGCGTCGAGGTCCGGGGCGGAATGGCGACGACAGATTTCGGGAAGCCGCCGATCTAGGGTCGAAGTGGGGTCCAAGTCGGGTCGGGGACAGGGTTCAAGTGGGGTCGGGGATGGACAGGCTCGCCGCCCCGCAGGCGGAACCCGGATGCGACGGCCGCCCCCGTGCAATGCAGCATGCACCCCCTCTCCCCAGCCTGCACCCCACCCCGCGCGCGTACTTCCAGCTCATGCCGCGTGCCATCATGCACTGCACAGTACATAAGAACTACGCATCGCATTTCACAGCAGACAGCGCCGCAATGTTACGGCGGCGGAAGACTACAGCGTTGTTCAACCGGTTCCGCGCACACACACACACGGGCCGGCTCTTGCACAGCAGTCGCACAGTTTAATAGCTGGGGGCCCCGCAGCAACCACGCAAAGCGCGCGGAAATCAACGGAACAGCGACAATCATCGAGCACCCCCATGCAAGGCCTCCCAGATACCTACCCGCGCAGCACAAGGTCCCACGAGGGACAACTGCCAGCAAACACACACGTGGATCACACAAACGTGGGCTTCTCATTAGTCATGCGCAGATCGGGGGCGGCTCAGTTCCCCGGGGTCCCGGGGGTGTGAAGCAGGCGGGCGGTGGCACCGCAACCTTGCGTTTCGGAGCATGGAAATGTAATAATATCGCCAGCAAAACATTAGTCGGAGGAGGAGGATGCGGCGCCGTGATGACCATTCAATCGGCAGCAAATAACCCACATGGTGTCCTCAAGGGCCGCAAGCTCAAATTGCCGTACATTCCGGCCCCGCCGCACATCGGGTTCGTGGGAAGGGTTCGTAGGTTGGACGTACCCCTCCCTGGAACGTCCCCCAAGACACCCCGCCCTAGCCGTCCCTCCTTTTTCTCCTAATCCATCGTTGCGCCCTTCCTCATGCGACTTTCGATCCTTGAAACAGCTGCAGCCTCTCGATTTCCGGCCGGCAGACCGGCTCGGGTGATTGATAGCCAGCCGGCCCAGCCCAGGTCAGGCAGCCGCACATCAGCTCAGCCTAGCCGCAGACAATGCACCTTGCTGATGAATTGCGACGATTATTATAATGATGATGATAAGGCATTTAGTAAGCTGCTGCTGCTGCTGCAGCAGCAGCAGCAGCAGCAGCAGCAGCAGCAGCAGCGAGGCTGCAGACAGGACGCCCTCGAGAGTCGAGACGCGCTCATGCAATCGTGCGGGCTGATCGTGATGCGAGGTCAAAATGATGATGATGCCGCGTTGACCCATCGAGCGGTTGCGCTCTCCCCGTGCTCCCGACCGCCTACGCCATACGTCCCTGGCGGACCCCCCGGAGCGAGCAGGAGGGCGCGACAGGCCCCGTGCTAAGGAGCACACAAAACGGCGGTCCGCCGTGATACCCCAAACCCACATCCCATGCCGCATTCCATCAACGTGCACTGCGGCCGGCCGGCCCTCCGGCCGACCGGTCGGCGGGCAAGCCGAAGGGCAGGCCGGAAGGCATGTCCTGGCTGATTTGTTACGATTCCCAGCCAGCGACTGCGCCGCCCAAAGCAGCACCGCCGCCGCGAGCGAGTCTTACCATCGTACATCAGTAGGAGTCGGCGCGCACCCACCCACCCACCCGCGCACCCACCCGCCCGCCTGGCCTGCTCTGACCCCAGCGTCGGTGCGCCGCGACCGTCCATGCGCCCACCCGGTCGGAAGCCAACGGACGTCCCCAACCCCGTCGACAAACGACAATCAACTCGAAGGCGTGGACCGGGGGAGCGGCGCATCCAGCGGGGCCGTCTCCTCTCTCCCCCACACACATCGTGCCTGAAGCCCCCCCGACGACAACGTACCGCCAGTCAGGCAGCCAGCATGGCCCGTCCGGGCATGGTG
This sequence comes from Eudorina sp. 2006-703-Eu-15, assembly GCA_003117195.1. Taxonomy (NCBI): domain Eukaryota; kingdom Viridiplantae; phylum Chlorophyta; class Chlorophyceae; order Chlamydomonadales; family Volvocaceae; genus Eudorina; species Eudorina sp. 2006-703-Eu-15. The sequence continues at coordinate 139,325 of BDSI01000046.1, forward strand.
GTGTGTCAACCGCTCAAAACCAAAGGCGCAGTCGCGGTCACGCAAAAAGGTCGCGCGTGCAGTTTCCATGACCGCACAGACAGGCACCCGTCGAGGGTGAGTGAGATAAGAGATCAACAAGAATGGTACGCGTCAGCCCTGGGCAATCCGTCGTCGCCCAGGGATATGGGTAAAAAGCTCGCGGGTGTCGGTCGACGATACATGTCCTGCAGATAGATAGCACTGGGTCAGCCTGCCAGATTCTTCTCGGGCTTGGAGGCACGAGCCGCGCAGCAATGTCGTTGCCGGCCCGGCGCAAAACCCATAGTCAAGCCATGATTCCTCTCCCTCTTCTCCCATAACAGCCCCCAACCCCAACCCCCTTTCCATCTACTCCCCTTTTTTCAATTTTATCCCATGCAGCTGACGTGGCCCAGCACGTCGCACCCACACACACGCAGACACCGACAGCGGCCTTGCGCAGCGCCCCCGCACATGCACGTGCCGTATACGTAGCGCCGTACAGCAATCTGCCGTACAGCGTCCGGCGGGGCTGTACGGCAATCCGACGTACTGCACCCACGGGTGGGACGTGACGGCGGACCCGCCATGCAGAAGCCAGATTGGGAGAATCCCCCATCCGGCAAGCGACCGCGGCGATCCGTCTGCGGGACGGACGGTGCATCCATCCGACCGCGAGGTGAGGGAGGGACGATGGCGGCAATGGAGGGCAGGCAGGGCAGCAGGCCAGGACGGGCCGGGCCAGCTCACAGCGTTCTGCCCAGAGGAGGACCCAGCCGGAGAGCTGCTGCCGGGCGCTGCTGCTGCTGCTGCTGCTGCTGCTGCTGCTGCTGCTGCTGCTGCTCCGCGCGCAACCGTCGGACACCGACCCCTCCGCCGCCGCCCGCTGGACCATACACCCCACATCATGTCCACACACACACACACACACACACACACCTTCGCCCACTCCCTTGAGGGGGCACAGCGGTCACCGATCCTCGGGGATCGGGCACGCGCCCTAGGTTGAGAGCGAGGGGACAGAGGCCCCTTACGCCCCTTTCCCCCGTATCCGGGGGAAAGTGCTTCGGCGGTCTCCCGTATGGGGCGGGTTAGCGCCCCCGGCCAGTGTCGGCCAGGCAGATATGTAACGATTCACACACACACGCACACGCACACACACACACACACACACACGCAAGTCGTGTCTCTCGGTTTATTTTAACACACACACACACACACACGCACACACACACACGCACACACACACACACACACACACACGCAAGTCGTGTCTCTCGGTTTATTTTAACACACACACACACACGCACACACACACACACACACGCACACACACACACACACACGCACATTCTCCCGTCTCTCCGCTTCGCGGACGGGCTGGGTGAGCAGCCCTCGGCCCCCGCATTCGGATGCGACAGCAACGCAATCGCCAAACACGCCTGCACGCACCGCACGAGCCGAGCAAGGGCCGCGCGCGCGGTGCTGCTGCTGCTGCTGCGCGTGCGCGCACATGTGTCGGTTCGCCCCCATTCACCCCTTGCTCTCAGGGGAGCTCAAAATTCATTGGCGTGAGCGAAAGATAGGTACATCGTTCTTCCCCCAATCATTGCCGTCACGCCGGGGCCAGCTGTGCCAGCTGTGGTTGCCTCGCACTCTCCTCCCCGGCCCCTCCGGTCAGGTCCATGAAATGGCAATCCCCCCACCCCACAAACGCATTACCCAGTGCTTCCGCGGTTTTTCCGTTAGGGCTGGGTTGGCAGCCCTTGGCCAGCGTCAGGCCCGGTCAGATACGTAACATCACACACACACATACGGGGCGGGCGGGTTGCAATTCTAAACACACACACATACACACACAGACCTTTTCTAAATACACACACGGCCCCCTACACAGACCCCCCCCCAACACACACACACACACACACACACGCAGGAGGGCGTGAGGTAGAGGCAGGTGCACGCGGCGACGCGCGCGCGCGCGCTGGTGCCCTGCCCAGGACATCATCGCAAAAAGCGGCTCAACCTCCCCCCCTCCCCTCCGCGCATCCTCCTCCGACATCGCGAAACACTCCCGCACGCAGCAGACAGACATCGCCCGCACCGCACCGCACCGCACCGCACCACACCGCACCGCACCGCACCGCACCTCTCCGCTGCACGACGGATGCGAATACAGGAGGCTGTGTGCCAGATGAGACGGATGCGAGGTCAGGACCGAGTCGCGCCCCACGCCCGGCGACGGCAAACCGCAAACCGGGCGGTCCCGGTAATATTCCCCCTCCCCTAAGCGACCCCAAAGTGACAGCGGCCCCCAAATCAAGTGAGATGTGGCCTCATCTTGCCGGCCAGTGACGTACGTCACCGCAGCTGCTGCATGTACGGTTCCGTACCGATCACGCCACGTCATTCGTGCCGTGAGGGCGAGTGCATGGGTGGGTGCACAATCGCATGGCCATGGTCCAACACCCTGCGTGATGAGTACGGCGTGTACGGATCCGCTATGTCCGCGTCACGTGAGTTTTCAAAGCATGGTAGGCCGGGTGATAGGGCCGGGTGATGGGGCCGGGTGATACTCCCCGGCAGATACTCTCCGGCGGCGGGTGCGGCTTCTGGCAGCTAGGCTAGCGACTCTCCGGGACACTCCATCAGAACATTCTCCCTCTCCTTAGACATGGAAAACAATGGATCGCATCGTCGCAGGAACGATAGTGTGGTTAGGAGACAAGCCGGCAAATCACATCGGCTCCTTCAGAAACAACCTATTTTCATTTGGAAATACCCCCCCAAAAAAGCTCACATGGAAAAACCAGCGGCGCCACGCCGCACATCTCATCCCCCGGATCCCTACGCTGCAAGATAAGAGGCCCGGCCCCGTCCCCCCCTCCTCGCTCGCAGCGGCGCGCGCTTTGGTGTGCGCCCCCCGCGCCAGGGTAACCACACCGCCCGTCCGTCCGTCCGCCCGTCCGTCCGTGTCCTGGCGCAAGGAAGAAAGAAAAGAAAGGACGATCGCCGTCGGCTGCCCGCTGTTGCCCGCCCGCTTTCCTGGGGCCGCCTCCGCTGCCCGCGCCCCTCCGTCCCCTACGCGCGCGCGCCTTCCCCACCGCAAATCCCCGAGCCACATATTCACTCCGGCCTTTGCTCCCTCCACACCCCTAACCCCCTGGCTGGTTTCCTCGCGCAACTCCATGCGTGCACACTTATTCGTACATTCGCATATTCGTTTGCGCTTTTATTTCATGGATGCCCTGCCCCTGCGGCGTCCTTCTTCTTCTGCTGCTTCTGCTTCTCCTTTTCTCCGCCTCGTTCTTCGGGAAGATAGGCCAGCGCGCGCGCCCTTGCACCGTGTGAAGAGCCCTGCCACTCATCGCCCCACACAACGGGCCCCTGCAGCACACGCCCATGTGCCCATGTGATGCGCCCTCGCACACCCGGCCGCACAGTCCAACGTCCGCACAGCAGCGCGCAACAGCAGCAGACGCCGACACGCCCAGCAGAGAGGCTCTGCAGCGCGCCGCTCACCACCCAGCCGACACAGCACACCGCACGGCCCCAGCCTCCCCTCCACAGCCCCAACGCGCACAACACCGAGCTGCAAGCTGTCATTCCTGCACAGCCGACCAAAGGATAAACACGGCACGCGCCCGCCCGCCCGCCCGCCCGCCAGGCCGTACAGCCGTACTGACTGTCGACCGAACTCCTGGGTGCCTAGGCGCCTGATGGATTTCGCGGCCAGCGGTAGAGGTGGCCTAATGAGGTACGGAGTGGCGGGCGGCGGCGCCAAAACATACATACCACATATATAGGAGAGCGGTATGGCTGTTCAGCGGTTTGCGGGGCCCTTGGAAGTACTTGTCAGGACCTTCTTGACCGCCCCGAACAGCTTCTTCAGCGCGCCCTTCTTTTTGGACCCCCCGGCGTGTCCCGCGTCGCCGCCCCCGACATGCCCGACGTCCTCTTCTCTGCCCCCGACGCCAACAGCACCCGCCGCTGCGGACCCGGGCCGGGTACCGGCGTTGCCGTACGGCGTTGCCGTTGCCGCCGCGGCGACCGCCGCGCGAGCCGTGGGCGTGATCTCAATCGATGCCGTACGCCGCCGCAGTGACGGCGACGCGGACGCGAGCTGGTGGTTCGACGACGGCGCCAGCAGCGGCGGCAGTGCGGGCACGCCGCGGGCGCCCGCCGCCGGCTCGAAACACGTGGGGGGCTCTCCGTCACCGATAGCCATGATCGGCGACATGGGCACGTCCCGTACAAGGCCGGCGGCGAATCGGCCGCTCTGCCCCGAAACCACCGCGGAGAGGCGGGTGCGGCTCGGCGTAACGGCAGAGACCGGCGGCGCCGCCAGGGTAGGTAGGTTGTTCCCCAGCAGCGTCGCCGCCGCTTCCGCCGCTAGGCGCGCGGTTGCCGTACGCATACTAACGTGGCCCTGGTTGGCGCGGTGAGTGGTGGGCCGAGAGGACGAGGTGAGGGAGGGCAGGCCCGCGTCAGACGACGACACGCATCCGCCGGCGCCGCCGCTGCTGCGCAACGCGGCGGCGGCGGCGGCCGCGGCGGCCGCGGCAGCGGAGGTGGTCGGGCTCAACAGCAACGGCGGGTCAGCGGGTGGGTACGGCCGGGTGCCGCTGCCGCCACGACGAGACGAATACGCTCCAGCACTCGACAGCACGCCCGCCGCCGCCGCCACCGATGTGGTGACGCCAGAAATGCTGCCCGACGCCTCGAGCTCGAGCTCCGCGCCCGGCGGCGCCCAGGCCTGTACGACAGGCCCGCTGCCGAAGGCGCGGCTCGTGACGCTGCCCGGCGCGGCGGCCGCGGCCGCCAACGCCGCCGGCATCGACGTCGCCGCTGCCGCCGCCGCCGCGGCCGCCGCCGGACCCATCAGCCCCAGGCTGCCGTCGTGGCTGCCACTGCCGCCGCCGCCGCCGCCGCCGCCCCGCCGCTGCGCCATGATCGCAGCGATCACCGAGTTCGCGGACGCGGACGGGGTGGAGGCGGAGGTTCCGCCCTCGGGCGGCGCCGTGCCCCGCAGGGCTGCCACGGCTGCCCTACGGACCAGCAGAGAGGGCGTGCGTTGCATCTGCATCTGCGGCGCCTGCGTCGCCATCGGCACCAGCTGCGAGTGGCCGCTGCGGCAGGGCTGTAGCTGCCGCCGACTCCACCCGACCGTGCTGATATCCGCGGACAGCAGCAGCATTGGGTTGGTCGCGGAGCGCACCTGCACCGGCTCCGGAACCACGGATCGCATATGGCTGGCGGGCGTGTAGGTCGCGGTGCGGTGGAGTGGCGGCGCCGCCGCCGCCGCCGCCGCCGCCGGAGGCTGCAGGAGCGGCGCCGCGCTCTCCATCATCAGCACCGAATGCTCGCCCGAGCTCGCCCCGTCGTCGTCGTCATCGTCGCCGGCGGCGGCAGCGCCCGTCAGGACGTCGAGCAGGGCCCGGGGGTCGGTCCCGGGCGCCCCCACGTCGTCGCTCTTCGTCGACGGGAGGTCGTTGGCGTCGGCGTCGGAAGCGTACGACACGTCTGCCACCGTGGAGCTGACGGGGCTGGTGCACCCAATCGCATCCACGCTCGTCCCAATCTCCTGTGTCGTGAAAAACGCCAGCGGGTTCAGGGTCGTCACGGCGCCGTTGCCGCCGCCGCCGGCGCCGCCGCCCTCATACCCAGTCAGCCCCGGCAAAGTGTCGTACATCATGGTTGACATAGCTGTCGTGGCGACGGCGGCAGCGTAACCGCCAGTCAGCATGTACTCATGGTCTGTACGGCATGGGTTCGGAGCCGGCGGGCCGGCGCGCATCCGTGCCGCGTGGTCAGGCTGCTCGCCGACACACGCGCCGAAGACCATGGTGTCGCACTGGGCCAACGTGCCCAGCACCTGGGTCGTGAACAAGATGGAGTCGTTGCCGCCGCCGCCGCCGCCGCCGCCGCAGCCGCCGCCGCCGCCGCCGCCGCCCAGGGTTCCGGAGCCGCAGGTGGAGCGCAAACACAGCGCTGCCAGCTCCAGGGAGGCGGGCCGCAGATCGGCCTTCCGCAGTTCCGGACAGAAGCTCGCGGCGGCGGAGCGGACCTCCGGAGTCAAAGGATCGACGGGGCTGAGCGGAGACACGTCCTTGGATGCCGTACGCCAGCCGCCGCCGCCGCCGCCGCCCCCGCCGATGCCGTACGGCACACTCCCGGATGTGTCCATGTGGCCCGCGCCGGCGCGGTCGGCGCTCGCGTACAGCCCCAGGGCCGCCTCCGCCGCCGACGCCGCCGAGCCGCCGTCCGTGACGCTGCTGCTCTGTCGGCGCTGCGCGCCCGCCGGCGGCGGCGGCGGCGCCGGCGTCGACGGCGCAGGCAGCTTCTGCCCCACATCCAACGCCAGCGGCTGGCTGTCCTCGGGCACGGAAGGGAACTCCGCCGTCGAACGTGGGGCCGCGCGAGCGGCGTCGCCGTACAGAGCTGTCCGTGACTTCGAGCCCACCGTTCCAAACCCAGGATGCTGCTGCTGCGGCTGGGGCTGCTGTTGGGGCCGCTGCTGCTGCTGCTGCTGCTGCTGCTGGTATTGCTGGTGTTGCTGGTGTTGTCGGGGCGACCGATCGGTCGCCCCTCCGGTCGTAAATTGCTCCGGAACCAGCGTGTCCGCTGTGCGCAGCATGCGCAGCACGCCCTGCCCCGGCTCCCCGCCGCCGCCGCCGCCGCCCCGCTCGCCGCCCTGCTGCTGCGACTGCGGCCTGTCCGGATGCAGCAGCTGCAGCTGCTGCGGCTGCCGCTGCGACTGCGATCTCGCGCCTCCTCGCGCATCGCCCGCCGCATATGCCGCCGCCGCTGCCGCCGCTCCTCCCCGCGGCCTGTGCCCCTCGGGCAGAGGCAGTCGCCGGTCCGAGTCCTCCGCCATGAGGTCCCCGGGGGACATGCACACCAACGAGCTGTTGGAGCCGTCGCTGTCGCTGTCGTCGGCTGCGCCGCCGCCGCCGCCGCCGCCGCCGCGCCCGTGGCGCGCGGCAGCCGCCGCAGCGGCGGCGGCGGCGGCGGCGGCGACCTGCGGGTCGGTCACGACAAACGGCGGCGCGCTGGGGCGCGGCAGCTGCGTGCCCATGACCCGGAGCTCCGCCCCCGAGACCTTGCCGTCTAGGGTGGAGTCGCCCGTTAGGACCGCCGTCGCCGACGCGCGTTTCATCTGCCGCCCGCTCATCCCGACGGGCTGCCGCGGCAGCCCCTCCTGCCGGTGCTGCTGGCCCCCCAGCTGCTCTCCCGCCGAGTGCTGCTGCAGCAGCTGCTGCCGCAGCCGCTGCTGCGGCGCCCGCGGCTGCTGCTGCTGCAGTTGCCTGGGGGCCTCCTTCCGGGGAGGCGCATCCTGAAGCAAGCCGCCGTAGAGGTGCTCAAAGGGCGTCTCTGCCAGCAGGCGCGGCACGCTCCAGAAGTACGGCGACTGCAGCAGCTCGGCGGCGGTGGGGCGCCTCCGCGGGTCGAGCTGCAGGCACGACTCCAGCAGCCGCAGCAGCGCGGGGTCGGAGCCGCGCAGCCGCTCTTGGAGGGCCCGGCCCCGCACGGGCACACGCACGCGGGATAGGTGCGGGTGGGCGGCCAGGCGGGAGGACTGGGAGCAGGTGAGCGGCCCGAAGCAGCGCATGATGCGCCACAGCTGCTCGCCGGAGCTTTTACCTGCGGGGCAGGCAGGCGCAGGCAGGCGCACACCAAGGGGCGGTGTATATCAGCGCCCGAGTAAGGACCACAGTACAGAATGTAAACGCCGCGTTCTTGAAGTCGCAGGTCAAGGAGCGGAGGCAGATGAGGAACATCCCCTTTGTGGAGTGCCGTCCCTGCGCGATGCTCACGAAGCAAGGGAACTGTATGTGTCAAGCGGAGTGGCCGCGGGGCAGAGGGTGGTGAACATGTCAATTGTCAAAGGATTGGGGCAAGCTGCTGAACAGGAACTCCATTAACCGGCATCACCCGAACGAACCCATTTCGTTCGTTATGTTCGATTGAACCTACCTGGCCGTAATCGACAACATTCGACCGGCAGACCGGGCCGGTGGATTGTTGTCCTGCGCCTCCCTCCCTTCCTCCCTCCGCATTACACTCACACCCGAAAGGCGCACTAGCTCGACTGACCCATTCACCCCCATCCTGTCACTCACCGGGGAAGAGCGGCTGGCCGTTGGAGAGCTCGGCGACGGTACAGCCCAGCGACCAGATGTCGGAGGAGGGGCCGGCGGGGTCGCCGACCAGCATCTCTGCGGGAAGGAGGAATGGTGGACGGGGGCCGGCCGGCAGCGGGACCGAGGGTGTGTGTGCGGGGCTGTTGTCTGCCTGGGCAGGCGCCATACTAGCTGCCTCTGCTGCCCCGGTTGCCAAGATTCGCTCTTTTGGCGCCGGGTGCGCCGTTACGCCTTCAGGCTGGTGGGTGTGCACCGAGATGGCTCCAGGAGGGTCCTACTTACTTCTCCGCGACAACCAACACCACATATGTCGGGTCATCCGACAAATACTTTCAAGCTCTCGCCGAAAAAAAGAGCGGACCCGCTGAAGCATTCGACGACAAGAGGAGCTCAGACACGCTCCCTGGACCACAAACCCGTCCCTTTTCACCCCTTGCCCTGGGTGGCTATCCCATATTGCAGAGTATCTACGATACCCCTTGCCCAATCGTACTGAAAGAATATCGAAAACCTCATTTTCCTCCCAAGAAAGACTATCTACGAAAAATCAAAATTATCCGCCGAATAAGATAGCCACCCTGCCCTTGCAACGTCTGCCCCCACGCCGTGCAGCTCGCCCGCCCCCGGCCCTGCCCTCGGGGCCCCGCCCCCGCCCCCAGCCCTGCCCACGGGCTCCCCCGCCTTCCCCCCGCCCCCACCTGGCGCCCTGTACCACCGGGTGACGACGTAGCTGGACATGTCCTCCACCTCGCGGGGGCCGCACCGGGTGGGGCGGGCGAACCCGAAGTCGCACAGCTTCACCTCGCCCGCCTCGGACAGCAGGATGTTGGCGGGCTTGATGTCGCGGTGGACCACCTGCGCGACGGGGGGACAGGCGGGGAGGGAGGGCGGGGGCGGGAGGCGCAGACACACACTCGAACACCACAGAAGGTGCACGCGTGTGTTGCTTTGGACTCTGCCCACGGGAATGGTACGTCATGGCGCCGTACTGCTGCGTACAGCAAGTTGCAGTACTGTACAGCACGCCGTACTCACCTTGTTGTGGTGCAGATACACGAGCGCTTGCAGCAGCTGCCACACCAGCAGCTTCAGTCGGGGCCCGGGCAGGCCGTCGGGGTGCTCGTCCAGCTCCTGGAAGGCGCTGCGCCCGATGTACGGAAAGACCTGTACGGTCGGGGCAATGTTGGGGCCCCAGTGAGCGTGCCCACATACTCGCACTCACACACGCGCCCGCCGAGGGGGCATGCCATCATGCGTAGGCTGTATGTACGTCACGCCCACGCGGCTCTACGTCGCGCCGCGTGGTTGGTATATGGTATTCCCGCCGACGCGTGACGCCGAGGCGGGGCGCAACTAAAACCAGCTCTGCAGCAGGACTGTGGGGCGCGGGACATCGAGCCTGTGCACCAGGGCACGAGACCGCCAGCAGCGAGGCGGGTGATGACGCTTGGGTTGACCGGCCTGGATGCTGCAGTTACCGCACCAGCACATCCCCGCCCGCCCGCCCGCCTACCCACCATGTACACACGGCCGGATTTGGATTTGAAGGCCTCCAGCAGCCGGATGATGGCGGGGTGCTGCAGCGTCTGCAGCACCCGGACCTCCCGAACCGCCAGCCGCATGATCTGAGAGGGCCGCCGCCGCCGGTGCCGGTGGCGATGAGGTCATGCGTGAGTGAGTGTACGACTGTTCGTAGGGGCAAACCCGCCCCCGCGTGTGCACGTCTTCGTTCGCCGGCGGGGCGGGAGTGCGTGATGTGCAATCGGGCGTACGAATGCCGGTTCGGGACGAGCACTTTGCTGCCGTCGACACCGCTTGCAGGGCGGGCATCCCGAGGCTTGCACTGTCAACCCACTGTACGACCACGCGCTGGGGCCGACGTCGACGTCGCAGCGACGGCATCACGGACGGTCCCCTCGCGGGGTTGCGGTACGGTGATATCTGGTACGACATATCGTACACATTACCCCCACGTACCTCGGGCTCCTCGTGCGCCTGCTTGAAGCCCTTGATGGCCACCAGTCGGCCGGTCGCTCGCTCCACGCACTGCCACACGAAGCCGTACGCGCCTGCGGTCGGGACGACCGACGCCCGGATTTTACGGCAGGGCTGCCCTTGATGCGGGGACGGCTGGCATGCAAGGCGAGGCTGTGGCTGCGTACGTTCGTTCGCCGGCCCCCCGACCCCAACACTAGAGGTACGAACAGGCCAGGACGTCGAGTCCGCCATACCTTCGCCCAAAGTGGACAGGTACTCGTATTCCTGCATTCAAGTAAGATTTTCGTTCCGCCTCAGAGCAGTACACCGGGAACAACGCACTGCAGGACAGCGGGAAAGGTACGTCCCGCAGCTATTGCATCGTTGCTACCATATGAAGAGTATAGGAACAAGGCGACTGGACATTGCCAAACCCTCGGAAGACGTACCTCCATCGCGGAGTTGGTGGTGTACGCTCGGCAGTTGGACTGGAGGCGCTGACGTAAAATACTGCCAGAGCCAACAAAAATAATGTATCTCAAGAAGGAGGCAGAAATGCTATGTTGAGCGGTTGCCGATAGGTCAGTTGTCGGCTATGCATCCTAGTATTCAGCCTTGATTTCGGATGTCAGGCAGGAGTAATGCTGTTAGCAGCTAGCTGCTGATTAAGCTTAGCCGCCGTTATGTGAACGCATGTCCACTTGGGCTTCGTTAATGGACGCCTTGCGCGTTTAGAGCAATCCATGCTGGTAACTTAGGAAGAACAGAGGTCAGCCTACACAGTAAGTTCCATAGAAGCGCCACCAGATAACTTAAATGGACAATTGCCTTGGCAGGGGATACAACCAAATTAAGTGAATCTCATGTCTCACCAAAATGGAGCCATTGTTCTGGCATGGTTTCAATGTTTACTAGCGAATGTGCATAGCTCGTAGGCCTGTATGAGCGCAAATGTGATTGCACGACCCGTGTGGTTGCACGACGGTTTTCAATCGTACAAGTAGTGGTGCGGACGCAACTTTATGCAGGTTCCTGTTAAGCTGTTAGGTTTTGTGTTCGTCTACAAAGGATTGGGATGTTGTGTTTGAGCGTGGCTGAACTCCCCTATCCCAGCCAAAGATGATTCAGAAATTTGACAATTGACATTCGATAAGAAATAATAATAGGCTTCGCTGTAAGTAATGAGAACAAGGAACACATTTCGGGCTGGACGTAATATTCTCTGTCGTCTTGCGCGACGATTTCTCTGGTCAATTATCTTCCAATGTTATTTGTTATCCGGCATTGTTTCCGTTTTTAAATCTTGACGATTACAGACGTACGGATGATTGATCCTAAACATCGCTCGGATGAGCGACGAGGGAGTTGGGTATGGAAGTTGGATATTGAAAAAGCTGGGATAATTTATTGAGCTATTGTTGGGTCGCAAACGTACCTCTAACAAGCCATTTTCCTCCACGATGTGGATGACGCCTCGAATGAGGTTGAGCTATTATTATTGAATCTGAACTAAATTTTTTTTGCATACATTGTGAAAGTTAGGAAACGTTTGAGAAACCCAATGATACTACGGCATCAAAAAAGTCTATCCCATGCCATGAAATATTGATAACTTTGTCGCAGGGTTTAAGGTTTAGGGTTTTTATTCGGTTGGGTTATTATATCCATTGTCAACGCACTATAGAGTTTGTTGTCTGCATTTTAGTGAGCAAAGCTTCGAGGAATGTTACCGGGGTTATATTGAACGAACCAGCAGCACCGCAACTTTATCACCAGTTTTCTAGGAAACGTAGGTCAGTGATTATATTCGCCTGAAGAATCGACAACCGCCGTTTTGAGCGTTCTTGTGCACGGCATCGACAACCTGTGTCTCGCCCCTCGGTAGACACAGCCCGCAAATGTGTTTGATTGCAGATACCCGTATACGGTCAGCTTCGCAGGTATACGGTCACCATGGTGAAACAAGACCGGCACAAGCTCCGCGAATTGGCGCTAGAAAGCTAACGAACATTTTCACTTTCGCAAGTACGAACTCATTCGTTCGGCCACAATGGTCTCAGCCCGCTCAGCCAGCGAAGGCTGAGGCCAAATGTAGTATCCTGGGTATGTACCATGAGATGTCCAACATGGACACCTGCCGATCGGTCCATTCTTTATGGCGTGATACGTTGATAAAAACAGGCTATTCACACGTAGCGCAACGCAATGATAAGCCATGGACGGTCGTAACAAGTAGGGGTCGGCTTCCTCGAAGCCGGAAAAAGGGCGGGGCCCCCTATAATCCGTACAGGCCGCTTGCTTTAAAAGGAAAACTCTATTACCGCGCAACACCGATGATCCCGTTGGGGTCCGCTGTAACATTAATTCATTCAGTGTGAGAGAATGAAATGTTGCCATTGGGGGTGTCGTTGATGTTGAAGGGGGATCGGCGTGCATAGATTCACCAAGCCCAAACACGTCGGCAGCCCCGAAACCATCCTGCAGTACGCGCCGCCGGCGACGGCGGTCACCGTATCGGCACTATGGTAACGATAGTCGCCTCTGCACTACCACATCCGTCTGTCAAGCAGATGATCACAAAGCAAGCTTGAAGCATCCTTGTTTTGCCGTGAAACTGTAGTTGTTTGGTCCGTCGGCAGGCATGCAACCCTTCAGTTGCACGCCCGCAGCAGACGTGAACCTCTAAAGTTTGCTATCAATAGTTACATAGCAAACGTAAGGCAAAAACAGGTTGCGAAAAAGCCGCGGTGAGACCCGGACTTTCGACTTTGCACTTTGGGCCATCGGAACTGGAGAACTCGTTGGCACTTGGTACACTATCCCTTTGCATCTTGAAACTTTGATTCAATACATATTGTTGATTTGTATTCATTGGCAAGACAGAAAGGCAAATCTTGATGTTGGTGGTATCTTGATGTTCAAACATCAGAACACTATCGAAGTTCAATTTAGCACGCGCCGCCCATTCTTAATCCAAGTATTCATCACGCGGCACCTGTTGCAACAAACATGAGCGCGAGAGGCGTTGGGTGGATGTTGACTCGGGTCCATGGAGACCGCGGAGCTTTACTTTGACCGTTTGTGCGCAAAGAATTTTTTTCAGCCTGGTTTTGGTTACCTTGCAATAGAGGACAATTAATATGACAAACATTACGAATTAGTTTAGCGGATAATGAACGTTTTGCCGTTACCCACGGACACACGGACCCACGGACACACGGACATGGGCAATCCTAGGGGGCGGGGCCCCCCGAACGCGCTTCGCGCTGGGGCCCCGCCCAAAAAGGACGCGCCCGTGAGTCAACGCGGCAAAACACCCAGAAGCCAAATAAGCTAAGCGCGGGAGGCCTTCGAAGTGCACGTAGACACACTGTTAACCACAAGTGCCGGACGCCTGCAACGGATTTCGGCAACACATCGGCCGTGCTCCAGCTAGCTAGCCCAGGACGCCCGATGGCAGCTAGCGGCATGGCTGGAGATAGAGGAGGGCGAAGGCGAGGGTTCCGATGACAGCGCATGGCTGGAGAGGAGGGCACGGCGATGAAGACCCCCAACGCCAGCAAGAACTGCTACTTGGCCATTCGGGTCTGCCATGCACAGACGCAGCGCACCCGCAAAATTGAAAGTGACGGCGCGTGGCGAGAGGCGCACAAGCAGAACTCTCTCGAGTCGCAGATGTCCCACGAAGCCTGGTATCTTCTGGTATCTGAAAGCCGGGACACTATCACTTATCGGGGCAGCGGACCCCGCGGGTGGCGGGTCATCGGTGACAGCGAGCTAAAGCTTGCTCACCATACACTGCATAAACGAAGCTGCGCCACCATGGCACACCGGACAAGCTCCACAAGTGCACCGAAACACTCCCCGTGCCCACGCTGACATGGAACCACCCCGTTCCTGAGAACCAACCACAGCCAGGTATAAAGCCCGCTCAGTGGGAGTTAGCCACCAGGCCACCCCTATTAGCGAACCACCACCCCAACCAAGGCGGTTTCACGTCTCCGGCGGTGGCCCGTAGTCTTGGAGGGCCACGGGGGGGGCCTGCCCGGATAGCCCGTATGGTCTCACCGGGCCTACAAAACCCTCCAACCCTATCAAGGGCGCCATTGGTTCACAGAGCGCACAGTCGCCCCGTCCACCCGCGACCCACTTCTACTCAGCGCCCATTGGGCTTCGGCTAATTACCCTGGCCTGACGGCACAGGGCCACGGCACACAAGACGATCATCCTGCACCTTCAAGATGGTGTGTGTAGCCCCCACCGCTGACCACCCCTTCCTCGGTACTCCCAGCTCTGCGAAGTCGTAGAGCCGGCTCCAAAAGTCCGCCACTGCCCGCCCGCCGGCGGCCAGCCCTTCAGCATCCGCCGGTGGTCGAAGGGTACCGTCCGCGTTCCTGGACCTGGCGGCCCTCATCGCTCGCCGGCCCGTTTCCATGATACTGGTTGTCGCCAAGACGACGACGTCCCATACGCACTGTTGCACTCCCGTGAGGGGCAGGGCGAGCCACGCACGCATGCTGTCTTTGAATGCTCCGTGCCTCAATCTGCGCAACAACTGCTTGGGCCACCCCGTAGGCCTAAAAGTGTTGTTGCCTTGGCGTTGGCCGCACCGCCTCGGCGCCCGGGTATGTCCCCCATCCGCAAGGGGCCACAGCCGCCCCCCTCATGTGGGAGTTTATTTCCCAGCATTGGGATTCCATCAACCGCCAGTCGCCAATACGCCTCCTTATCGACCTTTTCTCACTTGGCCTCCGTCACATCCTCTGCATATTTTCAGTCACCCTGGAAACCATCCTCGGCACTCGGGGTGCAGTATCCGCTACCCTTAGCGCTTCACAGACAAAGCGCGTGTGCGCCGCACGCCTCGCCTCGCCGATCCTGTGCAACTGCAGCGCCGTGCCATACCGCACGGTGTACTCGTGGAGTGCCAACTTGAGGCCATTTAGCAGCCTCCACCCCATGCGCCTCACCGTTGTGACGGGGAGCTTGAGTGCGGTGGTGCGGTCCGCAATCCTTGGCCCTGCGACTTCCTGTCCCTCTTCCATCGCGACTGTGCCCGATTCATCGACCGCCCCTACCACCATTTCGTCGAGGTTCATTTGCTGCCCGAGGCCTTTGCGTGCTTATCAAGGAACGGAGCTACTGCCTGGGTGTCCTCCAGTACAACTTCCGTGTCATCCGCGAACTGCACCGCCGTTGTGAGATCACTATCCGGCGGCCCTAATCTCGATCCCTACAGCACATTGCTGAAGCCAGCACAGCAGCGCCTGTGCCGCAAACAAATATAGAAGTGGTGCTAGTGGGCAACCCCGCCTAACCCCCGCCGTCATGGGGACTAGCTCCGACTTGTACCAGTTCACCACTGCTCTCGCAGATGTCTCCGACAGGAAGGTATGGGACCACTTCATCAGTCCCTCGCCGGGCCCCATCGCGTGTTCGCGTCCATGCAACCCATGAGGAAGGGTCGGTTTGGGGTGTCGTACGCTTGCATTAAGTTTGCAAAGATTCCTGAAATTCTATTACTTGACTTGTAACGAAATAGTCCCCACTGAAAAGGAACATAAATTGGTCCCCCCCGGCCCACTGTGGAGCTCACCCAGTCGTCCACAAATGGTGTGGAAGATGCACTTCCACAATGGTTGTGGAAGAAGCCCAGCGCCTAAGTCCTTTACAACTCAACGAGTCCTTACAATGTTTGTCCCATATTTAAATCATTTTGCCGTTTCGGCGGCCTATGCCCTAGCAAAACCTAGCTGTCCACACCGTCGCACCCCTACCAATCCTCTGTAAACCTTTTTTGTTAAGATGTCATCTACAATTTGCTGCTACTGTTGCTGCACCGGTTGATGGTGAAGGCATTTGTCGCATTGTCGGCGTCCCTGAAATTGTCAAAACAGGCAGAAGGCGTCGCAGCCGTAATGCATTGGAGCATTGAAGGAGAATATATTCGAGCTTTCCGACGGGAATGATCGGGAGAACGTTGCCTGGACTGGCTTCGTTCGCATAAAACGATCAGAAACGATCTGCCTTTCAGGCAGAACACTATATTACCTTGGAAGTCAACCATGCGCGACGTACCATGCCAAAATATCAGACGAGACATCGCGCGCCCCAGCCTGCTATTATGCCCCTCTGTTCGGGTTTCATCCGAACAGGGGGGCATAGTAGCAGGCCCCACGACGCACCGCCGCCGAGCCCTATCACCCAACCCGCCACACCAGGCCTGTGGTATGGCTATGGGGACCACTGGGCCTGGCCAGAATGTCAATCCGATCAGGCACGGCGATAGGGTAGGCCTGGCGCCACATCGCGCGCCCCAGCCTGCTACCATGCCCCCCTGTTCGGATGCAACCCGGCCCCACGACGCACCGCCGCCGAGCCCTATCACCCAACTCGCCACACCAGGCCTGTGGTATGGCTATGGGGACCACTGGGCCTGGCCAGAATGTCAATCTGATCAGGCACGGCGATAGCGCCCCAGACTGGTAGCATTTCACAGCTAACCCGAAGGTTTTGACAAGTTTATATTTCCTTTACAATTATTAGTTATTTCGATGACGTTTCTTTGTTAAGCCTGCGTTAAAGCAAGGTATAACAATGGTTGGCATGGCCGGGTAGGTAATATGATCGTCCTATAACTTTAATTCATGCCGGACGTCTGATTAGGTCATGTCGTTCAAGTTGCAGTAAAATAAATGTAAATTAGAAGCACAGATAAGTTCAGACGGAGGATGTTCCACAACCGTTGTGGAAGTGCATCGTCCACACCATTTATGGACGCACCCCTACCGGCTAAGATGCACTGTGAGGCATTGGAAGTCGGCTAGTTATCCTGTCCTGGCGGCAAAAGGCCACCCTGTCCTGGCGGCAAAGGGCCACGGCATACTAGAGGGTTGCCTTGTACCTTCAGCATAGCCCCCACCGCTGACCATCGTGTTCCTAACCCTGCAAAGTCGTAGAGCCGGCTCCAAAACTTCGCTGCCGCCCGCCGGGCGGCCATCGACCCCTTACTGCATCATCCGTTTACCGTGGGACATCGTCTCTGGCCCTCGACCGGGCTGTTGAGGCCAGCCCGGGCTGCCCTCACCGCGCGCCGGCCGCCAATACGATAATGTCCCATACGCACTATTGCACCTGCGTGGGGGCCTGCGCTAATCATATTTGCTATATAAATGCCCATCCCTATTCTTGCCTCGGTCTTTGCGATGACTGCTTGGGCCCCAAACACGGTGTTGCCTCGGCGTTGGCCGCACCGCCACCGTGTCCGGGTATGTGTGTCGAGGTTGCATTAACCCTACCTTATACCTGTTACCCCATGTGTGCATATAATGGCACAGCACATACTCCGCCACCCGGCATCCCCCTAGGACACCTTCAACCAGCATCGTCAGACCGCACCTACGCCATACGTACCGAGGCGGTTGATCCTGCCAACTTTGGATCCCACGTTCCCACCTCATCCATTCTCCCGCACATCCGTAAAGACAGAGGGTCAAGCCATCGCCACAAATCCAGCGTGCAAATCTCAATCCATCAACTATGGTCTCAACTCTACAAAGTCAGCAGCTACCCAGGATCTTACACTAAAGAACCACGTTAGGGTTGCCGTAGGAAGCGACCTGAACCCCTTCACCGGTTAACAGTGGCAGCGTCACCAGACCTGACTTCCGGAATACGGTTACATCGCCAGGAGGGCGTCAAAATAGAATTCCCCTCTCCAAACAGTCCCAGACCTCGCTAGTGGCAATTTTGGTGGCGCTTGGCCCTCGGTGGCTGAGGGTGGCTGTGGGAGAAGCCACTGTCGGGCGGGCATCGACGTACCTAACCACCTGGGGTCCAGCCAAGACACGGCAGGCCGCCTAGGGGACGGGCTCACGACAAGAGGACGAAGACTCACTGGCCGGGCTCTGGTTCCCTATCCGCTGCACCGGCCATATAAGACGCTGACACATGCACACCCGATACCTACCTCGCACCTTCCCTAGCGCCTAGCCTTGACGCGGCCAGACCCGACTACAACTCAATCTCACCACCTCACTGGCCCCGGCTCCAGCAGCTTGTGGATGGTTGCCACGACATGCACCTATGATTTTGTCGTACACACAAGGCCGTACCTGCCGTACATTTTACAGATGGCTCAGTCGCATGCTCCGTTTTGTTGTGTTGTGCCACGCCGCCACAGATTTGCATTTGTCGTTTGTTTTTGCCCTGACAAAGGGTTCATCGGAACTTACGAGGGACACCGGGGATTACTTCCAGCAGCCACCAGTAGCGCTCCGCCGGCAGAGCAACCAGGCAACCCCGCACCACTCTCACCACTAGGCTGCTGAAAGGGATCGATTAGATAACGCCAGGATGCACCCAGACCGCAGAATGCGTCGATCCCAACCGGCGGCGTACTACGAATGGCACTTGCCCTTGCACTCAAGCATTTACCGTGGGCTACTTGGGTACTAGCAGCCTGATTTCCGTGTCTCGCTTCTACAAGTTAGGTATCGGCGGGTGTACGAAACTTCTTCCCAATTTGTTCCTACCCCCCCCCCCCGGAATGGCTTGGCCCCGGAATGGGATCCAGCCAACGAACTACGGCGGGGCCCGCAAGCGCAAAAGCTTGTTTTGATGCGTTCTATACAAAGCTAATATTATGCGCTAGCCGGCGAGCGGAAAAGCACGAGTAGCCTCGGACTGCCGGACAAGTTTGCATGACGAGGCCAAAACGGTGCGTTTTCTGTAAATTAGCAATATCATACATTTCTTCTCCACGAAATATACCCAAACAATTAGTCCAGTCAGGTCTCGACGAGGAAACAGTCACGATGGACACTCTGTGGCTCGTAGCACGACTTCAATAAGCTGGTGGACGCGCACGTAAAGTTAAAGACAATAACATAGTGTGACCAGAATGGCACAGCGCTGATCGGCGAGCCGAAGGTCTGGTCTTGGACAGGGAGCGATGTCGCAGCCGCAGCAGCACCAGCCCACGCTCGGCGCCGCGGCACCGCAACGGCACGACGTCACGCAGCCTGGCCCAACAGCTCAAGGCGACGCCCTATGGCCGGACACGCATGCCTCGGCGTGCGCAGCAGAGCAACTGGACCGCGTCAAGGAGTGGTTGCATGCGCTGTTTGGCCACTCCGACCCGGAGGCCACTCGGCAGCTGGAAGTGCGGGGCGTGAAATGCGTCCTCCTCCCCCAGCCAGCTAACCTCATCGTGCGGTTAGCAGATCTCCCCCGCCCCATGCGGAGCAGGGACCTGTACGATCCGGGCAAGGCAGGCAAAGAGCAGGCGGTCAATCCAGAGCAAGTCCGGTTGCTGTTAGCGCAACTGCTGCTGCTGGGGCAAATCCCCGGGCACGTAGTGCCCCGCCTCACTCACGACGTCTACGCCGGGCCACTGGACTGGGCGGACGGGTGCCAACTGCCTACCCACAGAGGGTTTCGTCTCAGCTCCCTAACCCGAGAGCAGGCAGACAAGCGTTCGTGCCCAATGCTGCGCAAGTACCCATGGGTAGCGGTTGTTACCTGTGGTCATGCCGGGCCTCCCTACCCTGTAGCCCGGACAGCCGTCGCCGGTTCGGCTGACCAGCAGGCAGAGCGCGAGGCCCCGTCGGGGAGTGGCAGTGGCCAGGCGGAGTCGACGAAGAAGGCCGCCCATCAGTCCACAGTCCCGCTGTAAGTGAAACGATGTGGTACATACAACAGTATAAACAGCTTCTGTTGATGTATCACATCACTCCCTTTCTTTTGTTGCAGGTGCACCGCGCCTTTCCTTGTCGGGGGTCTCTGGGATCGGGACGACGTGGTTGAGGTGACTTTCTGCTCTCCCTGCTGCCATACCACCGACTCGCGGGCCGCCACTCGACACGTGCCCCGACTGGTTCTAGACCTTCTCGTTTCCCTGGCGCAGAACGGGGCCATCGACAAGTCCGTGATCTCAGTGCAAGCACCGTTTTGGCCTCGTCATGCAAACTTGTCCGGCAGTCCGAGGCTACTCGTGCTTTTCCGCTCGCCGGCTAGCGCATAATATTAGCTTTGTATAGAACGCATCAAAACAAGCTTTTGCGCTTGCGGGCCCCGCCGTAGTTCGTTGGCTGGATCCCATTCCGGGGCCAAGCCATTCCGGGGGGGGGGGGGTAGGCAATTTGTTCCCAAGAACTTGGGACCGACGGGCATTGGCGCTCCAATCCCTCTAAGGCAACTCATTCTTCTCTTCATAATATGTTTTAAACCTAAAAGCATGTTGATGCTGTGCAAACCGTGCCGCATTGATTGCATGCCATGACTGATGTGTTATTACGGTATGATGAATGATGTCAGACTTAACGTCAGACATGTATATGCAGCTTGGGTTGCTCCATTATGTTCTCATGTTGTTTTATTTTGCCCCCAGGAGACCGGATCCAAGATGACCCGTTCTACGGCAACCTGCCGCAAGCCACCAAACCGAAATAAATTATGTAAAGCTAAAACATAAATTTTCATTTGAGACCCTCAGCAGTCGTGGAATAGTGCATTGCAGAAAATTGTCCAAGCAAGTCTCAAGTCTTCAGACTGGCGAACAGGGGCGCACCGAATCGGACATTGGAAACATAACATCACTCATTACGTATGCCTACCCCTCCGTATGTCCCCACTTGCCGCTTCGCGCTCAACTCCAAGCCATCCATCGTATTCGACCTGCCTGCTGTCGTACTCAGACCAAAGAAAACAACGTCGTAACACCATCCGCCGACGCGTATACTTGATCGCCTCGCTTAATTATTATACCGCCTGACACGACGATTACGAAAGAGATAGGATGCCGTGTTGAAACTGGGGAGCACCGTCGTCCATGCGCGACGTCTACAGAAGCATGTTGCGTCGGTCATAATCACATCATATTTTCCATCAGTCTTGGCGGTAGGGCATGCCTTCTTCGAGTTCTTCGGACGGGTCGGACATAGCACCATCCTGCCGCGAACATCGGCCACGAGCGATATGAGCATGCTGATTACTTGAACACGTCTGACAGGTGAGTTCATAATAAGGATATCTTTGAATCAACGAAGCAAATGTATTTTTCTTGGATGTGATGGTGTGACAAGCTCGTCCCTAGCTCGGCGCTGCGTGCGAGCGTGCGTTGTGGTTGCGACTATCTGCAACTCCAGGGCCAGACCCGCAAACTTATTGACTTCCCTATTTTAAAATCTACCACACACAGCCGCGGATGCGCCGGTTGTGCCAGTCAAGCCAACGGTTTAGTGGAACGGGGTGACCGACTCTAGCTCCGCGCGCTCGGTGCTGGCGGCTATAGCTGCAACAACCATCATTGCTCGCAGCTGCGACCTGGAGAGGCAAGAGACTCTGCCCGATGGAGGTGGGTAGGGGCCCAGTGACGGGTTTCGTGCGTGCGAGTGTCCTCTCCACGTGCTGACGCACTGCAGCGCGCCCCGGATGGAAACGTCGCCGGTGCTCGCTCTCCAGTGACGAGCAGGAGAGCTCGCTTCATCCTGCTCGTCAACGGACGGACGGACGGACGGACTCGCCCGCGCAGATGCGGCTGCTGCTGCCCCGCGCGTCTGTTGAGGGACTTGAGGCGGACAGCTTCGTCCAGCCCAACGCCGGATAGACGGTGTAGACGGTACATTCGGCTAAAACGGCAGGGTCAAGAACCGACCGCAGCAGCAGCTGCAGCTATAGCGGGCTCCAGCCAGCATATGTGCATTTATGTATGTATGCAACGAAACCGGAACACACGCGCCAGCACGCCCGAGCGAGCCCATTATCCAGCCAGCCATGCGCGCG
This sequence comes from Eudorina sp. 2006-703-Eu-15, assembly GCA_003117195.1. Classification (NCBI taxonomy): domain Eukaryota; kingdom Viridiplantae; phylum Chlorophyta; class Chlorophyceae; order Chlamydomonadales; family Volvocaceae; genus Eudorina; species Eudorina sp. 2006-703-Eu-15. The sequence continues at coordinate 161,230 of BDSI01000046.1, forward strand.
GTTCCATTCTTTCTGTCCGCCCTGCTGCTGCAGGGCTACGAGTACCTGTCCACGTTGGGTGAAGGTACGCGTGTCAGCTGGTCACACGGGGGGGGAGGGAGGGATGGGGGTTAAATACGTCACGTTGGCGACGAATAAGCTGGATCGATGGCCATTTGATAGGTCTCATCTCTCATGCACATGTACATGCCCGCAGGCGCGTACGGCTTCGTGTGGAAATGCGTGGACCGGGCGACGGGCCGACTGGTGGCCATCAAGGGCTTCAAGCAGGCGCACGAGGAGCCCGAAGTAGGTACGACAGTTAGGCCCCACATGTCAGCGGTGAGCCGGCATGTGGAAGCATGTGTAAACGACGTACGGCAATGGACGGAGTGGAAGAGGATATACACACCGCCCTCCCAATCACACATACACGGGTGAACCCCCTCTCACTCATGATGTACACGTCGCGTGGGCACGTACGGAAGTTGCGAGGGCACGTTCGGAAGTCGCGAGGGCTCGGAAGTGCTGATCCGGATGAACCTTGTCCGGCCATCCCTTTGGAAGGCATGGTAGCGACGCAAGGACTAGATAGCTAGGTATGATACGGCCCGGACGACCCGCCGCGCGGTGCCCCCCCTTCGCGACCATTACGGTACCACCGAAGGTGCAGTGGGATGTTCCACAAGGAGGCTATGCGTGGGCCTATCTGTCTATTGCGAAGTGGATGGGGCTTGGCATGTTGCTTGTTCAGGTCATGCACCTTGAACAGGCTGCTGCTGCTGCTGCTGGCACCTGTTATCGTTAATCACGGGTTGATGCACTGATTGATGCTGCTGGCAATAGCTAGCGAAGGCGCGCCGCCAGGCACGCAGTCCCGGGCGGCGAACGGGTTCCTGAGGGTTCTTCCTGAGAGTTCCTGAGGGTGAGCGAGGGTGAGCGAGGGTGAGCGAGCGGCGCGCTGCGTGCGAGCTGTTGGTGTGTGCGGATCGATGCTGCTGCTGAGGTTGCTGAGGCTGCGCCGGCTTACGTGCACGCACCCGCTCGCAGATCATGCGCCTGGCCATCCGGGAGATCAAGGTGCTGCAGGCGCTGCGACACCCCGCCGTCATTGAGCTGGTGGATGCCTTCCGGTCCAAATCCGGCCGAATCTACATGGTGCGTGCGCCGTGGGTGGATGGATGGATGGATGGATGGGTGGATGGTGGCTGCGCCATTTATGCATATGCAATCAAGGTTGATGCACCGGCGGCCACTCATGCAAAGTTCATCAAGTTACACACAACTTGTGCGTGTGAGCCGGCGGGGTCGGCGTTTCCGTGTATGTATACCTCCTCCGTACATGCATGTACGGTAATACTCGCGCTATGTACGACATGATGAGCCAGCAGGCAACGCCTCCGTGACATGGGCGCAGCCTGGCTGGGTTTCCATCTCCCTCGCACACAGATAGGCAGATAGATGGATCGATAGGGGATCCTTACGGAAAAAGGATAGGGAGGAGCTGAAGGAGGCGGACAAGGTAAGGGCGAGGGGCCCGGCAAGGGATCGGAAGGAGGGGAATGAGGCGGACATTGGACGGTGGGACGTGACAGCGAAATTCTGGCCGCGCTGGCCGTGTTCGGCTGTATCTATCAATGACGTGGCATGAAGGTTCACTCCAACAGCTGGCTCATTTGTGTGTCTTCGATTAATTACGGCGACATAGGTTTCTAGAGGGAAGGGTCAATGTGCGGCGGTGCGCGGTTGCCCGTACAGGTCTTTCCGTACATCGGCCGCAGCGCCTTCCAGGAGCTGGACGAGCACTCCGACGGCCTGCCCGGGCCCCGACTGAAGCTGCTGGTGTGGCAGCTGCTGCAAGCGCTCGTGTACCTGCACCACAACAAGGTGAGTACGGCGTGCTGTACAGTACTGCAACTTGCTGTACGCAGCAGTACGGCGCCATGACGTACCATTCCCGTGGGCAGAGTCCACAGCAACACACGCGTGCACCTTCTGTGGTATTCGAGTGTGTGTTTGCGCCCCCTCCCCCGCCCTCCCTCCCCGCCTGTCCCCCCGTCGCGCAGGTGGTCCACCGCGACATCAAGCCCGCCAACATCCTGCTGTCCGAGGCGGGCGAGGTGAAGCTGTGCGACTTCGGGTTCGCCCGCCCCACCCGGTGCGGCCCCCGCGAGGTGGAGGACATGTCCAGCTACGTCGTCACCCGGTGGTACAGGGCGCCAGGTGGGGGCGAAGGGGAGGCGGGGGATGGAGGGGGCCGGGGCGGGGGTAATCCCGGGGCGGGGCCGGGGAGGGGGGGGAGAGGCGGGGAGGCGGGGAGGCGGGGGAGGCGGGGGAGGCGGGGGGAGGCGGGGGAGGCGGGGGAGCCCGAGGGCAGGGCCGGGGGCGGGGGCCCGGGGGTAAATCAACGCGCGAGGGGTGTTGCCCGATGAGGGACTTAATACCCGGCTCCAGGGACGGATGCGAGTCTCCGTATTTACCCAAGCCAGCCCGTTGTCCGACCTGCGGGGAATATGAAGAGTCCGCGCGGATTCGACCCCGGTCGGGCCAGATGCATGAATCGAAGCCTAGCTGACCTTGGATTGACGACTGGCTGGGGTCAGTTAATCAAGGGCAGAGGGACGGAGGCAGCGCTGGGCTGCTGTGGTTTCGGAGCAGTTGGTCACGCCGGGAGGAAGTGCGTGGTCGCCTTCAGCTGGAAATCCGGGGCAGGGGGCGACCATGCCTGGCTCCTCGCTAGACGTACTGCTGAACTGCTGAACCCGCCCGCCAGTGACCGTACCTTGTCGACCGTACCCGTCCATCACTCCTCTTGTCACCCCTCCGCACACACGCCCTCGGTCCCGCTGCCGGCCGGCCCCCGTCCACCACTCCTTCTCGCAGAGATGCTGGTCGGCGACCCCGCCGGCCCCTCCTCCGACATCTGGTCGCTGGGCTGCACCGTCGCCGAGCTCTCCAACGGCCAGCCGCTCTTCCCCGGTGGGTGACAGGATGGGGGTGAATGGGGCAGTGCGCCTTTCGGGTGCGAGTGTAATGCGGGAGGGAGGGAGGGAGGGAGGCACAAGCCAACAATCCACCAGCCCAGTCTGCCCATCGAATGTTGTCATTTATCGAACATAACGAAATGAGTTCTTTCGGGTAATGTCGGCAATGGACTTCCTGTTCAGCAGGTTGCCCCATTCCTTCGACAGTTGGCAAGTGCGCCAGCCTCCGAACCGCGTCCATTCCTGAAACACGTACGGTTGTCTAGCTTCGTGAGCATCAAGCAGAGACGGCACTCCACAAAGGGGATGTTCCTCATCTGCCTCCGCTCCTTGACTTGCGGCTTCGAGAACGCGGCGTTTACAGTCTATTGTGTGGTCCTTACTCTGGCGCTGATACCGCCGCTGGTGTGCGCCTGCCTGCGCCTGTCTGCCCCGCAGGTAAAAGCTCCGGCGAGCAGCTGTGGCGCATCATGCGCTGCTTCGGGCCGCTCACCAGCTCCCAGTCCTCCCGCCTGGCCGCCCACCCGCACCTATCCCGCGTGCGTGTGCCCGTGCGGGGCCGGACCCTCCAAGAGCGGCTGCGCGGCTCCGACCCCGCTCTGCTGCGGCTGCTGGAGTCGTGCCTGCAGCTCGACCCGCGGAGGCGCCCCACCGCCGCCGAGCTGCTGCAGTCGCCGTACTTCTGGAGCGTGCCGCGCCTGCTGGCGGGCACCCCCCTGGAGCAGGTGTACGCCACCCTCCTACAGCAACAGCACGAACAAGCGAAGCGGCTGGCAAAGAGTCAGGAGCAGCAGACATACCTCCACCGCCACCACAGCCAAACGTTCGACAGCACGTCCCAAACACTACTGCCACCACCGCCACAGCGGCAGATGCAGGCAGGGGCACAACGCGCGGACGTGACGACGTCGGAACAAAAAAGGTCGGAGGAAGGCACCAGGGGAGGGTACCCGGCTGCTGACGATGGCTGGGTGACGACGGGAACAATGTACGACGGCCCCCGACGAGCCGCCACCCACGGAGGAGGGGGACGCTGCTGGGGTCCTGTCCCCCCCTGGAGCTCTGCTGTACGGCAAGCCCGCCAGTCGGGTTCAGCTACCGGTATCATCACCGGCGCCAGCTCACCAGGAGGAGGATCCCCGCCGCCGACAGGCACACACCCGTCGCCGATATTGCCGTACAGCCGTACATCGTACGGCCGTGCAGTAGATGCCCCGGTCAGGGCACCGGAGTTGCGCCTGGGCAGCCTGGTGCAGGAGGAATGTGTGGAGGCATGGCTCAGGGGGAAGTCCGACACGCCTGAGCTTCTGGGGTGCGACGTGTCTGAGGGGTCGTCCTCGGAGAACCCGGCCGCCCGCAGGCTTGCCGGCCCGCCCGCCCCCAAGCCCTGCCGTATCGCCACGGAGGGTCCTGGAGGCCGTGGCGGTCAGCCCACGTTTGCCGCCGCGATGTGCACCCTGGACCTGGATGACATGCTGCCGGCGGCGGGGGGTCGCGGCAACACCGCCGCCGTGGCCGCAGCAGCGACAGGGACGGCGCCGGCGGCAACACGCCTCGTCGGCGGGCCGAGGCCGCCGCTGCTGGGCGTTGCAGCGCTGGGCGGCGGCGGCGTTCAGCAAGGCGGCGCCAGCCGCCGCTGCTACGACAACATCTCGGTCGGCAGCGGTTTGGAGGAGGGCTGTTACGCCGTACAGGAGATTGCACCCAGCGGTCCGTGTTTCGGAGCATCATCAACGGTGGGCGCCATGCAGCAGCCGTCCCTGTTTGGTTTTGTCGATGACGTCATCGGCGACATGATGGACGAGGCCGTGGCCAGTTTCGTCGCGTCGCAAAGAGGAGCCCCGCACCTGGGGGGCCACCCACGTGGCCCCTCCTCGTCCCCCGCGTCTGCCGTACCCACGGCGGCGGCCAGGTCCGCGCCTCCGTTTGACGGGATGGCCACCCGCCGGGTGGCCGCCGCCGCCGCGGACCTCCTGGTTGCGCCGCTGACGGCGGTTGGCGGCGGCTGCTTCCGTACCGTCGGCGAGGACGCGGCGCCGCCGCCGCCGCCAGCAGCAGCAGCAGCAGCACGGCGTGGTGCAACGGCGGCGCCGTCCATGACGGCGGCAGCGTCGGCCCCTCAGCCGCCTGGGGCGGTGGGCAATGTGGAGTCTGGTGGAAACAGCAAGTTCCATGCCGCCGTGGGCCGCCTGCTGGCCCGACCGACGGACCGTGTTATGAAACCAGGAATGATGTCAGCGGACATGTCCGGCAGCAGGGCGACGTCCCCAAGGCAAAGGCAGGCGCAGGCGCAGGCGCAGCCCAGCTGTGCGTTCGGCCGTGACGGTTTTGGTGGCGATGGCAGCGGCGCTGCTGCAGCAGGTGGCCGCCTCGCCTTCCTGTCGCAGACGCCCTTCGACGACCGACAGCCGCCGCTGCCGCCGCCGCCGGGGCCCCACAGGGTGGCAGCAGCCGCAGGGCCCGGTTCGCTGGGCCCTGCTCCGAAGCTCATCAAGCCATCACTGGGGCCCATTCCACCTCGAGCCCTCCGAAGTCCCTCAGTGCATAGCAGCGGGTTGCTTCCGCCTCCCCCGGCCGCCCGTGGCACCGCGGCAGGTGGCGGCGTCCGCTTCCGCAGCCAGTCTTGCGATCCCCTTCCCGGCGCGAGTAGTGCCGCGCCGCCATTATTATCATCACCTCCTCCACCTCCAAGCTGCGGCACCGCACCGGGAGGCATCGAGCTGCCCAGGCTTGCCGCCAGACGACCCGCTCGCCGCAGGATCTCGTCCCTCACCGCGTTCCTCCTGGATCCGCCCGCGGACGGAGACGGGGACGGGGACGCGTCGGTACTGGAGCCGCCCGGCGGGCGGCCGCCACTGCTGCCACGAAGGCCACACTCCGCAGCGCCCCTCGAGACAGCCAAGGACGCCGCCGCCAGCGTCAGCCCGCTCGGCAGCGCGGCGGGCAGCAGCCGCAGCCGCAGCCGCGGCGACAACGACGATGACGACGACGACGACGACCCGGGTAATGATGTTTTTGTTCGCAAGGCCATGGTCACCCCGCTGCTGCCGCCCGCAGGCCGGACCTATGGACTCGCTGCGGGCGACCGGGCGGTTAGCTCGTTCGCAGGGCAGGTGGGCGGCCCTACGTCGAGCCAGGCGGCGGCGGCGGCGGTGGCGGCGGCCTCTGCTCTAAGCTTCAGCGGTCCGCCCGCCGGGCCCCGTCAGCTTATTACCACCGGCAGCGGCCTCATCCGCCGGACGTTGAGCCTCGCCAGCGGGCGCGTCACACCCACCCGCGAGCCGCTGCCGGCGACGGCGACGGCGACGGCAACACTGCGCAGCGGCCCCTCGGCACCGCTGCTGGTGGCCGCGCCAGCGGCGCCGCCGGCGTCGGCGATCCACCCCAGCCGCAGCCGCCTGTCGCGGGTGGTGACGAGCGTTGAGTTGGGCGGCATGGCCGCCTCAGGACCTCTGGTCAGGGAGTCCATCGGCTCTCCGATGCAGCAGCAGAGGCTCAGGGTTGGGGACGCCCCGTCGGCGATGACACCGACGCTGCATCCGCTGTCGGTGCCGCCGTCCGAGGCTGTGGCGCCAGCGGCGGCGGCGGGCGATTATTGGGTACGCGGCTTGGGAGGAGCCGCCATGGGCAGTGGCCGCTGGCCCGGCTTGGACCCAACCGGCGCAGCCCCGGCGCACCTAAACATGCGGCGGCGGTGGACGACGACGACGACGTCGAGTGACGACGGGCGGGACAGCCAGCAGCAGCGGCCACAGCAGCAGCAGCATCCGGTGGCGCCGCTCGCGCCACCCCCTCACAGCTTTCCGGATGTGCCATCCGCCGCCGTCCCCATGGAAAAAAAGAAAGGCTCCTTCAAGAGCGTGGTAAAGGCACTGGTGAAGAAGGCATTCGCACCGCGCGGGACTCGCTAGCCTGCAATAGCTGCATACAGTGACCGGGGCTGTTTCCGTCGTTTCCGAAACGGCAGGTTCCAAGGGTGCGGCGTGCGGGCTTGCCTGACCGCGATGGGATTGACCGCTTGGACGGCGCTTGATCGGCGCTTGATGACGGTGATGTAGATGGTGATTGGGAGTGTGGAGATGGGACATGCACGGACGTACCAGCCACCGGCAGCGGCGGCCGGCGGCACGCAGCGCCGGTTAGCTGCGCGCGTGCACATTCATACACTGTTCGTTGTATTCATCGGCCTTACTCGACCGATGCATCGCGGGCACGCAGGATGCCTAGTTAGGCTTACGTCACAAGTTGTGACTCACAACCAAGGCACAAGACACACGGACCACACGGGCCAACCCCCGCCCCTGCCCAGTATGTAGTGGTGAAGTGCGCGCGGCGCTTCCGTGAAAGGCGGGCGGCGTCGCTGCTTCCGCCGCCGCCACCCCTGCCGCGGCGACGGCGGTGACTCCCGGGGTGCCATACGCTGCGCCTTAACCCAGTGGCCTCCAAACCCTGTGTGGGAGCGCGTTCGTGAAAGCCGGGCGGCGGCGGCGCTGCGGATGCGATGACTGCCCCAAGGGGGAAACAGCAGCCAGCAGTCCGGCGTCGTTCAGAAAGTGATGAACGAAGGCGCATCATGTATTTGGGCACCGGCAACTAACGAATGAGCATCGATTGGCAGGTAGCGCTGGCTAGGTCCGCCGTACGTTGCGGCGGCCGTGGCAGGTACAGGAGGCAGGGTGCTGATTGGCGGCGCGAGTTGCGGGGGCGGCAGGCGGGGCATTCATCCGGGTCCGTCGGTGAGTGTGTATGTGCGGGAGACACATGCGCATACACACACACACACACACGCACGCGCATGCACACGCACGCGCATGCACACGCACGCGGCTTACTACCAGCGGCGTGCAGTAAGCACCCCCCGGACGACGAGCGACGACGCCGCGGCGGCGGGATGCACCCCACCCGCCCTAACGAAGCAGGATGTGGGGGAACATCGTCCGCACGCACCTGCTCGCACCATTGCGGCACCCGAAGCGCAAAATGAGACTGAACACGCGGCGGTGCACGCTCGTCGGCAGCGCGCCAGGTAGCTGGGTAGCTGGGTAGGTGGGTATGTATGTCGGGGTCGGGGTGGTGATGGCCATTATTACAATTGCGTGCGTGCATGTGTGCGTGTGCTTGTGTGTGTGAGCTTGTGAGGAGAAGTGAGTAAGCCGACCGTTATTTGTTGTTGTGGCTTGATGAGGTATGTAGGGAGCTGAGCGACGCGCTCCGTCCCCGTCGACGACCGATCAATTCTTGGCCGGCCTGCGTGGGCTGATGGGCATTAATTACCGGCGCCTGCATGCGTGCGTGGGATGCAGTACATGTACACCCGGTTGGACTGTTTTAGTGCAACGGATATGATGACGTTCGTACCTACCTAGCGGAGCGGTGTTCATTCTGCAGTTGTCGCCTTGTCATGGTTGTTATTAGTTTCTTCCGCAGGGTTCCGCTTTTGATGCGGCCCGCTCTCGCTCGGGCGGCGGCGGCGGCGGCGGCGGGGGCGGCAGCTTCGTTCGAGCTTTGTACGTTCCGTCACCATTGCTGCTGGAGGAAGCTTGCTTAGGTGCTTATTTGTAAGGGCGTCGAATTGGTCGGCTGGATCGTTTATTACGGCCCATTCATTACTGGGTAGATGGGGAGATCGAGATGAACGCTTGGCTGGCTGTTGGGTGGTTGCGTGCTGACGACGACCAACTGCTCAACTGATGTACGGCAGGTAGGCACGCAGCAAGGTCGGTCGGTGTGTATGGGTTTACGTGTACGCGCGCGGAAATCTTATATGTCGACTTGTAGTTCAAAATCATGACGGGACGACTGCGTTTGTAGTTCAAAATCATGGCAGGACGACGGCGGTTGTAATGGCAGGACGACGGCGGTTGTGAATGGCTCAGGTAGATAGGCGCAATTTTGTATTGATGATTATGATACACAAGTGAATGATGATAATGCATCTCGATCGGCAGCGGCGCGGCACCTATTATACTGACGGCAAGTGTTAACGGGCATACCTGCTCTTTCGTTGTCGCGCGGGCTGGCTTGCTGGGACGGCGGCATTAGTGGATGGGCCGCCGCCGCCGGATTATTAGCCGATCGCTCGGGCCGACCCAGCCAAGCAACCAGAGGGGCTGAGCAATACACACCCACACCCACACAAATTCAACGCAAACGCAATCAACGCACGCATGCATGCAAAATCAACACAAACGCAATCGAGTTCCCCGCATGCATGTCGTCGGGGGTGAGCGATGGGCGTGTTGCATGCGCGGCGCGGCGGGGGGCCGCGTGTATCCACGTTCCACAAACACGTACGCGCACCAGAGGCCCGCCCGCCGCATTGTCGTACCAGATGATGACGACGGACGCCCTCCCGCCTTGATCCTAGCTATCTCCGTGCGCATGTATCTATGTACGATGGCTGTCTAGCTGGTATGTACGATGGCTGTCTAGCTGGTACGTAACGATGCCACACGCAGCCAAGGTGACGTACGCATGTGCGTGAGGGGCCTGTGCCGTGGGCGTGTGTACGTGTGTGCGCCGTGGGTAGGTGGACCGACCGCGCGCCGACACACGTACATACGGTATGCTCAAGTGCACATCGACCTGGCCTGCTGGGGTTGAGTAGACTGCTGAGACACAGACTACTGGCGGACATCAGCGCGAGCGGGGTCAGGTGGCGGGGTCGACCGGTTATTAGATGGCGGGGTCGGGTATTAGATGGCGGGGTCGACCGGTTATTAGATGGCGGGGTCGGGTATTAGATGGCGGGGTCGACCGGTTATTAGATGGCGGGGTCGGGTATTAGATGGCGGGGTCGGTTATGAGATGGCGGGGTCGGTTATGAGATGGCGGGGTCGGCTATTAGATGGCGGGGTCGGCTATTAGATGGCGGGGTCGGCTATTAGATGGCGGGGTCGGTTATGAGATGGCGGGGTCGGTTATGAGATGGCGGGGTCGGCAATTAGATGGCGGGGTCGGTTATTAGATTGCGGGGTCGGTTATGGGATGGCTGCGGGCAGGTGGTGGTCGGCCGAGCCGTCCGTGCCCCAAGGATCGTTGGAAAGAGCGGCATCCACTTACTATACACACGGCCTTGCTCCCGTGCCCTAGTGTTGGACTACTATGCGGGGTATACAAATTTACGGGTCCTATCGAGATTCGTACGCCGGGGCCCGAAGCTGCCGCCGCCGCCGCCGCCGGCGCCGGAGCTCGGGCGGCGTGGAGCAGCCGCCGCCTTGGGACACGCATTTCTCGCGACTGCGTACATGCGTCCATTTGCGTGACGGATGGAACGCGTTGGTGGGGCATGCAGAGTTGGTCGGTGATGTGTGCCTTCTGCGAAGATGTTGAATGGATTGAAGGGTTGGCGGATTGTGATTGTTGCGGAGATCTGCGGTGGCTGGTACGGCACGCAAGCGCCCAATTGAAGCGTTGAAGCGTTTGTTGACTTCGCAAATAGGCGCAGGTGCGAAGTACTTACACGCACACATGTGGAATTCACTGCGATGGGGCGGGCTCCCCGTACTGGACCTGCATCACTTGCTGCCTTCGCTGCGTGCCCACCGCCTCCGTTCCATCCAACACGGACAGCTCCATAGCTAGCTAGATAACTAGGCTCGCTCGGACACTTCCACTCAAATCGGGTGTCGATCGGTCTGTCTGTCGGTCTGTCTGTCGGTGCAGGCAGGTGGTGCGTGCCGATGTGCGTGATTACGCGCAGTACCCGCCGCTAGCCGTCCAGAGGACATTCGACCACCGTCGAGGGCATACGGCAGGTACGGGTGCAGGTATGTCGTATACACCGCCGCTCGCTCCTTGCCAGTCCGCGGCGGGGTTCCAAAATAAATGGCAGGGCTGGACGGAAGTACGGCAGCTAAGGAACCAAAGGAAGGTGAAATAGGTGGGTTTGGCAGGAGTTGGCAGAGCAGGGGAAGCGGCGCGCTGTCGCCGCCTTCTGGGGGCGCCTTCATGGATTTGCCCGATTGGGCCTCCCGCGACATGGGTGGACCTCGGTGGGTGGACCTCGGTGGGCCCCTTCCGCCCTTGCTTGAAAGTGTCGGGGGGAGTCTTGCGGTGTGCTGGGCCTGCTCCTGAGGGCTGAGGCACGGGCGCCCCGTCCTCTGTTTTCGCTACGAGTTCACCTACCCGTGGCCTGACTCGGGGATCTGACCTACTGTATGAGGCCGGACTTCCGTTTTGTCTTCATTGGTCACGGTGTTCGTTGGGTGAGGGGTGCTCCATTAGCGGTCGCTGGGCACTGTCACGAGCCAGGCATGGTTTTCCAAGAGCTCGAGAGGGTGCGGCGCTGGGTGGTCCCGGGAAAGTGGTAGCTGGGCAATGGGGTGCCTGTGTGGGCGACCTTCCCCGTGCTTGGCTTTATCCACCTCTGGGGATCCCACCCGTTGCCGTGCCTATCCCTTTGGTAGTGTTGCCCCGCTGTACGCCTCTGCTTGCTTAGGTGGCTGTCTGGGTGGGGTCATGGCCCTCTGCGTTTTTATCCGCGGCTTTGAAATGTGGAGGTGTCTTGCCGCCTTGTCGGTGGGGCCTGCTGGGGCTTGCCCGGTGGGGCTTGCCCTGGTATACACCGTTGATCCCTTTTCGAGGTCATGGGGACGTCCATGCATAGGTTCGTTGTACAATTGCACAGTGACAGCAAAGCAAACACGCGGGGACCAGGCAGCAGCAGCAGGCAGCAACAGGCAGTTTGTACATGGGGCTGGGCCTGGTCCCTGTCAGGGCCTGGGGTGGGTCTTGACATCATTGCAATGTACATCGTAATCGTGTACGGCGGGGATGAGACACCCCATCTTGAAGGTACAAGATAATTGTCCGGTGTGCCGTGGCCCTCTGACATCATGACTCACTTACCAAGTATCAGTGGCCTGAGCATAGCGGGGGCCGCGGGGGAACGGGACGATAGCGCGACGACTGGTTCCTTGCTGGGGCTGAGAGCGAGGTTCTTGGCCCTTGGACGCTTGGAGGCATTCCTGACAGACCCCTGATGGTGTCTCGCGACGTCGGGAGCCCCCGTCGCCTCCAAAACTACGGACCGCTGCCAGAGACGGGAGCGGGTCTTGGCTGTGATGGTGATGCGCTCATACGGACGCCCCGGTGGCAACACCCCCCTGGCGGGCCTTATCCTTGACTACGACTGGCGGCCAGGAACGGGGTGGTTTCCCGGTAGGTGTGCTTCGGTGCACTTGTGGAGCTTTTGGGGCGGGGCCCCAGCGCGAAGCGCGCTGGGGGGGCCCCGCTGCCCATGTCCGTGTGTCCGTGTGTCCGCCGTGTGTCCGTAACGGCAAAACGTTCATTATCCGCTAAAATAATTCGTTATGTTTGTCATATTAATTGTCCTCTATTGCAAGGTAACTTTGGTTTGGCTGAAAAAAATTCTTTGCGCACAAACGGTCAAAGTAAAGCTCTTCGGTCTCCATGGACCCGGGTCAACGTCCACCCAACGCCTCTCGCGCTCATATTTGTTTCAACGGGTGCCGCGTGATGAATACTTGGATTAAGAATGGGCGGCGTGTGCTTAATTGAACTTCCATAGTGTTAGATGCCACCAACATCAAGATTTGCCTTTCTGTCTTGCCAGATGAATACAATTCAACAATGTGTATTGAATCAAAGTTTCAAGATGCAAAGGGATAGCATACCGAGTACCAACGAGTTCTCCAGTTCCGATGGCCGAAGTCCGGGTCTCACCGCGGCTTTTTCGCACCCTGTTTTTGCCTTATATTTGCTATGTAACTATTGATGGCAAGAGGTTCACGTCTGCTGCGGGCGTGCAACTGAAGGGCTGCCGACGGACCAAACAACTACAGTTTCACGGCAAAACAAGAATGCTTCAAGCTTGCTTTTAGATAGCTGGTTGACAGACGGATGTGGTAGTGCAGAGGCGTCTAGCGTTACGATAATGCAGATGCGGTGACGGCCGTTGGCGGCGCGTACTGCAGGTTGGTTTCGGGGCTACCTACCTGCTTGAGCTTGCTCAACCGATCCACCTTCAACATCAACGACACCCTCAATGGCAACCTTTCACTCTCTCACACTCATGCGCGGTAATAGAGTTTCCGTTGTAAAGCAACCGGCCCATACGGATTGTGGGGGCCCCGCCCTTTTTCCGGCTTCGAGGAAGCCGACCCCCTACTTGTCCGGTGCGCCAAGGTGGCACAGTTTCGTTTTCAAGCAGTGTGCGGTACTGAGGCCGCGGCTGTCACCGGTGACCCGCGGGGGTCCACAGCAACATCTCCGTCCCCCGCATCCCGGCCAAGTGATTCGGCGGGTCTGGTGCGGTTTCCAAAAGAGGCAATCCTGGCGCACTAGCAACCTGGTGTGTTGGACGGTATGACTGCATGAACCCCCCCCCCCCCGCGGGTGATGGAGGATGGTTGCGCAGTCCTTGGAAGGGGTTGATGAGATGAGGCGCCTACGAGCTATCTGGGCCTTTTGGAACGCCCGGTCGGGACTACGGGTCCGCCTTGTAACGGTTACAATTAAAAGTAACATCACTAATAATAATGTACAGAAGTTTTGAGACGTTTTGAGGCATGAAGGGGTGGAAACTGGCATTTCCTGATCGTTTTTTTGTCCTGTTGTTAGCTTCGCTCAGCCAGCAATACGAAGCAAAAGCTGTCTGGTTCGCTTGATAACTGTTGGTAGGGAGACCGAAACCAAGGTAAATATGCTTTACAATGAGCGATAGATCTACTTCGAACGCAAACAAGTCAGATTACCCGTATGGCGAATTACGGCAGCGTCGAACAATCCAACAATGTATGACATAGTGTATGGACGCACGCTGCCTTACCTAAACTCACACAGCATATTTCTTCTGTGAAAATAAGATGAAAATAACTTGTAGCTGGAAGGAGCTTATTTCCCGCTAAAGCGTGTTCTTATTACGATTGCATCCCCCGTCTGCCCTGAGAAACGTTAGGGTGGGTATGCGCATTTAGAGAATTAATTTTACCAATATATTACATTATTGTATATTTTTGTGAATATCGGTCGTGAATGTACTCAGGGTGTTGCGCCCGTGTTCCAGACAGCTCTTAAGAGCCGAAGGCTGCGCCCGAACTCCAACCATACTGTCGTTAAGTACAATTATGACAGTGTAATATCGTCTCTGCCTATATTATTCCTGATTTTATTTAATTACGCAGCATTATTGAGATGAGACGTGAAGTGAGATGATGGCCGAGGCGGGCGTGCATGATTACGTACCCGGGCGGTTGGATACACAGCGTGAAGCCGTGAACGATTCCCTCAATTTGGGCAATCTTCGTGACATGAATTCATTTTATGTGCAAAGTGGTACAATGCGGTTATTAGTGCTAAATGTTTTTGGTGGTGAAGCAGGTCGAGCAGGCTATATGCCTGGAGCTCGAGTACACAGCGGCAAGCCATCGCGTACTTAGTTGTCAGTGATTAACCATAAATTGATTGCACAGATCAACTTCGTGGATTCTGTTCAACGCGATGCAGCCAGAACGATTACCGTGCATGCATGGTCGTATATATACACGACACGAGATGCCTTTGCGTCGTGAACTGGTGGAAGCCAGTGGTTATTTATATGCCGTTGCCCTTCTCTGCTTACTTTGGGGGCGTTCTACACGTGTACTGCACCACAAACGTTCCCAGCAGGAAAATAAGGGAGCGCGTCAAAGATCGATACGCTTTAAAAAATGCAGTGCTTTTATCTGGAAATCTCATACTTAGTATATTCTGATATAATTGCGTAGATTGCTTGACACTGAGCCTGTACTTACTTCGTAGCGAGCAGTTGAGACGATGTGCGATGTCGTGCCAAGCCAAACATCGCATACATCTCACTCACATGAGATATCCAGTTATTGCCACCTTACGAGCACACGCGCGGTAGGCATAGCCAGCAGCAGCGGTTAAGGGCGAGGTATGCTCCTTTAGTCCATCAGCTTTATCTGCACATAAAATTTTGGATGGAGGTAAGCGCTGACTCATCATACGCACAAGACGCACTGAACAATGACTCAGCGACTTTGAGGGAAGACGTACTCTGCACAATCTGGGATGCGTCTGCTCGCTCAGCAGCCAACGTTTTCGAGTCCACGGCTTCTGCACTGCAGGGTTACGAATATGCATCTTCGCTGGGTGAAGGTACGTAGGATGTTGGGTGTGAAGTGTGTCGGCGTCCAGCACATCTCGCTCGCTGCTACTGCATGCTGCCGCGTTTCATGACGTACGCTGCGTTTCATGCCACCGCTGGCACAGACACCAGCTCCAAACGCCATATTTTCAGTAACACAAACAAAAGGGTCTTTAGTGAATAGACCGGAGTCATCAATCCGCTGTTCTTATGAACCTTGCCGGGGCTGCCCATTGACCGGCCACCCGGCCTGGGCTGAAACCACACGCGTCGAGGGCACGCAGCCGCCAGCAGCACGTCGCGCACCCTCTGACTATCGCCGGCATCTCATTTCACCCGCATGTACCGTACGAACGTGCTGCGAGCGGGCGGGTTTTAGGGCGGGCTAGAGCTAAAGATTTCGAGAATTGAGTTCCTGGCGCGCGCGCTCTCGGTCCGTCCGCCATAGCGTCAGAATGAAGTGGCAACCATTGGGCTGCAGGGGACAGCACGCGCGGGCCTTCGGCCACAGCCACAATGCACAGCCTACTTCCTCGCCATTGGCGCGCTGCAGACTGACTCCCACGCCTCCCCACTACTACTGCAGATAGGTGATAAACCGCGACCACCGAGCGAGGCGCCCGCCGCCCGTTATTCCCTTGAACGCCACACGCCACGCCCTGCTGCGGTGCACTCGTCTGTTTTCATCCCTTAACACGCATGCCTGCTGCCCGACCGCAGGCGCGTACGGCTTCGTGTGGAAATGCGTGGACCGGGCGACGGGCCGACTGGTGGCCATCAAGGGATTCAAGCAGGCACACGAACGGCCCGAGGTACGTATGGCCGGATTCCAGATGCACCAGTCTGATATACATACACGGTTGGTCACGGCGTGCGTGTTTACGTGTGTGGCGTCTGGCGTGGGTGTGCCTGATGGCTGGCGCCAGGGTGGCTATCTACGGCCAGAGATATACCCGGCTTAGAATCGCTGAAAGTATCTGTCAATAGAGAGGTATTCCCGGCTGGAAACGCCTCAAAGTATCTACAGAGATCTGTAAACCCGGTTACACTAAGGGGTGTGACCACCTACTACGGACCTATTAGCACTAAGCAACCTCTGTTCCAGGCCTTACCCGGTGGAATTCGACCCTGAGCGGGAGATTCGGACTGACTATCTGACCGCCCGAGTATCTGTCAATGGGGAGATGTCATACCCCCGTTTGGGCATTAAAGTATCTTATTCGTATTTTTTCCAAGGAGGAAACGTATCTTACAATTTCCACAATTTTGGGCCGAGTATATATTTTTATCTAAAGATAGCCACCCTGGCTGGCGCGCGAGCCGTGAGGTCAGCGACGCACGGCCTACGACTAATGCATGGCAAGTTGGCAACCCGCCCGCCCACTGCCTCCGCTTGAAAAGCTAGGGCATGTCGCTGCGCGCCGCATTTGCGTTCGATTGCTCGATCGATCGCAGATCATGCGCCTGGTGGCGCGGGAGATCAAGGTGCTGCAGGCGCTGCGACACCCCGCCGTCATCGAGCTGGTGGATGCCTTCCGGTCGAAGTCCGGCCGAATCTACACGGTGCGTGCGTGGCGTGGCGTGGCGTGCGTGCGCCGTGGATGGGTGGGTGGATGGTGGCTGCGCCCGCCATTTATGCATAAGCAATCAAGGTTGATGGGCGCAGAGTTTGTAGTTTATTTGGTATGTGCGGCTAATTAATACCCGAGTCGTGCCCCTGTACGTGTATACGAACGCAGTATTGCTGCACCCGACGAGCCCACGCCGCCGCGCGTAATAATCCTGAGAGTGGGTAGGCTGGGGGGCATAGAACCGGGGCCAGAATTCAAGGGCCCACGGAACACCTGTCGTACGTAACAGGGTGTACTGGACGAAGATGACTCAGCAGTGTGCTGTGGTGTGCCGGTTTATTGCCGTGCGCGCAGGTTTTTCCGTACATCGGCCGCAGCGCCTTCCAGGAGATGGAAGAGCACCCCGACGGCCTGCCCGGGCCCCGACTGAAGCTGCTGGTGTGGCAGCTGCTGCAAGCGCTCGTGTACCTGCACCGGAGGAAGGTTGGTCGATTGCTTGTGCGTTCCGTAGCACACACACCGGCCACATTGCGCGTCCGCATGGAGGGGGAGTCGTCGGTCACACGGGAAGGCACCCGCCAGCTGTTGCGTGTGGGTGCTGAGTGACGAGGTTACTACAGCCTTCGTCAACCTCTGCAACCTGCCGAGTACCTGACCGGTATCTGCTCCAAAACCACGCGCCCTACGCGCGGTGCGGTCGTCGGGCGATCGACTGCCTTTCCCAGCTACTTGAATTCTATGCACAATTTTCATTTCTCAGCGTTCCGTTCTGCTTCCTACATTTGGGCATCCTCATTTGCCGTCTGTTGCCATATCATAACCAGATTAATCAAGCAAGCGTGATGCTCACTCGGCCCCGGAGCCCGGACTTGTTTTCCTTTGTACGCCCGTCCTTCCTCGCTGCGTGCGTTCCACCTGCCTCTGAGTTTTTGTCTTGGATGATATCCGAATCATCCGTCGCGCAGGTGGTCCACCGCGACATCAAGCCCGCCAACATCCTGCTGTCCGAGGCGGGCGAGGTGAAGCTGTGCGACTTCGGGTTCGCCCGCCCCACCCGGTGCGGCCCCCGCGAGGTGGAGGACATGTCCAGCTACGTCGTCACCCGGTGGTACAGGGCGCCAGGTGGGGGCGGGGGGAGGAGGGGAGGGGCTAGGTTGGTTGCTTGTGGCAAGTGGCGCGCGCTGCAGCCAAGAATGCGGGACCGCTCGATTCCATGAGTTGACCCATTTGCCCAAGACGATAACTTTGGATTCGCTCGACGCGCTAAGGCATCCGTACCGTTGCCGAGCTCGGCGTCCATTGATCCATACCTTCCCCGCATCAACATACGCGCTCGCCTCAGAGGTGATCGTGGGTGACGTGTACGGCCCCTCCTCCGACATCTGGTCGCTGGGCTGCACCGCCGCGGAGCTCTCCAACGGCCAGCCGCTCTTCCCCGGTGAGTGATGAATGATAGGATGTGGGTGAAGGGGGCAGGAGATAGACAGAGATAGTGCGCCTTAGGGGCGTGATGAGTGTCACTCACGGAGCGCCTGCCGACTTTTTTCCTTTGCTGTTGGTGATCAGGCCTGATGACACTGCCTTCCGCCAGCATAATCTTGAAACGATTACTACTATTACTGCTATAAGCAAATCTGCTGTTGCCTGATGCGAAGGCGGTCGTCCTAATCATACGCCTCCTCCTCCTCTTCATGCGATGTGATGGGATCATCAAGTCGAGGGCAAACCGAAACCGAAACCATGATTGTCATATTGGTCTGGTCCATAGCGGCACATGCATGGCGGCACATGCATACAGACACAACACATATACCGTAGTGCCTTTAATTTTTGGTGACACGCAATTGGGATACTGTCCCCAATGTTGTGTCAGGCGTAATAACCCTGGACGTTTTTGAGGGAGTCGTCCCCAATTGTACGGACCACGGCAAATTTTCGCGCTAAGCCAGGTTGAAACAGCAAAATTCGGTCTGTATCTCATTTGTATTGTGACGCTGCCATGAAATGAGAAGCAATGAATCCATCGGGCGGGGTGCAAAAGCGTCCAAAGCTGAACAAATTGAAGCAGTCAAATTTGTTGCAGTTCGTGCCAAAGTTGCCTGAGGTCATAGAGCAGCAGCAGCAACGTGCGGAGACGGAGCATGCAGCGGCAGTCGAGCGCGCCAACGCTGCTGCAGACGGGGGGTCGGAGGGAGGGGGGGAGGGAGGAGAAGGGAAGAGAGGAGAAGGAGAAAGAGAGGGGGAAGAAGAGAGGGGGGAAAGGGGAGGGGGAAAAAGGGAGGGGGAAAGAAAGGGAAGAAGAAGGAAGAGAGAGGTTTATGTAAATATGTTCGCACTTGGGGGGTCCGGGGGGCGCAGCCCCCCGGGAAAAATTTTTGGGGTTTCGCTCTGTCACTAAAATTGGGGAGGGTGTCTCACGCCTTCATGCGGTAGGGGCCATGGGGAGGACCGGGTGAAGGGGAGGGGGAAAGAGGGGGAGAAAGGGGGGAAGAGAGGGAGAAGGGGGGGAAGAGGGGGAGAAGGGGAGAAGAAGAAGGAAGAGAGAGGTTTATGTAAATATGTTCGCAATGGGGGGGTTCGGGGGGCGCAGCCCCCCGGGAAAAATTTTTGGGGTTTCGCTCTGTCACTAAAATTGGGATGTATCCGATCCCGTGTCATCCCCACTTCCCCTCATGGTCGTCCGCAGGACTTCCTGAAGGCCAAGTTGCCTGGCGTCGTGCTCAAGTACGTGCCGGCGAACTGCACATCCAAGCTGCAGCCCTGCGGGTCAGATGCGGAGGAGGAGGACGAGGAGGAGGACGAGGAGGAGGAGACAGCAGCGCAGCAGGCGCCGCGCGGCCGTGGGCGTGGCCGTGGGCGCGGGCGCGGGGGTCGCCAGCCAGCAGGCGGGCGCGGCATAGGAGGGGCCGGGGTGGCGGACAGGGTGGGCGTGGCGGACGGGGGCGGGGCCGGGTCCTGGCAGTCGAGGAGAGCGAGTCGGGCAGCGGGGCTGACACCGACATGCCCTCGGAGGATGGGGAGGAGGAGGAGGAGGGCGAGGAGGGGGAGGAGGTGGTGATGACGCATCTGGCCGCGCTTGCCGGTGCCCGCCGCCAGCGGCGGGCACCAGCGCGGATGAACCTCTGAAAAGGCTGGCCACTTAAGTGGATTTGTGTTTGGTCAGCGCTCGTGAACGGAACAGATCGTGTACGGAACAGATGAGGACGTGCTGGAACAGATGAGGACGCGCTGGGTGCGTGCTAACACTAATCATTAGTCACTTTAAGGCGGCGAATTAGTTCTACCCGATGGTAGTATCGGTGCTGGTAATTTGCTCTGCTTAAGTGTGGGTTTCGGGCCTCGGACGGCACGTGTGTCATGCGGCAATGGGATTATTCCGAAACAGACAGTACGACGGGCAAGCCGTGCGGGCTTCACCAAAATTGGTAACCAACTTGCAATTTGATCCTGGATTCGTCACCAAATGCTTGGAACAGTGCAAAATTTCAAGCGTTCTTTCCGGGGCCTCCCAATTCAAGAGTCACCAAAAATTAAAGGCACTACGGTATCTCACAAGCACCATGTATCCGTGGATGTCCATAAGTTGATATCTTCATTGGCACATTCAGGACTCAATTTATGTGTGTGCACCTGCTGAACCCGGTCGCAGGGAAATGCTCCGGCGAGCAGCTGTGGCGCATCATGCGCTGCTTCGGGCCGCTCACCTGCTCCCAGTCCTCCCGCCTGGCCACCCACCCGCACCTATCCCGCGTGCATGTGCCCGTGCGGGGCCGGACCCTCCAAGAGCGGCTGCTCGGCTCCGACCCCGCGCTGCTGCGGCTGCTGGAGTCGTGCCTGCAGCTCGACCCGCGGAGGCGCCCCACCGCCGCCGAGCTGCTGCAGTCGCCGTACTTCTGGAGCGTGCCGCGCCTGCTGGCGGGCACCCCCCTGGAGCAGGTGTACGCCACCCTCCTACAGCAACAGCACGAACAAGCGAAGCAGGCAAAGAGCCTGGAGCAGCAGACTCATCATCAGCAGCGGCATCATCTTCACCAGCATCCCCTCCAGATGGCGCACAATGAGTCGAGTGGGCTCCAGCAGCTTCGGCGTGCTGCCACGCAGCGTCTGGAGGGTTATCACTCGCCATCATCGCCCGCAGCGCCCCCACGAGGACGCCCCGCAGCAGCAGGCATTGCACAGTCCCGCGCCGGTGCTCATCAGCAGGTGCGGGAGGCCTCCGAGGCTCCCTTGCAACGACGTAACACCGACCCCACAGCAGGTGCCCCACAGCAGCAGCCACGGCTGCAGCAGCAGGAGGAACGTCAGGAGGAGGCATCTGGGGGTGCGGCCATGCAGGCCAAGCCGAGCGGCCCCGACAGCTCCCAGCGGCCGCAGCCGCAGCAGCGGCAGGAGTCCAGCATCGGCGGCGGCGGGAGCTCTGCGGCGGCGGTGCACGACAATGCACGACGGTGTGCGCCAACCGCCACTGCAGGAGTAGGCAGCAAGGCGGCTCCTGCCTCCGATGATGCCTATGTACGACAAGAAGCCCGCCAGCAGCCCCGTGCTGCTGCTCAGAAGGCGTCGCCACACAGCGTCGCCACCACCGGCGATCAAGCGGGCACGGCCTCGCAGGCACTGACCTTCTCTTCTCAACTGCTGTACAGTCGTACAGCGTACGGCGGTCTTGCGGGGAGCACCCCGGTCAGTGCCACGCGGCTGCACCTGAGCATGACGAGCAGTCTGCGGGTGGAGGATTGCGACGCGCCGGAGCTCATGGGGTGCGACGTGTCTGAGGGGTCGTCCTCGGAGAACCCAGCCGCCCGCAGGCTTGCCGGCCCGCCCGCCCCCAACCCCTGCCGCATCACCACGGCGGGTCCTGGAGACCGCGGCGGTCAGCCCACGTTTGCCGCCGCGATGTGCACCCTGGACCTGGATGACGTGCTGGCGGCGGCGGGGGATGGCGGCAACACCGCCGCCGCCGCGGCCGCAGCAGCGACAGGGACGGCGCCGGCGTCAACACGCCTCGTCGGCGGGCCCAGGCCGCAGCTACTGAGCGTGGCAGCGCTGGGCGGCGGCGGCGGCGGCGGCGGCGGGCAGCAGGGCGGCAACACATTGTCTGGGGGCGCTGATTACGATTATGTCGTACAAGAGATGACGTCAGGCGGTGACTGCTTGGTGTCGACCTGCACGGTTCAGTCCCTGTTGGGTTTCGCCGACGACGACATCGGCGACACGTTTGGCGCCGCCTCCGCAAGATTTTTGGCGACTCAAGCCAACCCACGGCGGCCCAACATCAGCAACGCTGCATCCGCCCCGTCCACGGCCGGCACGTTTGCGGCGACATCCGCACCGTTTCGGGAACTGGCCGCCATGGCCCACGGCATCCCAACTGCCATGACGGCGACGGGCGTCGGGCTGTTGCTTGACGACGTGGCGGAGGACGCGCCGCTACCGCCGCACTGCACGACAGCGCCGCCGTCACTATTGCGGTCGGGGCCAATGGGCGCAGCAGGATCCAACAAGAGTACGGCACTCCAGTCTGACGTGGCGGAATTGCTCAACCGACCCATGGGACACGATGTAGGGACCCAGCGACGACTGCTGGCCCCCACACTTGACACGCGGATGGCCACCTCGCAGGAGCTTCAGGTACGGGTGCCGTCGCAGGCCAAGCAGATGTCCCCACGGCAGGCGCAGGCGCGGGTGACGGCGCAGCTGAGCTTCAACGGCAATAACATCGGCGGCGACGCCAACAGTAGCGCGCCGCTCACATCAACTCGCCAGCCAAGCTGCGACGCCGCACCGGCGGGGGGCGTCGAGCTGCCCAGTCTTGTCTCCAGCAGGCCAGCGCGCAGTAAGACCTCGTCACCCACCTCGCTGCTCCTGGAGCCCGAGGATGCCACGGCGCTGGGGATGGCGTGGCAGCCGCCGCCGCCGCCGCCGCCGCCGCGAAGACACGACGCGGGGCGCGCGAAGACGGAGGACGCCAGCGGCCGCCTGCTGCGCACCGGCAGCAGCACTACTGACGACAGCAGCTGCGGCAGCACCCAAGGCCCGGTGGCCGCCGTCGCCGCGCTGCCGCCGGTGAGCTGCACGCCTGGCATGATGACCCGCGGGTCGCCGCGCGGCAGCGGCGGCGGCGGCGGCCGCGTCCGTCGGTCGTTGAGTTTTGCCAGTGGGCGCGTCACACCCACCCGCGAGCCGCTGCCGGTGAGGGCGACGGCGACGGCAACACTGCGCAGCGGCCCCACGGTACCGCTGCTGGTGGCCGCGCCAGCGGCGCCGCCGGCGTCGGCGATCCACCCCAGCCGCAGCCGCCTGTCGCGGGTGGTGACGAGCGTTGAGTTGGGCGGCATGGCCGCCTCAGGACCTCTGGTCAGGGAGTCGATCGGCTCTCCGATGCAGGTGCTGAGGGTTGGGGACTCGACGCCGCCGCCACTGCCGCCGCCGCCGCCGCCGCAGCAGCAGCAGCTGCTGCTGCCGCCAGTTGCCTCGCCGCGCCTGCTGGCCGCAGTACAGATGACCGGCCATGACAGAAGGGGCAGCAGTGGAAGTGAGTCCTTGGACGGCCGACAGCAGCAGCGACCGTCCGGCGGCGGCTTGGGCCCAACGATGATGTGGCGGCAGCGGACGACGTCGAGTAGTGACACCGCCTGGGCCGAGCTGTCGCCGGGCGGGCCATCCGCCGTGGCGCAGTCGGCTGCTGCCGGGGCACCGCATGTCCCCGCTGCCAAGAAGGGAGTCCTGAAGAAGATGATCAAGGCGTTCAAGCGCGCGTTCGCCGTCGGAGAGGGCCCCTAGCGAGGCAGGATAGGTGCTGTGCAGCAGCCACGCAGCTGCTGGGCGGGATCGCTTCACCTATCACCATCATCACCACAACACCACGCTGCTGCAGGCCAGGCGACGCGCCGGCTACGTGGGAATATGAGTATTTATCTAATTGTTTACTGGATGGAGATGAACGGAGATGAACAGATGGACAGATGGACAGATGGACAGATGGACAGATGGACAGATGGACAGATGGACAGATGGACAGATGAACAGATGGACAGATGGACAGATGGACATACGGTACCCCTCGGCGCGCCGGTGCGTGCAGTGCCGCGCAGCCGACATACATACATACATACACCGCACGCGCTCGATTGCACCAAGCCAGGCAGGGTCCATCAGCAGGCTCCCTTCCTCACGCACGCACGCACACAGGCCCCGGGGAGCGAGTACACCCGCCCTTGGGCCGCGTGCGTGCGGACTCGCTCGGCGCACCCTTGCCCGTGCACGTGCCCGTGCCCGTGCCCGTATCCGTGCCTGTGCCCGTGTCGGTGGCGGTGGCGGTGGCGGTGTCTGTGTGTTTAGACAAGGAACCCACCCTGTGTGTGTGTGTGTGTGTGTGTGTGTGTGTGTGTGTGTGTGTGTGTGTGTGTGTGTGATGGATGGACTCGCTGTCCGCGGCGGCGCGGCGGCGGCGGCGGCGGCGGCGGCGGCGGCGCGCCTGCGTCCGTCGTAGCTCGTCGGTGTGGCGCTGCGTGGTCGCGACGTACGGCGACACGCAAATGTGCGGGCGAGGCGGCGGCGGTGGTCGTACTACTGGGTGCGCTTGCTTACGTACGTATGTACCCACACGTTCCTGATGACTACTTCACCTACTTACCTACTCGTATCTAGCCGCTTATTATTATTACCTGGTTAAGCTCGCTGTAGGGCGCGGTGGATGCGGCAGATGTGATATCGAAACGGGGGTTGGAGCCCGCAGTCGGGCGATAGAAACAGCATTATTCCAGCGATGGGGGGGGACGATGAACGCATGTCTGAGGACCCACAATACATGTATGACTGGGTGCACGCACGCACCCCGCCGGCGTGCCGGCGTGCCTGCCGGCGTCCTCCCGGCACAAGCTACCACGTACTGCCGGATGTGTGTCGGATAGCTAGATATTGTCCTTCCGGCGGTAGTTCGGGACTAGCTAGCTAGCTAGGGGTCGAACGGCGGGTCCCATCCACCTCGTGACGACGGTTGCATGACCACTGCTACACCGTGTAAGTGCTGCGCTTGGCCCGGATGTACGGCTAGCTACCAAGCAACCTCATTCTTTGCCGGCTGGCGGGATAGATGCATAGATCGATGCGGGATGCATGACTGTCTATCTTGGAGGGACGGACTTGCTTGAGGCATGGCATGCCTGCCTGCCCTCAATCAATCGTCTGCCGCTGGCTTCACGAGCTTGCTTGTATCTGCTCGCTCGTAAGAACTTGTTACGAATGTACCTGCTTGCTTTGCACGTGGTGTGGCTACACAGCTCGTGCTGCCAGCCGGGTTGGTTGCTTGTTTGCTCGTATGTATGTGCGTCGGGGGTCGTGAAGGTGCGTGATCCTGGCTGGGTGGCAGGTGTATGCATGCTCTCGAAATTCTCGTGTTACTGTCGCGCACTTATTACACATGCAGTTTCCTTTCGCGTCTCGTCTTGCGATCAGTTCGTTGCTTGTCACGTACGGTGCGCGGCTATATATCTAGTCACTGGCTGGATGGGATTTGTTAAAAGGCCTCTCGACAGAGAGAGGGCTGGAGAATGCCCTGCTGCAATGAAAATTTGGATGAGGTCCGTCCGTACATGGTACGGCACACATACACGCACGCACCTGCCGGCTGCCTGCTGCCCCAGGCGGCACGTGCCCCGCCGGCACTCCCCATCATGCATGAGGGCGTACGTCGGGGACGCAGTGCTGCTGCTGCTGCTGCTGCTGCTGCTGCTGCGTAGCTCCCGTTCTATCTCTGGGAATGTACACAAGTACTTACGTACGTTCTTACATACGTACGGGCACTGTGCGTACGGTGTATGTGTGCTTGGTTTCGTTGGAACGAGGGATGCGCGCAGCAGGGGGCTGCGGGCCAGGTAGGGCGGGATGGATGATGGATTCGTTTGCCGCAGGAGTGCGACCCATGTGCTGATGTATGTGTGTTTGGGCTCGCTGCGAACGAACCCGCCGTCTGCTTGCCTGTCTGCCTGTCTGTCTGTCCGACCTTGCTTTGTTCTTTCGTTGGATCGTTGCGGGAATAATGAAGCAAGTCGCACGCACCCACCCACCCAACCCACGCACGCACGCGCACGCAGTCTGTCCCGGCTGATATGCATGATGAGCCACGCGTGCAGTGTGTGGCGGTGTGTGGCGGTGTGTGGCTGCTAGCTGGGGGGGCCAGAGGGAGTTGAGGGGTGGGCGAGCGCGGCGGGGGGTGTACGTTGGTTTGCCCCTGCTTCGTCTGCGGGGGCGCGGCCGGAGGTAGGAGGGCGAGGCGGCGGTTGTGTTCGTGTGTGGATTACATACGTACGGGGTTCGTGCGTGGGCGGCGTGCATGGGCGCTTGCTTGCCTGTGTGGCTGCGTGGCTGGCTGGATGGGGGTTCGTCGTTGGCGCGATTGGAGCCTACACAGGGACTGACCAGGTAGCTAGGGGGCTAGCTGTGGGTTGTCTGCTGGTGTATGTAGTCCCTTGTACGTCTTCGTAGCGGTGGCCTTGGTTTGCATCTCTGCCTTGACGTTGGCCGCCTGCTGTGTGACTGCTGGCTGGTTCGTTTGGTCGTCATCACGCACCCTAAAGGACAGGCTTACGTGCTTGTCCTGTCCAGTCCTTTTGTGCCTGCATCGACGTGTATGTTGAGAGGTCGATTGCGGCGTCCAGGACCTGTATATCTTCGTTCTACGTATGTATGTCATGGGGCGCCCTGCGGTGGCTGGGCCTTCGCTCGCTCTGCATGGGTGGGGGTGCAGCAGGTGCTGTATGTATGTTTTTGGGGGCAGGTGCGTGGTACCCGCCGGCAACGAGCGAGGGGCGCAGAAGCGGCCGCTGGCGGCCGCCGGATCTATCGTTACGTAGCCCGGCGTGAATTCCAAACGAGCAGCAGGGCGTTCGTCCGCGTGGCTCGCTCGCTCGTGACTGAACTAACGAACTAACTGTTTCCTGCGTGTTTTTGTGTTACGGATGGGTGGGTGCTGCCTGCCTGATAACACACGCTCTATATATCTGTCCCTTTGTGGACGGGTGTGCGTGTGTGTTTAGCAACAAACCCGCCGCCCGACCCGAACCAGTGGCCAATATACGTATTACCAGGATGAGGACCGTATGTATGTACAGTAGTGCGTGTGTTTGTATGTGTACATGTGGAAGTGCGTGCGTGATGCATGCCGCGACGTCTGGTTCGCATCGGGCACGTGTGTTTGAATGTGCTCGCTTTGCGAATGGATGGGGGCGCGCGTGTGTGGATGTGTATGTGTGTGGATGTGAATGTATGTGGATGTGTATTTGAAAAAAGTTATGAGCGAGACGCGGCATACCCGACGTCACAGGATCGATACGCACGCGGTCCTGGGTCAATCCTACCTGCTGATGTATGCGAGCGAGGTTGGCGGGACAGCAGCCGGTGTTTGCAGGTCCTGTTCTTTAGCAGCAGGCGCCATGCATGCGTACAGCCGGACAGGCGTGCATGCTCGGCCGTGCAATCACACATGCAGTCCGCAGGCACGCAGATACGCGTGGTTTCAATTCCTTCATTCATGAAGAGATGGATTAAGCCGTGGATGAACGCACACGCATACACACACAAACACAATGACGACGACGACGACGTGGTCTCCATGTTCACCCCGGATGGATGCGTGTATGGGGTACGGTTGACTTGCAAGCAAGCATGCAGCTACGCCTGGCCCCATGTATGCTATGGCAGGTGAGTGGGCTGGGCCAGGCTGCGCTGGGTGCGTGCAAGGATCTGGTTCGCTGTGCGCACATATATGCACACCGACGCACACACACAGGCACACGATGTCTGTGGGCCGCGCGCCCTACCATTATTGCATGTTGATTTTGTTGTTGCGCTGGGAAAACCCACAATCGTTAACTGATTGTGCACCCTCGACATGCGGAAGGCGAGCGAGTGCGCAAGAGAGCGTGTTTGTGATGTGTGGCTGACTCCGTGGATGTGGGTGTGGGTGGGTACATGGCTGGGTAGATGGTGGGTGTAACCTTTAACTGGGGGTTGGATATATATTATGGGTTGGGGATGGAGCTTAATAAATGTCGCGCTCCACTCCACAAACCCCCACTCCGCTGCTGTAGGGCAGGTCGCCGAAGTCGCTCTGATCTGCTCGGTTCTATTCTGCGTGCCACTGAGTGACCGGGCATGTCGCTCGCCGCCGCTTTACCGTACTTGCTTGGTTCCATGCATCTCATGGATCCCTCCTGCTGTGCTAGCTGCTCGCTACGTACACACACTGTTGTTTTCATACGGGAACGGGTGCAGCGGGCATGCACGCACGCCTGCTGTATAAATAAATGCATTTGATCTGCTGGATGGTGAAACGGCGCTCGAGCGAGATTATATCATCCGTGCCAACAGCTGCTGTATGTGTGGCACAGCTGTACGGCTGGATGGCTATTGTATGTTTGCGGGGTGATGTTTGCGCATAAGTAATTCTTGCGGAAAGGCAGCAGCTACCTTGGGCGGGCCGCCAGCCACGCGGTCCCGCCCGTGAATGATGAATGGATGTATGAGGGTAGGTAGGAGGCGCGCCTGCCACACTGCCGAGGGATCCCCCGAGCCACAACTTGCGTGTGTAGATGCGTGGATAGATACATGGCCGTATGTGAGGGTATGTATGTGCGATATGTATCCGCTCCTGTCAGCAGGTCGGGTTCCCCGCCCCTGCTGCCTCATCCTCGCTCCGGAGGTGTCCGTGGTGTCCTGGATGGTGCTAGGGGGCGAGTTAGCTGTATGTCGGGCTTGCTGCTGGATGGTTGCTGACTTGCTGTACGTATGTATCTGTCTATGGGGTCCCAGCAGTCGGGTCTGTCCTCCAACCTGGTGCGCAAGCAACACATGGCTGATCCCGCGTGGGTGACGTCGTCCGCTGTAATATATACAACCGTTCAACCCCTTTTATCACTCAACCATCGAAGCCGAAGCCCCGGGCGGGCCCGGGGGCGGGGCGCCGCTGGCACGGGCACCCGGAAGGGCCGCAGGCCGGCCGGCCGCCCCGGCAGACCCCCGCCACGGGTGCAGGCGGGGGGGTGGGGGTTCCGAAAGGGGGTCCGGGGTATCTTCAGCTGCTGGTGCCCAGCATCCGTGGAAGGCTTTTCCAGTTACCGCCCTTACAGCGGAATCAAGCTCTGGCCGGGGCTACCAATTGATGAGCGGCTGGGAATCGAGGGACAAAAGACGACGATTGGGGAGTGCAGCAGCGCTGAGCGCATGCCTGGAACTGCCTGGATGAAGATAAAATGAAAGGATAGCAGGAAAACAGTGTTCCCGCGTGGGTATGTATGTTGATTTGAGTTGCGGTGGAGGGTGTAGCTGGGCTGTCGTACATCCAAATGGCAAGGCGGAAGTAAGAGGGGCGCGGCCTGCTGTGGTCATCAAGCATGCATGCATGTCGCGGCCCGGAAGAAGAGTGGGACAGCGGAAGAGCGAGACGACGGACCTGTCAAGTTACAAGGTAGGTGCCGCACCCAGCGTTGGTCGGCGGTGCGCGGCCGTTGGCGGGGTGTGGTGGCATGCGTGTGGCCCGGCGCGTGCGTTACGTACAGGGGCACGGGGCGCGCATTCGTACCTTTTGAGGGCCATGTGACGACGACGCAGCGGGGGAGGAGGAGGCGGCGTTACCTGCCGCGGTACTGGAACAACAGCGAACAAGCTAGTGAAGGCACATTTTATAATTTTGCTTCCGGGCCTGCGGCGCCGATACAGCCTGTTTATGATTAACACGTCCAGTCGAGCCGCCTCCCGCCGCGGCCCCGCCCCAGCCACCGACCCCACATACGAACATGGGCCACATGCGCGTCAATCGGCTGGCACACGGTGCGACCCCCCAGCCGGCGGCGTCTGACAGCGGCTGGTGAAGTGGTGATGTTTTGGCAACGCCATGACTGGTCGGTCGTGTGCGTACCTGGGGTCACGGTGCTCCAACCGGCTTACCAGGTCGTTGGGCCGTTCGTGGGCCCCGGTGACCAGCCATGGCGCCCAGCCGGCGTAGATATCTAGGACGACGATCAAGAAATGGGCTCTACAACGACAGTATGGGGGGATGGCGATCCTATCACGATTTTTAGTTCGTTCAGTATAGTAAGTACTGCATGCTATGCATGCTGTCCGCCAAAGCCACGCCCATTAAATCATGTTGGTTTCGAATGCCAACGAAATGGCATTTTCAGATTTTAGGCTGTGACTCTGTAGGTTTGACTTGTTAAACATGTGCTGTTGTACCGACACCTGCGATGATAATCTTACGAACATCAGCCTCTGAGTATAGGATATCTTAAGGCTGCCAGCGTCAAATTACCGGAGTCGCGAATGCGCAGGCTGACGCTTTCGGTTCTGCGTGCTGTGCCATGGTGGCTCTGGGCGGAACACGTCATCCTTCTGGGCTTTGTTGGCTGGAAAGCTGCTTGGCTTTGGCGCATTCTTGGCCGCCAGAAGAAGAAACCGGACGGCAACTGGTCTCTTTCCCAGCGGGCGCCGCAGCCCGCGCCACCCCTCCAGCAGCCCAGCGCAACCCCCTCGACCGGCCTCGCGCTGGAGACCCTCCCGCGCGACGCCCTGGCCGCCCTGTCACAGATCAAGTCGTTGACGGGCCCGGTCGAGGTGCTGAGCTGGCCTGACGTGGCACCAGCCCCCGCGGCTGTGATGGACATGAAGACCGTGGCGGAGGGGCAGGTGTGGGCTGTGACGCCAGCAGGAATCGGGGCTCCGGTTCACTGACCTGAAACGCACACGCCTACACGCATGCATACACATACGTGTGCACACGCACAGGGGATGCGAGCCGCCGGATCCGTGTGTCGGGGAAGAAGCGGGGTTTAGGGTTTAGGCAGGCGGCGCAGCCCCCGGGAGAGGGCCGCAGGCGCGCGGCATCCGGGCTACCGTTGCGGCCGGGATTACGCGGCGGCGGCTCAAGGTCGCAAGCACCTGCCTACCTGCCCACCTGCCTCTCCAACTACCTACCTGCCAACCTACCTGCCAACCTACGCACCTGCCTACACGACGCGGTCATTGCTGCCGAGAACCCCATGCGCGATGTGGGTTGCTGCTGCCATCCGATCCCCCCACCTACCTTCTCGCGCCCCGCGCGCGCCTCCTCACGCTTGTTCCTTCTTCGGCATCTCGGTGCGGCCACCTCCCACGGTCCCAGGCGCTCAGCTTCCGAGACGGCCGGGGAGCCATCTACAAATTCAAGGTGGGGGTGGACGCGGAGGTGCGGGGCAGGAGGGGCGCACGTGGGGGGGGGGGGTTGCGGGGCAGGTGCAAGGGGCAGGGGTGATGACGTGGAGATTCTGACGTCATGGGTGGATGTGGGTAGGTGGGTTTCAGGTAGTAGGCAGGCAGTGGGTATCTCGGTGCCGCTCTGGGGCGCCGGGTCCCTGGGAGGGATGGCCGCTTTAGGGGTTCGGTGCTTGGGTGCTGCTGGGGGTCACAAGACCAAGGTAGGGGAGGATTGGGCGTATGGTTGTCTCTGCGGACCTAACCACAGGTGGGGATTCCGTAAATCTGTGAGCCAAACGGGTTCGGGGGCCCCATCATCCCTGGAGCCGGGCCTCTTTTCGGGTGTTGCAAGGGCAAGGGCGAACCGGGGTAAGGTGAGAAACGGGGTTGTCCGACGGCGGTGCAGGTGTAGCGTGCGTTGTGGTAGGACGTCCCAAACCAGCACACCCCTCCCGCTTGGCCCGACCCGCGGGGTTCTGTACGGCGTCGTACTGCCGTACGATGAACACGCGCCATCCATGTGCTCCCGCCAATCCCCCCCAGCTTGCAGAGGGCGTGTACGTCAACATGTACTACACCAAGGCTGGGTTTCGGCGCAGCGGAGATCTGCACGACTGCAATCAGTACGACGTCGTACTGCAAGGGCGCACGCGCCTGCGCATGATTGTGAGTGAGGAGGCGGACGCGGAAGTGTGGAAGGGCCCCGTTGGGGGGCGTGGGGGGCGGGGCGGGGCGGCGGGCTTCGTTGCGGGCGGGCTCAGGAGCGGCCGTGCAGGGCCATCACCAGGCCGGCCCTGGGTTGCGACGAGACTGTCGGATGGTCCTCTGCGGTTTCTCTGGGCCTGACATAACATCAGCAGCCCCCTGCGAGGCGGCTGCCGGTGCTGGTGCACTTTGTACTTGGGCTGGTGCACTTTGTACTCGGGCTGGTGCACTTTGTACTCGGGCTAAAAGGCATCTGGCGGCGCAGCCGCAGACTCCCCGTCCGCCGGCGATATCCAGATTTCGCCTTCCGAGCAGATCAGGATGCTGAGGCGGGTGGAAAGGGGGTCGCGGGCTCGAGAGGAGGCTGCGTGCGGGCTTCTTCCCCTGGCCTGACCCGGCACCTCCCGCAACCTACCTCCCGCCCTACGTTTGTGCCGGCCCACCGGGCGGTCACAGGTAGGGCCTTCAGAAGGCGAAATGAAGCCCTCCTGCTGAAGCTGCCCTGAAGCTGCGCTGGCCCCTCCCCTCCTTGGAGAAGCTGCCGATCCCCTACTCCTCCTTCCCCTCCCCCGCCTCCCCAACGGCCGCTGCCGGTAGGATCCCCACACCGGGCGTGAAGTGGTTCAGGAGTACGGCCCCAACGACTTCATCCTGATACCCGCCAGGTCAGGCGAGCACAGACACACACACACGCAACCGCACACCGGGTTTCTCACTTACCACACGCACGCCGCGGGACGTGGTGTTAAAATAAACCGAGAGACACGACTTGCGAGGACCCTAATTGCGCACGCGGACGAGTGAGGCCGTTGGCTGCGCATTGCCGACAGGCCGGGGACGTGTATATAGAAAAGAGGGGCGACATGCGATAAAGCAGAAGCAAAGACATTGTGTCCCCGTAATGGAGAGTCGCGGCTGTGCGGGCGGCTTACGCGGGGCTGCGACGGACATGCAAGGGACAGCAGGAACCGACCCAGCCCGAGGTCAAACCGGTTGCTGGAGATGCAGCTGGGGAGGAACGTCGAGATTACGGTGCCAGCGTCCGGGCTCCAAGGCGTTTGTGCGCGCCGCGCCGCCTCGTCGATGGGCGTGGGACGTGGTGTGTTGGGTTACGGACAATGGGTGGACGCAAGGGGGGGGCATACCGCATAGGTGGATGGGTGGGTGTGTTTCGCGAGACGAGGCAAGTAAACCGGCCAATCACCACCCAGGGAGGTGGGATTGAGACGGCAACCAACCACCTCCGCCATCGTGCCCCTGACTACCACGTCCGTTCTCGCGACCTCCGTCCAGCCGCGTGTATGTCTGGTCCCCACCCCCCCTGGACTCTTGAGTGTTTCTGGGTGTGCCCGGGTTCGTTTCGGTTTTTTTCTCTTTCCATTTCAACCCCCCTGGACTACTTCATATCGCATGACATCTCCCTCCACGTGCCCCCACGCCCCTCGGGCCCCCTTACGGTACTCGGCCACCCGCCTCCGCCTCCTCCACAGGACGCCGCACATGTTTGAGTTCCTGGAGGACAACTGCCTGCTGGAGTGGTGGGACGACACCTTCCGGGCGTGGTGGGTGGCTGTGGCTGCGTGTGCGTGTATGAGGGTGCGTGTGTGTATGCGCGTGTGCCGGGAAGGGGCCCGGCAGGAAAGCCGGCCGGACACTGGGCAGGTAGGCAGACAGGGACGAGCAGTTCCCACTTCTCAGGCGGGGGCCTCCGTACTTCTCCGTATGGCGCCGTACCGTTCTGTACCTGCGGCTTTATGGCACTTGGGGGAGTCGTGTCGCTCAACAGTACCGCGCAACACTGCGCCTGCGGCGGCATTGGCTCGCAGGTACTACAAGCCGTACCGTACAATCATTGAGGAGGGGCTACCATTGCAGGCGACAGAGGGCCGGGACTTCTCGACCCGCCTGCCGCCACCGCCGCCGCCGTTCCGGAAGGACTAGCGTGCTGCGGTCCGGGAAGTCGGGGGGGAATTGGTGTGGGGGGTGCGAGGCCGCCCTCGGATGTCCCGCGGCGGTGCAAAAGAGTGCTGTTGGCGGTAGTGGTGGTGGTAGTGGTGGTGGGGGTAGTGGTGGTGGAGGGCAGGTGGCGGTCATGTGTTGTCTCGCTGCACTTGGTCCGCTGGACATAGGTCGGTATCTCGAACGGGCGGCAACGCCGCGATACCGACCGCAGCACCGTGAGGGTTCGGGGGTGCCGGGGGGAGCGGGAAGAGCGGGAAACAGGGGGGGAAGGGGGGGGGGCCCGGAAGCGCTCAATCCGTCGGTGAGTCCTTTGAAGGGATCCGTGCGGTCCTGGGCGACACTTGGCAACGGCTTGTTACGTCGGGGCTCCAGCTCCAGGGGCAGGGCCCGTGAAGGAAGTGCTGAGTGTTTGGGCGGCATTTGAGGCAGGTTGTCCTTTGTTACGAAGGAGAGCGGTTGGCCGCCAGAGGATCGCCCATGCTGCTGACGTTCCTGGGGGCTTTGCGTGGAAACAGGTGCACGGCCAGAGATATACCCTGTGCTGAGACGCTTGCAGCAATTACACACAGTCGTGTCGATTTTATTTGTGTAGATATTTGCAGCAAAGACGATTTCTTATTGTTCGATGTTGCAAGCTGAAGGCTGGCGTGCTGGGCATGCTGTACAGGGTGTCATGACGCGCGCCGCGTGTCATGACTCCGGGATCCGAAGGTACCAGACGTATCGTAACGTAACGAAAGGAAGGAAGATTCCTTGTCACAGATCATGCGCGTAGCAGCGTTACCAATCTCGCAAGCACGTCGCCTGGCAGTCAGCCACTCGTGCTCTCGCTTACCATTGGTTGTCAGGCCTCGGTGTAGCCGCGCTTCTTCGTCATTCGCAGCTTGGCAGCAGCAAGCACTCACAATGACGGTGCCCAAAATCATTTACTTCCCCGTCCGTGGCAGGTACTTGAACATGTTGTCAGATCGCCCCTCCGATGCTAGCGCTGCTGAAGCACATTTATGGTCCTTGTCCGGTATCATGACAGGGCCGAAGTAATGAAGCTGACCATTTTGGCATCGGGAAATGACTTCGAGTTGGAGCCCGTTGATTACCAGGACATGAAGGCGCATCCGGAGCTCTATCCTTTCGGGCAGTGCCCAAGGCAAGTCTGCTCATGGATCTGATATCTCTCGGATGTTGAAAATGCATGTTAGAGGGACATGGTATCCAGGAGTTGCAAGGTAGAACCCCAAGTACCTCGAACGCGAGGAGGAGTGTGCGCAACCATGGAACGCTCACGCTCAGTCATACCAGTCGATCCTCCTCCTGCTCGCAGACTGGTGGACGGCGACATTGACCTGGTCCAGTCCAACGCGATTATCCGGTGGGTACTGTACGTACGGCGCTGGCCTTCAGGCCAGCCTGGCAGTCGACCGTCAGCGGTCACATACGCGCCGCGCCGCGAGCTTGCCCGTTGACAAATAATTGGATAGAAAATTGTGCAATCCAAAGGTTCCGATTACCCTCATTTTCCCACATTCATCATGATCAAGGCCGGAGGACGGTGGTACTGGTGGTGCGAAATACCGCGAAGGCCTGCCACCGGCGCAGAGTCGTTCTGCCACTCGCGACGGAACGCGCTCGGAGACCGCGCGCGTCCACCAAACCGCAATCCACGTTCAATCACAGCCTCCTCCCACTGCTACCCCGCAATACCGGATGGTGATGTCGTACACGTCGTACTCGCACCAGGCCATCCGCCTCCAGGCCATCAGCCGGGCACCTCGGCTTCCCGATCGGCTTCCAAAGCACATATGCCGTGTACACATTATATTTTTTGAGCCGTACTGGTTCGGCGGCCCCCGACGCACCGATGACGCCGCCGCCATTCCCCCTGCCTGAACACCGCACCTGAACACCGTATCACTTTGCGACAGGTACCTGGGTCGTAAGTACGGCATGTACGGCAAGTCTGATAAGGAGACGGCCGCGGTGGACGTGATCCTGGAGGGAGTGGAGTCGCTGCGCGTCAAGTACCTGGCGCTCATCTACCAGGATCAGCTGGTGGGGGTGGGGTGGGGTGGAGGGGGGCGTGCGGGGTGTTTGAGCGAGAGCAGCACGTGCGGGGTGTCTGGGGAACGCAACCCACCCGACCCAACACGGGGACCAACATACTCCACCCTACCCGTGAACCTGCGATATGCTTACCTGGGAAGTGCGGTGGTGGGTATGTATGCGGGAGGTGGGGGAAAGGGGGTAAACGGGCAGTGCGCCGGCTGTGGCGCGCTCCGGTCCTTCGGGTATCAGGGTTTTGGGCTCCGGTCCTTCGGGTAATTCTGTGATGCGCATGGAAGGTAGGGTGGGATGGAGCCGTTAGTGGCAGTCGGTCATAACAGTCGGGACTGATGGTGCGCCCTTGTCGACGCACATCGCAACCTCAGCCGCGTTCAGGCCCGGATCCCCCTCCCACCGCCTGCAATCCCGCCGGGCCATTGGCGGGCCGCTCCCGGCAAAATCCCGTTTCGGCGTCTCATCCCGACCTCTCAACCATGTTTAGCACCCCAGCTAACCACCAACCACCTAACCGCTGCCCAACCGCTCTGAATCCCATCCCCACCCCAGTCCACCAAGGACACCTACTGGGGCACACACGGGGATCCTGCCAAGGCTGATGCCCGAAACGGTACGGCAATGTGTATGTGTTAGCAAAGAGAAAAGCTGAGCCGCGAATAAGCAGAACCGTGTCCAGCAATGCAACCGACGACAATGTGTATGTGTGTGCGGCATCGTTACGGCTGCAGTTGTGAAACGTGTGGCTGACGAGGGGTTCACCCGCAAGGGTGCACGAGGGGCTGGTGCGCGTGGGTCAGATCCGAGGGGAAGGGGGGAAGGCGCTTAGGCGCCGGGGGGGGGCGGGTTAGCTGCCTGCGGCAGGAGGAGAGGCCTGTGCTCATGGAGCGAGTTTCCGGACTGCGGGTTGAGGCGGAGGGTAGGGTATGTGCACGGCACACGCCACGTGATGGGGCGCGGTTTGCGGCGGCACCCAGATCCCACCTGGCCTGTGCCGTACAACGCGTTGTACATCACGCAAGGACAGCGCCTTCTCCCCTTCGCACCCAGGTTGCAGCCACCATAAGTATTCCTCGGACCCCTTCCTCTGGATGGTTCCATAACCAAAACGGTCCATCAGTATCCCGGTTCCTCCCTCTCACACGCGCCGTCTGTATCGGATATTCGCTCTGGCAGCAGCGCAGTATAAATATGTCTACCAATTTCCTACTTCCCGCCCCCCCATCCCCGGTCGCCCCTCACCCGCGACCCACCCACCCCCGCTCAACGGCAGGCGGAGCCCACCTGGTGTACTTCTCGCGGCTGCTGGGCCGCAACGCCGCCGCGGGCGGCGAGGCCGGCAAGTACTTCGTGGGGGCGGGCCTCACCATCGCCGACCTGGCAGTGTACGACATCGTGGACCTGCACCTCCGCATCTTCGAGGACAAGATGAAGGCCACGGTGCGTTGAGGGCGGCGCCGCCGCCGCAGAGTCCCTTTTACGGCAGCGGGTGGTGGGTGGTTGGGTGGGTGGCGGAGTGGAGTGGAGTGGCGGCGGGGAGCTGGCAGGATGGCAGGGCGGCGGCGGACACCCACCGGCCACCTCTGAACCCGCGGCTCGGCCGCCCGGCCCCGGGCCCCCGGGACGCTCCAACGCCGGCGCCTCCGGGAGCCACGCGGGCCTCACTGGATCCATACCTCACTGGATCCATACCTCACTGGATCCATACCTCACTGGATCCATACCTCACTGGATCCATACCTCACTGGATCCATACCTCACTGGATCCATACCTCACTGGATCCATACCTCACTGGATCCATACCGCCGTATACGGTACCCATCCTCGGAGGACATCGACGGCCCCCGGACGGCGCGAGAGGACCTGGCGGTGCCCCGCCTCGCGCTGCCGCGGCAATCCGGACCCCCGGGCCCTGCGGCCCGCCCCTGTTGTGCGATTCGTTTCATACGCTTACGTACGTACGGTAACGCCCCCACCATCCTCCCAACTAGCTGCCCTCCCCGCGTCCCCCTCTCAGGCGTCGTTCCCGACCTACCTCCTGCCTCCTGCCCCATGCCCCTACCTCCTGCCCAGGCGGTGGCAGGTCGACGCCCCGCTAGGGTTGCCGGAGCCGCACCCTGCCGGGCAGTCCACCGCCTGTTCACCTCCTGTCCACCACCTCACCTCATCGCTCGCACCCCACCCCACCCCACCCCATACCACCTGCTCACCCCACCCCAGCGTGCAGCGCAGTTTGAATATGTCTACCAATTTCCTATATCCCATACCACCTGCTCACCCCACTCCACTCCACCCCGCACACCTCAACATCGCATCCCCTCCCGCAGTACCCCGAGCTGGTGGCCTTCCACGCCGCCATCTCGGAGCTCCCAGGCATCAAGGAGTACCTCGCCTCGCCCAGGCGGCTGGCGGCTGTCAACGGCAACAACCTGGGCTGAAGCGGCGGAGTTAGGGGGGGCCTGAGCCCTGAGGAGGAGGAGGAGGAGCAGCACTCCCACCCCCACTCCCACTCTCACTCCATGAGGGCGTCACGTGCATGTCGGTATGCGCCGTGGGCTTGCGCGGCGGCTGAGGGGTGGCGGACGTGAAGGCGGACGTGGGGGCGGAGGTGGAGGCTGGAGGGGCAACCCAGTGGCAGCACACGCCTCGCAGTGTGTGTGTTATCCGATCTGGCAGCAGGGGCCAGGGCTATACGGCTATACCGTGTTTTTGCTTGGGTGATGGTGCAATTCTGACGTGTCCATTGACATGATATACGACCATCAGGCCATAAGCTGTTTCGCGCTGCATCGTGCCCCGTCGGCAAGTACCGGACCGGCAGTGCGTACGGTGTACTGTACGGTGTTCGTACAGTAGCGTCCCCGTCTGACAGGGACGACTACGGTGGTATCGTCGCCGCCTCCGCCCGGTCGAGAGCGGGGCGCCTGCTGGTACGGCAGCTTTATGTAACCGTGCCAAGGTGGACCCGTGTCCCGACCGGCAGCTTGCAAGTGAGAGGCCACGAGGGCCGGGTGGTGGTGGTGTACCGATGTGGGGTTCTTCAGGGTTTCGAAGGCGGCGGTGAAGGGACGTACGTACAGCAGGGCATCGGCGGTACAGCTTTTCACGTGGACATAAGCCTTGTTTGGGCGTAACTGTTTGTTCAGTGTAGGGCCCCGTGTGTGAAGGGCCGCGCAGGGTGCAGGAGGTGAGGCGGCCTGGCGTCCCAAACGTCGGTATCGAGGACGCCACACGCAATGCGTTCACGACGCCCTAGAGCCCCATCCGGCCCCCACACGACACGTGTCGGCTCCCTCAGCCAGCCAGCCGTCCGCGTCGTGCACCTCCGGAGTACTTTGTACAACATAAACAGGCAAAGATGGCACATTCATTCCTTCTCCGCCCCAGTACGATATGTTCTCCTGCCGTACCGCAATACGGCGGAGTCAGCCGGACAATATGCGTGAGTGATGGCGATGGCTATTCCCCCCCATCGGTCCGTTCTTCTAGGGTTTATTTCTTTTTCCAACTTCCCTCCACCGCACCCCATGGCTTTCGTGCGCACGGTTCCCGGGGACGTGCCCGCTCAAGCGGCCGCCCGTCCCCACCTCCAACACACACACGCGCGCGTTGCATCGCCAAAGTGCGCGCGCGTACCATCAGCGCCGCGGGCCCATCACGCGCTGCTGCGTTGTCTGCCTGCGAAAATCAACAACCGCCGGATAGACCCTTACGCACGTGCCTCCATCCTGGAATCCATAAAGACTCCCACGATCCCACCATCACACAAAGCTGTACGAATCATGTACGGCCCTGTCTTTCCGTCACCTGGTCTGGTCTGGAGACAACTCACTGCCAGTTGTGCAGCTGTATTCGCAGGTTCGATTCTTGTACAGATCCCCGACGGAAGTCGGGTATGAGATAGCAGCTAGTTGCTGAGATGTGGAGTTGAGATCACAGTTGATGGGCCAAGATACGCACGCTTGATTGGTGGCGATGCCGAACCCTCAAACTCGAAGGAAGGTCGTGTGAACGGATATGGCGGAGATCGTGAAACGGTTACGATGGTAACTGGTGCGGGAAGATCGTGATGAGCGGCCTTTGACGGATGTCCGTTGCGGGGCCACATGTGACTGGCCGGACGGTCAGTACAACACAACATGTAACAGTCCATTCCATTCCATTCCATTCCATTCCATTCCATTCCGTCTCCTGCCATGATCTCCTGCCGTGAGGGCAGGCAGCGCAACGCAGCTCAGGGCAGGGCAGCTTAGGGCAGGGCAGGCCAGTCGCCGTGCGGTTTCTTCAAGAGGCCTGCCCCGCACCAACAAGCCAGCCAAACATGCCGAGGCGCCGGTCAGTTGCGCGTCTTCTGGGTCTGGACTGAACCCACACGGGGGCACCACACGCGCTCGCCTCGCGGCGCGCTCCACCGTAAATCGCCCGCTGCTGCGAACCCACCAGAGCCCTTACTGCCCATGTCTTCTTACACATCCCTCCTGACCTGACCCATCCGTCCAACCCCGTCACTCCAGTCCTGACACCGCACCCGCCTCTGTTCCAAGGCCCTCGATTATGGTATTTAACTGTCACGTCTACAGCTTCAGCCCAGCCCTAACCAGCGACAGATCGCTACAGCCGCCACATACCCCGGGGGAACCGCCGGGTCGTCCTCCCCTTCCCAGTAGCCGCTGCAGCCCCCTCCCTGCCTCTTCCCTCCCCCTTTCTTGCCTGTTCCCTGCCCCTTCTCTTCCCTGCCCCCTCCCCTGCCCCCTCCCTCGCGTTCAGCGGTAGTCGCTGCACTGGATGCAGATGTGCTGACCGGCCACGTAGCTGCTGCCCTCCACGCCGCCGATGAACTTCTTGCCGCAGCGGTCGCACACCTCGCACAGCGAGTGGCGGGGCACGTCCTTCTCCAGCAGGGGGCAGTAGTTGTACGCGTTGAGGCCGCGCCACAGGCGCTACGTCCGGAAGGAGGGTAGGGGAGGGGGAGGGCGGGGTGGGTCGAGGGCGGGGTGGGTCGAGGGCGGGGTGGGGGTCGAGGGCGGGGTGGGGGGGGGGGGGGGGGGTCGAGGGCGGGGTGGGGGTCGAGGGCGGGGTGGGGTCGAGGGCGGGGTGGGTCGAGGGCGGGGTGGTGGTCGAGGGCGGGGTGGTGGTCGAGGGCGGGGTGGGGGTCGAGGGCGGGGTCGGGGTCGAGGGCGGGGTGGTGGTCGAGGGCGGGGTGGAGGTCGAGGGCGGGGTGGGGGTCGAGGGCGGGGTGGGGGTCGAGGGCGGGGTGGGGGTCGAGGGCGAGCCGCGCGCCCCTTGAACTGGGTGTTTGGGTTGGCTTGGTTTGGGCTTCGAGGACATGACGGGCAGTACAGGTAGGCCGGGCGGGGCTGGGATCGGCCCGGACAGTCGAGGGCGCCTTACCTAGGACAAGGCGCCCCCCTTTTGTCATTCAAGACAGCGAAATCGCGAAACATTCACGGGGTGCGTAGGGGTTGTCCGGTTGACAGGGCGCCCCCTCCCTCGCCTCCCCTCCCCTTGTCTTCCCCTGGCCCCCGCCTCCCTCCCCCTCATCCATCCCCTCCATGCCCTCCATCCTCCCCTCGTAGGCACGGCACCGCCCCCCCCCCCGCCAGAGGGGTGCGGTCTGAGGGGCGACCCACGGGCCCGTGACGTCTCCGCAAGGCCCCCCGCGCCGGTACGGCATACCCATCCGCCCACGTACGTCAGTCCCGGGGCCCATCGAGGCCGCCCTCGTCCCATCCCCACCACGCCTCCTTCCCCCCAGTCCAACTCCCATCCCCGCCACGCCTCGCCTCCCCCGGGGGCCCCGGCCTTGCTCTGGCCGCCGCGCAGTGTGAATCTGTCCACCAACGTCCAATGCCCCCGTTGACCCGCCCAAGCCAAATGGCTCCCTAGAAGACGAGGTCCGGATGACATCCGTGGGTGGCAGGAAGGGTGAGTTGGCCCCTGCCCCCCCCCCCGGGCTTTCCCCCGCCCCACGCGCTCACATCCGCGACGTCCCTCCCCCGCCAGCCTTGCCCTGGCAGCAGAGCAGTATGATTATGTCGGCCAACGTCCCGGCCCCCCGCCCGGCCCCCCCCTCCCACCCCCCCGCGCGCTCACATCCGCGACGTCCCTGGGCTTGGGCGGCTGGCCCCCGCGCGGCACCTGTCCCGTGCAGCCCGGGCACTGCCGCCAGTCCACCGTCCGGTCGCAGCGGGACTCCTCGCCGTGGTAGCCGCACAGCGTGTAGCGGTCGTGGGAGCGCAGGCAGTACTCCCGACTGTACGACATCAACTGATACTCGTGGCTGTTGTCGCACACCACCTGGGGCGGACCGGGCACGCCGCCGCCGGCAGTGGGCCGCGATGAGCGGCGGCGGCGCGGCGGCGCGAAAGGGGGAGACGGGGGCGGGGGGGGGGGTATCGGTTTGTTGCCCTTTTGCGGTTTCGCTGTCTTTGATTGACAAAGGGGGGGACGATTCGGGAATGATGGAGGCAGGAGGGTCCCGCGGTGAGAGATGCCGATGCGATTTGGGAATGCGGGCAGGAGACGGTATCGGGGTTGCGGCAGACATCCATAGATCCATTGGTTTCAGGTCGCGGTGTGCTCCAGGGGGGCTCTGCAGAAGCGAGATGGGTTTGGGGTTTAGGTAGGAGGGTAAGGCCTCTGTATTGTTCCTATGTGGGTTGTAGGAGGGAGGACGCTCTGGGAAGGGCGGGGGCCCCCCGCCAAGAGACCCACGGGTCGGGAGGGAAGGCCTTCCGCCCCACGGCCTCGGCCCCCTTTGTCAATCAAGGCAGGCCCCGACCCCCGACCCCCTCCTACCCCCGACCCCCTCCTACCCCCGACCCCCTCCTACCCCCGACCCCTTAGTACCCCCGAACTCCGCCTGATGCCCCCCCCCTAAAGCCATCCCTCACACGCTCCCCTGGCCACCGCGCACCTGACCGCAGCACTCGGTGCGCGTCAGTGCCACGTCAGCTCGGGTCTTGGAGCACAGCTCGCAGCAGGCATCGGCCGGGATGGGCGCGGGGCGGCCGCTGCGGCCGCCGCGGCGACCGCCGCTGCTGTTGAACTTGAGGTTGGGGGGGTTCAGGGG
Source organism: Eudorina sp. 2006-703-Eu-15 (assembly GCA_003117195.1). Taxonomy (NCBI): domain Eukaryota; kingdom Viridiplantae; phylum Chlorophyta; class Chlorophyceae; order Chlamydomonadales; family Volvocaceae; genus Eudorina; species Eudorina sp. 2006-703-Eu-15. The sequence goes on from BDSI01000046.1 coordinate 203,897, forward strand.
ATACCTACCAGGGGGTGTGGGGATGGGTGGTGTGGTGTGGTGTGGTTTGGGGTGGTTTGAGTTGGGGTGGGGTGGGGTGGGGTGGGATGGGATGGTGTGAGGTGGTGGGGGTGAGGTGAGGTGGTGTGAGATGAGGTGGTGTGAGATGAGGTGTGGTGAGGTGAGGTGTGGTGAGGTGAGGTGGGGTGAGGTGGGGTGTCGCACAGATTCGCTGTCGCACACCCCTCCTGCTCCCCCCACCGCCCACCCCCAACGGTTCTCACCGCTGCAGCATCAACTCGTCCGAGTAGAAGATGGCGCTGAGGCCGAGACGGCGGAACACGGCGCAGTCGGACTTGTGGGCCGGCCAGTCCTCTCGCTGGTGCTCCTGAACCCAGCGCGGTTGGGGGTGGGGGGGAGGGGCCAGCGCAGTTGGGGGGGGAGGGGGTCGGCAGCACCGGCAGGGCCACCGGCTGATACCGCGCAATGCCCCCGGGGCTGTTGCGTCTGATGAGAGTGCAGTGTCGTACGGGGGGGGGCGGGGTCAGGGTCGTAAGGGGGCGGAGTCATAAGGGGGGCCACGCACCTTGCAGCAGTACAGGACCATGTTACAGGCGGAGCACTTGAGGAGGCCCTCGCCGCGCGCGTCGCAGCCCGGCAGCTCGCAGCGCTTGGGGTACCACCTGGGTCGGGTGGGTGGGGGGGTGGGGGGTTGGGTGGGTGGGTGGGTGGGTGGGTGGGTGGGTGGTGGTGGTGGTGGTAGGGGTTGCGTGTCCGTTCATGCCATGCCATGTGTCCGTTGAGAAGGCGATGGTGCCCGGCGGCACTGCTGGGCAACGACGACAGGCCACACGCGCGCGACACTGCGATTCGAGACAGCGGCAAATATGAAGAGCATTGCCCACCACTGGTTGTGACGGGATCCCTCGGCAGTGGAAGAAGAACTCGGATGCGGCGATCCCTGGATAATTGGGACAGGGTAGCCCAAGCGGCCGAAAATGGAAGGGTCGATGGACATCCTCGACAATTTCCGCCAAATGAAAATTTTTGATGAGATATTTCTGGCAATTTGTTATCGTCTTGCCGTTGAGCTCATCCCACTGGGCCTTGCGTGCTGAGGTACCCGTCAGCATGCTGCGCGCGGCGTGATCGTACTCTCGTCACTCTTTTTCAAATATGTATTACTTGCTAGAACACCGTGCAGGTACGTTGCCCAGTACTTGCAGTGATATTTATCAAGTATGATTCGGAATCATAATGGTTTATGAAGTATGCCATCGTGTGCATTGCGTGCATCTTACTTCAGGCCTACGTATGATTCCTTTGTATGGATGGATGCCATGACTGCGCGGCGCAAATTCGCTCCCGCGGCGGTGATGCTGACCTTGGGACTTCGCGGTGGCTTGCCAGCCAGCGAAGAATTCCTGGCTGGGATTCCGTCGCTGGTCCGGAAGCCCCGACCGGACTACGTTCGACCCCCCTGTGGTGCTTGCGCGCTGCTGCGACCCTGCCAATCTTACTGTTAAGCGCACAGCCGGAAGCCCTGACGAGCTGTCTAGTCCGCACACTGTGGAACATTTTGACTTGAGCCGCCTGGAGGTGGCCAACTGTGGCCAGAAGGGCCAGCAGTCACGGTCTGACGCTCCCCACGCGGGGGAAGAAACGTTTCGGCGTATCACGGTGGGATGCAGTTACAAGAAACGACGGGCGGCGTAACACTCACACACTCAAACACACACACACACACACACACATACCCAGGGTTGCGATCAAACGAGGCGCAGCAGAAAAAAACCACCAGACAGACAACGTCTCAAAAGCAGGCCCAAACCATGGGGCAAATAAGGTGTCCGCTCACATAGGCTTCTTCTCACTCTCCACGCCCGACCGTCGCCGACGCGAGGGGGAGAGCAGTAAATGAAATTTGATTTTTATAGGACGCGAGCATGCATATGATCTTTGTTTGTTGGGTTGCGCCCATGAAATACGGATGGAAGCTTTTAGCCGGGCAAAAACACCTGCGGGGTCGCGCAAAAACGAAATCGGTCCCACACACAAGGGTCCCACACCAAGGCGGCACGCTGGCCCCCCTCCGAGTCGCTGGGCACTGCTAGGGTCTGGACCTCCCTCCCTGCCTCCCCTCCTTCGCTCTATCTCTCCCTCCTCTTCGCATGGAGTCCATATGCCCCTCTGGCCGCATGCCTCCTCGCTGTCATCGGCGTGTCCCCGCACCAGGGCCGCACTCCAACCCACAAAACACTGGCGATAAGCGCAAGCAGCGTGACTGACCTGTTGATGTGACTGGCAGCCACCCGCGCGCGCGCCGCCAATAAGGCGAAACGCGCCGCAACCTCCTTCGGGGAGGAACACGGCCCAACCGGGGAGGGGCGGTCCCCTTCGCACACGTCGCCGACTGGATCCGGAACCCAATTCTGGATCTGTGTGGATCCAGATCTGATTTCCGATTTCCGGTCGCTTGCGGGTCCACACCGCGCTGCCCGCGGCCTTCGAAGCGGTTGGCCCGCATCCCTCCACCACAGTCAGGAGAGCTGCACCGCCTCGCTTCAAGGAAGACACCGACCGCAAGCGAATCCACAAAATCGGTGCGAAATCACCAGCAGCAGCAGCAGCAGCAGAAACTTCAGCGCATGTCCCAGCATCATCACCATCATCATCATTAGCAGCACCATAACAGCCGAGCAATGTGAATTTGCGTCTCGTATTATGCCCGTGCCTCACAGCCCAAAAACTGCCACCCAACCCTCGGCAAGGCTGCATCAGCTGAATGCTGATTGCCATGGAAGGGGCCCTGCCGGCGCGGGAGCCCGACCACCCCACCAGCAGGCAACACAGCATCCCCGGGCACCGCCGGTGTCCGAACCCAGGCGTTGCACCGATACATTACCGCTGCTCAAAAAAGTGTGCGCACCAATCGACCAGGCTGTCGCCGTTGACGAATAGACCGACACAGATATGTAGACCGGCGTCGGCTTGGCTTTGCTGTGGCAGTTCAGTGGGACAAATCACGATCGATAAAGCGAAGGCTGGCGCTCAACCATGAACCACACGTCAAACACAACGCTTCATGTTACCGATGGCCTGCTCCCAAAAATAACAAAAACACTTCTATAGAAGCAAGGGCCCGGAGGCCCTCGCCGCCGGCAAAAGATACGCGCGCATCGACCACCTTCAGACCAGAACAAGGCGTCCGTTGGGCCGCAGATGAGACGCTCCTCGAGCTACGCATCCCCTTACCCACGCTCATGAGACACACACACACACTCACACACAAACACACGCAATTACACGGCGGTACCCACAGACGACAAACCCTGAGGGGCCACAACACCAACTCTACCGCCTTTCACCACCATCACTACCATCAGCAGCTAAGAACCAAAACACTCGCATACACACACACGCAGCAGCAGCAGCAGCAGCAGCAGCAGCAGCAGCAGCAGCAGCAGCAGCAGCAGCAGCAGCAGCAGCAGCAGCAGCAGCAGCAGCAGCAGCAGCAGCAGCAGCAGCAGCAGCAGCAGCAGCAGCAGCAGCAGCAGCAGCAGCAGCAGCAGCAGCAGCAGCAGCAGCAGCAGCAGCAGCAGCAGCAGCAGCAGCAGCAGCAGCAGCAGCAGCAGCAGCAGCAGCCAGCAGCAGCCCCAGCAGCAGCAGCAGCAGCAGCAGCCAGCAGCAGCAGCAGCAGCAGCAGCAGCAGCAGCAGCAGCCCAGCAGCAGCAGCAGCAGCAGCAGCAGCAGCCCCCCCCCCCCCCCCCCCCCCCCCCCCCCCCCCCCCCCCCCCCCCCCAGCAGCAGCAGCAGCAGCAGCAGCAGCAGCAGCAGCAGCAGCAGCAGCAGCAGCAGCAGCAGCAGCAGCAGCAGCAGGCCCGCACGTAGGCCGCAGTCACGACGTCCTCCAGGCCCCAGGAACCGCGCCACCACCTCCGCATATAACCCACGCCACACAGCAGCCACGAGTTTGAGTTGAGTGGAGTGGAGCGGGCGATGAACAGCGCGCCCCCAGGAACGCTGCGGGCAGCAGAGCGGCAACCGAGACGGAACACGGACACGCAACTTACGGCCCCAACCGCAGCGCAATCTGGGCACCGTAGATCTGAGCTTCCGAAGACGTGGCGAAGCCGAAGCGAACGGTGGTGAGGGGAGCGGGAACGATGAGGGGCGCGAAGGACAAGAAGGACTAGCGGCGCCCGCTCAGCCGCCACACAACCCTCGAGGATCACTGAACACCGGTGTCCCGCATATGAATCATGCAAGGCTACATACAAAATGCCTCAATACTAACATGGTCTCGCCGCAGCAACCAACCGAATAGACACGAAACGCGCTCACATCAAAACTACGTGATTACTTGTGTTATCACTATTACCACCACAGGATATAACTATGCGCACCCGTTTTGTTTTTAATATAACAACCACATTCCACCAAACCGCGCATGCGGCTGGCACCCTCGGCCCTGGGCCATGTTGTCCGGCACCAGCACATGCCACGTCGTCGAAGGACTTCCAAAGCGACCAACCCATCCATACAAATGTGACCTTGGTAACGAGAACCGCGCGCAAACTCCTCAAAAGGCGTCCGTGATTTAGAGTGTCGTGTCCGCGTGCAGCTCCCTAAAGCTAGCCGTGCGGACGCGCCGGCGGGCAGGTGGGTGCGTGATTTGGATGGGTAGGAAGAGCCCCCCCCCCCACCACCACCTCAACACCTCCACGTGCCACACGTGCCTAGTGAGCTTGGAAGGGGCGAACCGCCGCCCGCCCGCCGCTCGGCCTGCCGACTACATGGCTGCATGCATAAAGCCGTCGACTCGAGCAGCCCCGGACCTTCCCATGTGTACGGCACTGTGACGACAGCCCACACGGACGGGCACCGCAGGCCGGAACCTCGAGGTCTCGCGGCCCCGCGTCCCTTCTCAAAACACATAATTGCACCCGCACATTTTCTGCACACACAAAACTCATCCACACGATCACGCGCCCGCCGAACTTCTGTGCAATCCGCGCCCATCCTCTAGGGTGTAAAAGAAACCCGAGCCGCGAGAAGCGTGGCTGTGCGTGGGTTGTGCAGTTCACAGCTTGTCCTTCCTTCGACCCGCTCCTTGCATCCCGCCGCCACTGAAGCGCGCGATTTCTCATAGACATCCAAACCCTTGCCGTACAGTACAGAGCGCCGCTATGTGCCAACCAGACCGCCGCGCTTTGCTGCTCCTCGAGACGCCGGCCTTCCAAACCTTTGCCGAAACGCCTGCACAGGCCGCCCTCCGCCCTCACTCTGAAACCTGTGGGCCGCTGTACAAACACCCAGAAGGTCAGGCAGCTCTTGCCACAAACTCTTGCCTCCACTGCATGCATTTTCCTGACAGAATCGAATATACCCGCACCAGGCCTCACAACGCGCCCCCCTCGCCTCGTCACCATGACTAGCTCTCCTTCGTTATCGCGCACACAGCGGAAGCAGCAGCCGCAACAACAACAACAACAGCCGGCGCCCTTCGTGAAGGGGTCTCAACTCCAAGCGCGGGGCCGCCGCCGACCAGGGGCAATGCCCCAAGCAACCGCCTTCCCTCTCCTCAGCCTCGTAGGTCTGCGCGGCGGCGTCATCCGGTACTGAAGGACAAATAGCTGATAAGTGCTGGTAGATAAGCAGCCGGGGAAAAATGATGCCCGTGGGGCTCGAACCCGGGTAGGGGCCGCCTGCACGCCGCCGTGCCGAAAAGGCCAGCTCCGGTCAGCTTGCAAGCAAAAATTGAGCCGAGCACCCAGCGCTGGCCCCCTGCCTCCCTCCCTCGCCTCCTGGACGCCGCATCGAGGCGTCCTCACAAGCCTCCCAACACCAATTCCCCGAGCACAAACTCGGCTTGCTTATCCGCCTATATGTCTCCCATCAAAAAGTGCCAGTCGGCAAACCACTGCCGGCTAGCCAACCCGCGAGATGGAGCCACAACACAGACGACGGCCGGTGACGCGAGTAAGCAAGGCCTCGCTGAGTACTGAGCCATCCTGCAGGCGCGCGGTCCCGCATCAAGCCCCGCGAATTCCGCAGGCTCGATCCGTCCGCGACCTGGGTCCTGGATGGTCCTGGTCCGCAGCGGCGGCGCATCCGGGATGCGCCGCCGCGGAGCCAGCCCCCGTCACCGGCCTCCCCCCTCCTGTCGCGGTCTCTCTTTACACACCACCCGCCACCACCACCCTCACCATCACTCCGAGCCGCTGCAAGCCGCCCCTCTTCACCTCCCTCCGTCAGTCCCCCTTCGGATCCAGACGCGCCGCGCCGGCCGTTGCCTCACGCGCATTATCTGCCGTACGGCCGTACCTTACTGTACGGCCCGGTGGTGACGCCGTCGGCCCCATTCGGAGGCACACACACACACACACACAATTACACAGAAACATTGATCAAGAGACACGTTGCCCTCAGGTTGAACTTCTTCAGCTGCAGCGGGCGGGTTATCCACCCCGGGCCGTGCCGCGTCCCCTCGTATTCATTCCTCGCTTTATGACTTGGCGAGGGGATCGCCTCGACGTCGAGGCGATAGCCTCGAGAGATTGACTGTAGACAGACAGACACCGGCAGGCAGGCAACCGGACAGACCTCCCGGAAGGTAGGTGAACGCCATTCGCGCCCCCGTCCATCTCATCGCGTCGCCTCACCGGAGCGTTGCGCTCTGAAAAGATGCCCCCGGCGGCAGGGCGCCTCCAGGCAACCGGAAAATGATGAAACGGAACAACCAAACTACAAACGGGGAGTAGTTTGGGATCCCGGAGCAACGGAGCAACGTCCAGCGCACGTGTACGAACTTATATACTGTCGTACACCAAAAAGCTAATCAGTACATGCTTTTGGAGGGAATGACACGACGCTTGCAACAGGCCGCGCACACGCTTCGGGGATGAGCCGAGGCGCGCGAAGCAAATAAGAGCAGTCTCATACACACACACACACGCAAACGAGCAATCACGCACACGCGACCACCCCATGCGCGCGGCACAGCGGAGCAACATGCCCCGGGCCGCACAAATTCGCTCACATCTCCACACTTCGAATTTCTACTCAAGGTACACCCTCCCAGCCCCCCCCCACACACACACCCACAGGCGGGCGGCGCATCTCTTATCAAACTCCTCGACCAGACTGAAAACGGTTCAAAGTAAGCCACACAGACACACGTGAACGCTTCTCCCTTCTCCTCCGCCCCCTGCAGAGTCTCCGGGCCGAGGGGGGGAATGGGCGAACCACAGAGGGGGAGGCGGGCTTGCACCTTCCTGCCCCACTATGTGGTCAGCGAAAAGGCATATGGGTTTCGACTGTACCGACACGACACGCGAGCTCTACTGCAACATGATCAACAATCCCGTCCTCCTGCCACCGCGACCCTCCCAGGACCTCTCTTTTCATACGATGGCAGAGAATTGGGCGGAGCAAAGGCCGCCCCGCCCCGTCCGCAGCGACTCGGCGCAAAACTCCGTCGCCCAGCATCGCAGCCCACCCGCGAACCCGCATCCAGCTCGATGCGGCGGTGGCCTTCAACGCAGGAAGCGTGCGCGCCAGGGGGCGGGGGCGGCAGCAGCCAACTGCAGGGGGCTGCGGCGCTCCAAGGACATCTCATCTCATCTCGTAATACTCGGTCCACATGCTCGTGGAATGACGAGCCCCTGGTCAAGCCATGCTGCACGGCGCGGTGCCGCAGTGATCTCACCACATGATGATGACGACGACGCATGCCGCGCAACCTAGCGCCCCTTGCCTCCAAAAACCCAAATGAAGTAACGCCCGGCGGCATGCCGCAGGGACAGCGAGTCGGAAGGGCAGATCCGGCGACAGCGCTGCTCACCTGGGGAGCCCAAAGCGGGCCCCCGTGCGGCCCAGGCGGTGCTGCCGCCGTCCCGTGCCGTCCCGTTGCTGCCCCGCCACGGCTTGCGCCTGCAGCTCGTATACCTTGTTAAAGAAGCTACCTATGACATTTCTCACTCCAAGCGACCACCTTAATGAACCCGCCACGGTAGGTTCATCTTCATCGTCGGCAGACATCCATTGATAGTCTGCACCACGTCTCCCTCGTCGCTGCATGGCACCAGTAGGCAACCGAATTAGGAAACACGCGCAGACACACACACACACACAAGCACGCAGTTCTCTTTATCACACACGAACACAACGGCAAACAGAGCACGCACAACGCAAGGACGGAGAAGGAGGCGAGCGGACGTGTGGTCCAACGTGTTTGTCTCTCATCCTTCGCGCGATACCCCTGCCTCGACTGGCATGTCAAACCGCCGGCCCGCCACATCTGCAGGGTTTCATCCCCTTCATTCGACCATCCGCATCAGAAGACCCTCAACCAAGCGAGCCCGCCGCCAGCTGCGCCTGAAACAACATGTTGCCCCAGTCCGCTGCTGCGCCGGCGCTCTTGGAAAGCGACTCCGCCAACAGTCCCATACCCCCGCTGCCCTGCAGCAGCGCCGCTGCCGCCGCTGCCGCTGCGGCGTGCTGCTGCTGTTGCTGTTGTTGCTGCTGCTGCACCAACGCCGCAGCCGGCGCCAGGCCGCTCAGCTGTCCGGCCAGCTGCCCCGCAAGGCCCGGCATGCCGGCGGCGCCCGCTTGGCTGCCGAAGCCAGCGGCCGCGGCCGCAGCGGCGGCGGCAGCCGCTCCGTAGCCCAGAGAGTGATGGTTGAGATGGTGCTGGATGCCGTTGGCAGCGGCGGCGTTGAAGGCAGCCTGCTGCGCCGCAGCGATCTCGAAGGCGGCGGTGGTGGCAGCCATGGAGTTGAGGTTGAGGTCGAGGCGCCCGGAGGTCGAAGAGGCGGTCCCGAAGTGCGGCAGCCCACCCGCCGCAGCCGCGGCGTTGGCGTAGGCGGCGCCCTGCAGCGCGACCAGATTGCCATACGCGTTGCTGCCGTACGAAGTCCGTAGCCCGCCCAGTAGTCTCGCGACGGCGAGCTGCTGCTGCTGTTCCTGCAGCTGCTGCTGCATCAGCGCGGGCGGGGTGGAGGGCGACGTGCGCGATCCGCCGCCGCCGCCGCCACCACCACCGCCACCAGTGCACGCATTGTTGCGCCGGCCGCCGCCGCTGCCAACAGTTCCACCAGCCCCCGAGCCATTCGCCGCCGGGTGTTGCTGATGCTGCTGTTGTTGTTGCTGTTGCTGTTGCAAGTGCTGCTGATGTTGCCCGGTGTTGCGGCGGTGGCTCTGGTGGTTATTACCGTTACCGTTGCCGTGACCATTATTGTTATGATGGTTGTGGTGGGCCTGATGGCCACCACCACCACCGCCGGCGACGAGGTGATGGTGGGTTGGGTGACTGGCGCTGGCCGGCGGGGAGCTCGACGGCGCTGCCATGAGCTCAGGCAGCCCAGTGACGGGGCACGACAACGCCGTGTGCAGGCCGCCGCCAACGCCCGGCTGGCCGGACATGCCGCTGCTGCTCGGCCCGCCGCGGCCGTTGCCGCCACTGCGGCCCAGGTCTTGGCTGTGGCGGTGCGACGACGGCGAGCCGTTGCCGTGACCGTTGCCGTGACCGTTGGTAGTTGTACTGCTCGTAACCTGAGCGTACTGCGCTGCGGCGGACGAGCTGCTCCTCGCGGGCGGCGGCGGCGGCGGGCCCGACCGCGGGCTACCGGAGATGGGCGCCGGGGTGGCTGCAGCGCCCGGAGCGTTGGCGGACGCGCTCGTGGCAGCGTGACCACTGATGACGGCTGTCGCGCTGTGTTGTTGGTTCTGGTTGCTGTTGCTGTTGTTGTTGGAGGTAGTTGTGGGTGCGGTGTTGCCGTTGCCGGCAGCGGCCTGGCCGATGTGTGTGTGGGAGGCCGCGCCATTCGGCGAGTGCGCGCCGGGGGACGTCTGGGAAGCGCCGGCCGTGGCCGGGCGACCGTCCGGGCCGCATGCCAAACCCGTCGGGCTCTTGCAGCCTGTCGGAGGCGGATGGATGGTCCGTGCGGGAGGGGTTTCTAAGAACTCTCAGTGACAACACGGGAGAGCGGGCGGGAAGGGCGGGCGGGAATGGCGGGCGGGCGGGCGCGCGAATCAAGACACTCTACGTGAGGGATCCAGCCCGCGGCAACATTGCACAACAGCTTCTCCGCCGCCTCCTCGTACCGCGCCGATCCGCGCGTGAGCGCCCTCGCTCCAACCACCACGTTAATCCACGTTTTCAAGGTTCCCACCAGCCCCATGGGGCGCGTCCGCAGCCCTGCCCTGCTGCTTGGCCGGTAAAATCACACCCTCGTGACCCCAACCAACAGCCCTCCGGCAATGACCCCGACAGCCCTCCGGCAGTGACCCCGACAGCCCTCCGGCAATGACCCCGACAGCCCTCCGGCAGTGACCCCGACAGCCCTCCGGCAATGACCCCGACAGCCCTCCGGCAGTGACCCCGACAGCCTGCAGTCCCACCTGCGGGCCTGGCGCGCGCCATCTTCAGCGTCTCCTCCGCCGCCGCGGGGCCCTGCAGCGCCACCAGCAGCCGCTCCTCCTCCTCCCTGGCAGTGCGCGGCGCCCCGCCCTCCCTCGAGGTGTCCTGGTGGCCGCAGCAGCTGCTCGAGTCGTCTGTGCTTTCGGACCAGACAGCGTCCTCGCCAAACGCAATCGCGGTGTCCGAAGGCGTCTCCGACAACGTCGGAGGTTCCGCGCTGGAGCTGAGGCTGCTGCAGGGACCCTCCGTGGAAGTGGACAGGGTGCTGGCTGCGGAGGCGCCGGCGCTGGACAGGGGAGGAGGCGAGGTGGCGGCAGCGGCGGTCGCTGGCGCCGCAGAGGCGGAGGCAGACCCAGGAGTGGGTGAGGCGGCGGTGGAGGAGGCCGCAGCCGCGGCTGCGGCGCGGGCGGCCGACTCGATTGCCTTGTTCTTGGGGGCCTTGCGCGGCTTGACGGTTGAGCGGGCGAGCGCCAGCTCGCATAGGAGGTCGCGTGCCTTCGCGGCGACGGATGCAACCGTTGCAGCGTGGCGCGGCTGAATCATGGCCAGGGAGACGGGCGGGTTGGGGTCCTCCTCTTGCTGCATGACACGCAAGTTGGTCAGGTAGGCGGCAACAATATCTATGCAGTTGTTGCCTGCCTCGGCGACATTCTGCGTGGAAAAGGCAGGAGTTGGGGCAGGAGGAGCAACGCTGAGAGTCAGTTCAAGTCGGAAGAAGCTCGCAACGAAATCGGTAATGCAACACCAGAAAAATCAAGTGGGACATGTTTAAATCATTTAAACATTTTTCATTTCCTGACCGCGGCAGTGGTCCTGTGAGCGCAGTGCGCTCGTCCGCAGGAACAGCAGCAGTGCGCCTCACCAGTTGGAACTCCGGAAAATCCTGGTCCTCGATGCCAAGCAGTTGCTGCGCCAGCAGAAGTGGATGTGGGAAAACGCTGCCGCAGAGCGCAAATATCACCTTGGCGCACATAACATCGTGCGTGTCAACAGGACCGTGCAATGGAACACGCGTAACAGAAGGCGCCGTGGTTGCAGACACGTCCATCTGATCCACATCCTCATGCACAGCGCTGCTACCGTCTGCATCACCAATCCAAGCAAAAAAGCGGGACGCGGGCCGTGAGCAAGTCGCGAAAGCACGAGACGGGTCCCTTCGTCACGAAGGCCAAAGATTGCCGCAAAAGACTACGGCTTGATATATAGAATCATACATAAGATGGAGTCAATCGGTTCCGCGCTGCAGCGCCACCGCCAGCCTCGCAATTGCACCGTTCAATAGTAGACCCGAAGTCGCACACTTATCGGCGCACCTGCGGATGGCCTGCAACCGCGCACATCTTCTACAGCTGCCGCTGTCATTGCAAAGCGCCGAAAGCGCCCAAGGCTGCAGCAGCGGCGCTTTCGGTGAGGGACTTTCCTGAGCACGCGACCTGTGTCACAAGTCCCAGTCGCACTGAGTTTTGCTCTAGTGAATAGAATACGTGACAAGGATGTAGCGTATGTCCTGGTGGTTATGTTGAGGGCAGTGGAATTCCGCCTTACTGAGAGAAGGAGGATATTTTGGCGCAATCCAGGGAGGGGCACGAGAGCGTCCCTTTGGGGCAGACCAGCTGCGCCTCGCACTCGATGTATTTGCATAAAATCGTCTATGAGCAGAATACATCTGAACATAATGCATTTTAGCCGTGCTGGCCCCAAAAAGTGCACAAAATCCCAACCGACAATCCTCTTCCAACCTCAAAACCCGTATCTAACAAAGTACATGGCGAATAATAGAAAATGAATGCCTCGTTTTCTAGAGGGATAAACTCGCGCGGAAAAAGAAAGTGGCCTCTACAGTCTTGGCATACCCGACAGACATCCTTCGGTTGTTGCTCACACCAGAGCACAACTAGCTCTGCGTTCGCAACGGTGCAAAGATGTTATATGTTCAGCTAACCATCGATTATCAATGCACTTCCAAGGCTTTCATATGGTCTGACACTGCAGGGTTTGTCAGGCTCACCAACCGAAAGGAAGCGGAAAGTGTACTTCGCGCCATGCATAAAAATAAATGCCCGACTTTGATCTCATCGATGGGTAGTTATTAGGTGATATCACCCAGCCTAGCTAAGGTTTGACTAGCACCAGTGTGGGGACTGTGCGTGTTGTGAAATGCCTGGTCAGGAAACACCAAACCATGCCGCAGAGCACATCACCCAGCTGAACCCACGGACCTACTTCACGCCTTTCCAGACCAACCCCGAGAGCTCATGCCGCTCGCATCTACATTCAATGTCGCACAGGGTAGCACCTTGTGGCCTGATAGGGCCTGATAGGGCGATCCATTGCACCAATCTTTGGGGGAGTGCTCCAGCGTGCTCCATACAGGCACAGGAAGCATTTACATCCGATCTGCCTGCACACCATGTCTGGCAGTGGGTGAATTTCCTTGTCTCGTAGAGCCGTGTCTCTCCCTTCGGATGACAGACGCGTCGTGAACGAACCGTCGGCGGTGGCGGAGGCGGCGGGGCCCCCTGTGGGGCGCAATCTATTCCAACGGCAAAAATGTAGCAGTTTGCACGGCGGCCTCTCCTCAGCCCTTAAGCCTCTCGTCAGCCTCTCATCAGCCATAACCGCCTCCCATTCAGTACATTCCCTGAGCCGGTGCTGTCGGCTGAGCCCGGGGCCTCGCAAACCCTTGCTCGTCGTCAATCAGCATACACCAGCTAATGAGGACAGACACGGTGAAGTCCTGGCTGTACACCAGATGCATGGCGTCGTGTATCGTTGGCCGCAGCGTTGCAGTTGCAACGGCCTTGTCGCACTGTCGGCGACGCGCCGCAGGGGTTCGTCCTGGCAGGCAGGCAGGCCCGGATCCGCTGTAGCATTCATGCACCCAAGTCGTCGGCCGATTACAACCCCCACGGTACACATTACAAACTAGGCAGTCGAACACGAACAGCACTGACAGGTAGATCCGAGGCATAACGACGTGCCAGCGGCCAAACCAGTGCTCAGGGCCACACCTCAGATCAACACACGTGAATGGGTCGGGGCATGCTGCTGGCCGTCGGTCAGATAGAGCAGACGCGTGTCACACATACACCACCGGGGTTCAAGTTGGGGACCGGGCCTACCCTCAGATTGGGGTGGAGGTTGGGCTCCCGTTGGCATTTTGGTGTTTTGGCCAAGTTATTTCTTATGATGCGGGCTACCCCACTAGCGGTCGCTGGGCAGTGTCACGAGCCAGGCGTGGGCCTTCCAAGACCTCGAGAGGGTGCTGCGTTGGGTGCCTCAGAGGTGGTGGTAGCTGGGTAATGGGGTGCCTGTGTGGGCGACCTCCCCTGTGCTTGGCTTTATCCACTTCTGGGGATTATGCCCGCTGCTGTGCCTATCCCTTTGGTAGTGTTGCCCTGCTGCGCGCCTCTGCTTGCTTCGGTGTCTGACTGGTTGGGGTTATGGCCCGGTGTGTTTTCTTTGGGTGCGGCGTTGTGGTGTGGAGGTGACCTGCCGCCTTGGCGGTGGGGCCTACTGGGGCTTGCTCTGGTATACACCGATGATCCCGTTGGGGTCCGCTGTAACATTCATTCATTCATACACCAACTCCGCGGGCTGGCTCGCTCTGGAGTTGAATGCGTTGGGCTGTATACAAATGTTGGCTGTGTTAAGTGTTGGCTGTGTATTGCTCAGTCGCACAGTGAGGTGATGTTTGCGACTCCTGTGCGCAGCCCCCCAGTCCACTGTGCATGGGCCGTGCTCAGCGTTAAGTACAGTCAGTGCCCCAGCCCCCGGACTGCGGGAGACGGCGCGGGGAGCGCTTGCTTGGGGTGGATGCGCGATGATGATCAGGTTGAGGCATCCACCCGGTGTCCGCTCGAAGGCTCGATTGGCTAGTCTGGAGAGGCGGCCCAGCTGCACGCCCACAGCGAATCCTTCAGACGCTGGTAAATCTGTCCTAGGAGGGAGTAGAGGGTTGTTAACGAAACGGTGAAGAAACTCGGTCGCGAGGGCGAAGAGGTGTGCCATCCGCCATGGGCTGTGCAAGGACAGCACCTTGGGGGTTCCCTGCTGTGGACGACACTGGACGACAGGCTGGTGGGCTGGTGTGCTGGACGAACCTGGACGACTTGAAGCTTTGCTGCACATGCCTTTCCATGTTTTCCATGACGTAATGAACAATGGTTGTGGCCATCACGAGCAGCGCCTTATCGGACAAGAACATTTTGAAGTGCACAACTGCTACTTGGAGCAGTTCGCGCGTTGTTGGCGCTGCCAAACAAGTTTAGATGCCATCAACTGGCAGCGCGCTGGACTGTATGTATATTTGTGTATTGCCGTGATGAATTAGCCAGCCATGATTGCGCATTACGTGCTTAAGTCGGCAACGTACCACTCGGCACGCCAATGTTGTTTCGCGTCGTTACGAATCAAGCGCGTGGAATGTGCTTCTACGGATTGCACGTTTTTTCGGCACGCATGCTGCTCAGCTTTTTCAGATCCGTGCTGTCGAGGGTTTCGCTGTCAGCGCTGAACCTGGAGGAACGCACCGGCTGCTGTTTAGAACCTTTTACGCATACTAAACCCCATGATTGACCCTAGCAACCTGCACGCGGGCGCAAGCCGTGGCGCTGTGGACGGATGCTCTGGGTGGCCCGCACCGTGGGGTCTGGTGGGGTGGCCTGCGGGGAGCGCGGTCGCCAGCAGCCTAAGCGTCATCAGCACCCGAATCCGGCCTCTGGCGTCTGTGTCACCTCTGCGCCGAGAGAGTGGGTATGCTGGAGGAGTACGCCCTCTCACGGCGGGTGCACGGGCAGGGACGTGAACCCCGCGCTGGTCCGCCTGCCCGTGGGATGGCGGCACACTGGAGGAGGTGGGCTGGTGCCCTTGGAGCCTCAGAGTAGGGTTCACGTCTTCTTGACGACCCGTCTAGCTGGGAAATGCAGGACGTGTGGACGGTGGCTCAAGGCGGCATGTACCGGGATCTAAGCATCGAACATCATGCAGATAGCTTATCACGTGCAGCATGCACGAACCCCTGAGTGATGGTTTTGACGGAACGGTGGTGCTTGCCGGCGGGTGCCGCAGCAGTCGTACCGCCAGGAGGTCCAGCGATACCACCAGCATTAGCAGTAGCAGCATTAGCAGGATCAGCAGCAGCAGCATCGGCATTAGCAGCATTAGCAGTAGCAGCATTAGCAGGATCAGCAGCAGCAGCATCGGCATCAGCAGCATTAGCAGTAGCAGCATCAGCAGCGGCGACATCCCAGTGGCATGGTGCAGTGGCTGCTTGCACGGGCGGGGCCGCCAATGCGCAGGCGGTCTGAGCGAGCCAAGCGATCAGCTAGGTTTCCAGGGGTCGGGAACCCATGCATCCAAACTCGGACAATGGTGGTGAAACCCTGAAACTGGTACCGTAAAACCCCTGCAAGGAAATCAGGTAGGTGCGCAACAGAACAGCACTGGGACAAAGCAGCCGGGCCCCCCCCGGCATGCTACCCAGGACCTGAAGGACCCGGAACGCACAGAAGAGAAGGATCCACGCAAAAGAACCCGGAATGCTTTGTCACCGGATGAGTGTGCTGCATCTGGCGATTTAGGGGGAGGGATGCCGGCGGCGGAGCGGGCCAGTGAATGCTTGGTTCCCCGCCAACCCGGGCAGGGCGAGGACGCGAGACACGCCACCGCCAACCACCTCTACCCCTGCCCACGCCACAGCGGCCGGCGGGGTCTGCTCCGACGTCGTTCGCCCATGCACACTGCCTCACTCCCAACGCACCCCATCCCGATGTCCGAAATGCCCTCCGGATGTTGTGGCTTCACTCACCGTACGCACCCTGGACCGATGCACCCCGTCCTAGATGCATTCAAGCTTGATATATATAACAGTTCTTATAAGTACATCTGAGTACTTATAGGTGTATAAGTGGGGGAAGGGTGGCGGTGACGTAAAGGGGAGAGGTACAAGCCGACAGCTCGACACGCCGGCCCCCCCCATGACAACGCAGGGTAAGGAGTCGAAGAGTAGTCGGGTGGGATGGGCCGGGGGGGCGCAGTGGCCACACGAAGCGCGCGTGTGTGTGTGTGTGTGTGTGTGTGTGTGTGTGTGTGTGTGTGTGTGTGTGTGTGTGTGTGTGTGTGTGTTATTTAAGCGGGCAGAACAGGAGTGCGTGACATGCGATGGGCCCAGTGGCGCCCAATAGTTTGCCCGTATGCGTAAATAGTATACCCATTGCCCGACCCATATAATAATTAAAAGGCTGCGGTGTCGGACGAACGCTGTCGATTTGGCGCGCTGTTGGTGTCGCGGCGTCGCGCGTGTGTGTGTGTCAATCGTTACATATCTGCCGGGCCGACGCTGGCCGGGGGCGCTAACCCGTGTGTGTGTGTATGTGTGTGTGTGTTTAGAATTGCAACCCGCGTGTGTGTGTGTGTGTTCAAATGTTACGCAGGTGTTACAATCGCTAACACCGGAACGCACATCATCAGACTCCCACGTCCACGTCCGCAAGCTGAAATGAGCCCCTATGCCAAATACCATTTATCAGGTCCAACGGACGGTCTTAGTTGCCGTGCTCACACGAGAGCCGACGCCCCTCGAGAGCATCGGGGCCACACCACAACGGGACGTGGTGGCGTGCCCACGGCCATCCGCAGGATTCATGCACCCCCTACCGACTGCACCGACATCGCCAAAGCCGAGGCCCCTGCTTTAGCGCACGTCCCAACAGCCTCACGTTCCACACGGCTGAACGCCTCGCCTCTGCCGCACTCGAGAAGAAACGACCTTGAGGAGAGTTGCTTTGAACCTCCCGCCGGCCCCACGCGAGCCCCGAGAGGGCCCAGGGCTATCGCCCACTTGTAAACCCGCTGTCGGACGCGCCCGCACCCGGCTCTACCTGAGTCCAAACGCCCCAGCCACTGGTCCCTGCGCTACGCCTAACCCTGCACACGGCAATTCCTGCGCTTCCGTGCCCTGCAAACCGCCTGGGCAGCGAGAACCGACCCGAGCACGTACTCCTCGGGGTGCAAAAGCTGCATTACCCCAATCCAACCTCCTGCATAGCCACCCCGCTGGCATCGTAATACTTCGTATTACAACCCTGAGCACTTCTGATTCGGCGGAAAATGGAATCCTTGGTGGCCTGCCCTACCGCCATGCTGCTCCCGGCCGATCCGTCTGCCTACTTGGCCTTCTTGCCGGCCTTGGCGCCGCCTGCCGCGGCCTCGCCAGCCGGCTTGCGCTTGTTCCCGCCTTTGGCTCCCGCTGCCGCGGTGGCCTCCAGCGAAGGCGCCTCCTCCACCGGGATCTCGCTCTCCCAATCGGTCGTCTCCGCCAACTGCGCACTCGGGCGATGGGGTGCAAGCAAACAGGACCGCTCAGCTCATCATTCGACTACCGCTGGAAGAACAGGGTTCCACCCATCCTTCGTCTTTCGAAGCCCCGGGGCGGCACGACAGCCACAAACGCGACCACCAACGCTGGGTTCGCGCGCCCCTCAGACCGGCACCACAACTACGGCACACGGCATGCAACAGATGTCTTGAAGCTCGCATATTTACGTAGTGACGCGCTAAGGAAGTTGCAACACGATACAACACCCCCCATCTACTTAACATCATCCCCCTGCCCTCAACCTTCCTTAAATCATCCCCCTGCCCGCGTCCTTCGTCAGATTAGGACTCCGCCCTCCCCGTCCACTAACACGATCAGAGCGCACCCGGGGTTTTGTAATGAGGAAACAAAACCACAGCGAACCCGCGCACACCTCTCAATTGCACGTACCCGGGGGTGCGCTGGATCCACGAGGAACATGGTGAAGCCGATCCCACACGCCACTTGGTGCGTGTGCCCGCCGTCCAGCGGCTCGCACTGCGCCCCAGACAAAGCCACGGCGAGGGCCGATACCATTCGTGAGTCAATCGCAAATATGACGCGGGGGCCGGTACCGATATTCCGTCGCATTTCTGCCACAACCAAGCAGCTCCGGTCATCGCACAGCATGCGCGCGCGCGTCGAAGTGAGGGAAGGAGTTCGATCGATGTCGCTCATGCTCGAGACCGCCACTGACGGGAAGTGGCGCAATGCGAGCAAGCGCAACATGAAGGTGCCTCTGAGAACGGCACGGTCTGCCTTGACGACAAGCACGAAAGAGCAAGCAGACGCGTTCTCAGAACGTGCGATAGCACGCTATCAAGCACGCCGTCATGCTCTGGCTGTGCCGCAGCGGGGTACTCTAGATGAAATCGCTGCCACGGTACTTCGGTTGCGTCACGGCGGCGCGCACCTTGGCTGGGTTGGCACTGCTCTTCTTGTTGGGCCCGAAGCCCAACTCGCCGTTGGTGGCCGCGCCCCAGGTGATGACCGAGTTGTCTGCCGCGGCGGCAAAGGTGCCGGGGCCGCAGGCGAAGCTGCGGACGTTCCAGCCTACCAGGTCGTTCACGGGGACGGGGTACCTGTGCGGCCGAGAGGCAGAGCCGGCAGTCGGCACAGCGACTTGTGAAGTCGTGAGATATCTTGAGATCATCTCTCTGTCGTGAGATCAGCATGTCGGAACACATACCAAAGGGAAGGACATATTCCCGATGCATGGCCGATTGGCCAAGTTTGGAAACAGGTCAAGCACGCAAAGAGATGATTGGAGGTTAACGCTACTATCCGCACACTCCACACGTATGGCCCGCCATGTTCCGATCCAACCCATGCGCTGCCCGCTGCTTGTTCCTCCTTCTGCGCGGGTGGCTCACATTTGGTTATCGCCGTTCACCTTGAGCTTGCCCCAGCAGTGCACCTGGCCAGCGACTCCCGTGCAGAACGACGACGTGCCACCGGCCGCGAGCTACAAGCGGGTAGGAGGGAGCGGGTGTGTTGCTGAATACCATGTTTCTTATGCATGGCTCCGACGGTAAGGACTCCACGACAGTGACTATACCCGACGTGCACATTGCAAGGGCAGGTCATTTGGGGCCAAAAGTGAAAACTCCAGCAAGATCAATTTGTAACGACAAGGTCTACAAGATCCCAACCGGACGACGCGCCGACAGGTACAAGCAAGGCAGTTGGTTGGCTCGACTTCCGAGCCGCTGTGATGATGGAGCCGGGTCCACGGCATTCACGCGCCAGGTCGCATGCATTCGCGACCTCGCCGCGTCGGCCCCCACTCACAATCGCGTCCTTGGGAACCAGGTTGCGCCGTGTGAAGACCTCAATCCTGCGCGGCTTGTCCTCGTCCTGTTGGATCTGTTCAGGCGAAGACGTTCACGGGGGTGGAGAAAGCAAGCGAGGGGAAGCGCTCAGCTACCACAAACGTGACGCATCCAAGGACGGCCTAGACCATGTCCCCACAGTTTATGGCCAAAGGATATCTTTTGCGAAACGCGCGCAGGATGATGCCCGCTCCAAAGAATCGTAGTTGCTATACATGGGGCCATTTGAGCTCCGTCCTTGAATCCAACTGCGACAGTTGCTTGATGACGATGAGGGCGGCATGCAAGCTTCGACTAGGAATGCCTCTGCCGGCACGCACGCCACACACACCCACACGTACTCCCCAGCATTAGGTACCTTGTGTCCCAAGCGGCCGTAGCCACCGTTGCCCCAGCTGTAGCAGAAGCCCTGGTCATCGTAACAGAGGCAGTGGTTGTGGCCCGCAGCGATCTTCAGCACGGTCGTGTCGTCCAGCCCCGCCACCCGTCGAGGGGTGGCCACCACCTCGTACAGGATCTGGATGCTGGCTGTTTTTGACAGGGCAGGCAGCGCAAAAGAAGGCACATTCAGCGAGCAGGGGCGGTCTCCATCTGACGCGCAATCTGTGGTACATTACCGCGGCCAGCATCGGATGGTGGTGGTGCTGACAGGTCTCGTTCCATTAAAGCAAGACTGCTCAGGCACGTCATTGGCCCGCAAGTCCCGAGAACGCCCCGTCCGCCTGGTGCAGAGACCCAAGGAGCCGATACCGCACTTCAACAACTCACAGTCCTTTGCGTTATACGAGTGGTCCACTCCGTCGCCGATGACGCCAAATTGTCCGTTGCCCGCCGTCATCACCTGCGAGCGCGGCCGCGTTCAAGTTCAACATTGAGGGCATGCGAAAATCAGGGACAGCAGTACTCTGCGACTACATAGGCAGCACCATGTAAGAGACACACTCACACCGCGTCGTCGAAAATTCTCATGCGCACCAGCCCGAGATCGTTCTTGCGTAGCACACACCGCGGCCGTGGCCGACACTTGGTTCAGTCATCTGACTACACGCACCTTTCCGTTGCAGAGCCACATCGTGAAGTCGATGCCGCAGGCCACCTGGGTGCACTGCTCGATAAGACACTTGGTCGGAGTCAGGATGATGTCTGAGGGAGGAGAACCCAAGCGGAGCAGATTCGGACCACCAGAACGCAAGGACCAGAAGACTGGGGTTGGAACACGCCGCGGGTGAGGTTCAACTGGAATCCGCAGCCGCAGGTAGCGTCCGACGGCTCGGGTAGTGTGTTAAACGCAAGTCCGCGCGATTTTCAGGCGCTGTGCGCTTCGACGACGAAATCGGAACCGGTTCTCAAGCGTTCACTTCGCCTGTAGGCTGCCAGCAATGGAAGTTGTGCTCTTTTCAGCCTCATGTTACGTGGTCTGGGGTGGGAATGCCGACCCAGATATTCCCGCGGCCGATGGTGCAGCGCAGATGGATTGGTGGCGACAAGAAAAGGAAGGTCCGCGCGATTACGGAACATCCCCATGACGCGCTTGACACCTTCGTGACAACCAAGTCAGAATCGGGGACACCCGCCCTGCGGCCCCCACCGCCGCAATTGCTGTTGCTGCATCCCCTGGCTTTCACCTTCTTTGAGGGGCGCCTTGGGCGGCTTGACTGACCCGGTGCCGCACTGGCCCTGTGACCACCAGCGGAAAAGGAAGAAGGGCAACAATCGTCACATGACAGACCGTGGGACAGGCGCCAAAGAGTACAGTGGCCCCCAATGCACGACTCGAGGTTTCTCGCGGTCGGAGTTTCCTCGATCGCGGCCGGTCCGTGGATTCATCGCACTGAGCTCGTGGTGTCATGTTCAACGGCGCCGATTGTCGCCAGCTTCAATGGCACATCCGAGCTAGAACGCTGTAATTATTGCATCGCATAGCTAGAACACGCTGTACTTATCACATCGCATGGGTGATGGCTGGCACGCGCACGGACCGCGCTGCCCCTCGTACATACCGAAACGCCCTTCCTAGGGGCCATAGCGTAACTATCGACTGGTCCCAGTCGACCACGCCCACTCCTTCCCAGCCGCTGCGCAACCCGGCAGCACATCTCACATGTTGGTTGATGCCCCAGGCGTAGGCGCTGCCGTCCTGGCAAACTGCAGCGCTGTGGTTGCGACCTCCAGAGGCTGGGCAGGCGAGGGACGAGGACAGGTAAAATTCGGGTGCCCGTGAAAAAACGATTGGCGGACCATGGATGCACAGCCTAGGTTGCTCCTGAACACCCCCGACACGTCTGGATGGAAGACAGCGGGTTATGCGATACGACCTGGAGCCGCAGTGTTCCACCTGGATATCCAGTCCCGTAGGAGCATGTCATGTGCACTCACCACCAATAACGAACTTCCCCTCGAGTGCAGCAAGCTTCGCGGGTACGTTCCGCTGTGCAAAGTCGCCATGCCCCAGCTGGCCTTTCTGCATCAGCGGAAAACGGCACGGCGCAGGTACGGCGAGGCAGAAGCTGAGGGCTGGGTAGGGCCGATTGCACGGGACACCGCAGGGTGATGGAAACCCGCTGGGGCGCGCAACAGCCGCGCCCTCCCCTTGCGCGACCAGTACGCGCCACGGAAGCACAACCCTTCTTGCCTCATTGCGGCCCCAGCTCCATAGATTTCCAGCCGAATCTCCAGCAAAACAATGGCAAGCGGCCGGGCCGGCTGCGATGAACATTACTTTGACGTCCTGCACGTTGGAATGGAGAGCCGTATACCGATGAATTTGAGGTACCAGATCGACAACTCGACACACGGGTATGGGGAAGTTCCGCTCCGACAGTGAAGCCGAGACTCACTGAGAACGTCTTCAAGCGAGTCGGCCGAAGCAAGTTCGGATACTGCGACTCCTTGTCCAGATCTTCCTTTTTTGTTTTCCCACCTGTGCGACCAAGCTGTGGAAGACGAACAGGGTGTCATGGCGCGCATAGGTCGGGCACTTCCGGCATTAGCGGGGCTCAAACCTGCGCAAAGTCCGTGCCGCCGCAATAGAGCAAGATCCCGCCTTCCCAAGGCTTTTGTTCTGTCGCTGGAGCTGCCATGGTGGTATGCAGAACGCCGCCGCGATGTCTTCCTTGTAGGTTTGAAAACTGTCAGCCGTCTCAACACGAAATGTTAACCTCTTGTTCCGACGCAATAATTAGTTTACGATTTGTGTGAAACAAATTTAGAAGGATAACTGTTGCAGAGGCTGGCTCCACCTCGGACAATTCAACTAGGAGGTTGGGCAGCTTGATGATGACAAGATGACAGAAGATAAAATTCAATAATACACTGTAATTGCACAAATTTCTCAAATAGTTACGATGTCCGCGTACATACCGTATGTATACAAATCTATCTCAATGCAAAAGGGCGCGCTAACTAAAAACGACAGACAAGACTGCAAAATGCCAGTACACTTTCAAAAGTTCATCTTCTTGTTGAATTCTACAAAACTTCTGGCCACGGTCGGACAAACGATGCGAACGCCTTTGCAACCTCCGCGACCCATGGGCCGGCCCGTGCCCGCCAAGCGCCGGCGCATGTCCCCCCTTTCTGATCGGTCGTCAAATTGAATCCCCACCGTCGCCAGACCTGCGTACAAGGCCTCCCCAACGTCTACGGCTGGGTTGTATGGACCGGGAGGGGCGCGCTGGGCATGGTCCTGTCGTGAGCAAGGTTTTTTAAAGACGCCGCCCGCTGATAAGCACACTTGCATCCCCTTTGGCGCCGCAGGAACATCCATGCATTCATAACTCCAGTGCACCACTTTAAATGCATCATCAAGGTCACAGCCCCGGATACAGAGCCAATTGTCAAGATGGAACCCGACGCGGCAAACCGCCAGCCCCCCCCACCGCGGTGGTTGACAGCCCGACGCCCACGGACACGCTCGGGCCGGTCGACCTGCTGGCCCTGCGGGCCCTGTGTCGTACGCGGGGGCCGGGAGGGGCCACACGTGCACCCCGCTGATATCAATCAACACAGCGAAACCCAAAAAATGTCTCGACGCGCACACGCCCTCGCTGTTCCGGCCTACCCATGAGCTCGTCAGAAAACTTGCCGACCGACCACGACAGTGAAGGCGCGCCGCAAAGACTTAATTCGCTCTGACGGGGGGCCCCTTTTCGTTGGCTGCTGCATGACGAGGCGCGCACCTGGGTCAGGATGAGCGGGTAGTCTAAAGGGGCTCTGCACCCAGACGGTCCGCGCCCGCCCCCAACCCCCCGCCAGCCCGCCCGCATGCGCTGCTGATTGGGCCGGAAGCTGGAGCTGCTGATGGGGGGGAAGCTGCTGCTGTTGCTGCTGCTGCTGCTGCTGATGCGCCTACGGCCTACCTGCTTGGGCGTGACACGCGGTGTGCGAGAAAGTAGATTACAGCCATGCTGGCACCGCTGGCGCCCGCAATCCGTCACGGTCCGGCGCGCGCTGGCGCAAGGCCCGGCGCGCGTTTTGTTGTTGCTTATTGGGCGGTACGCCCTGCGGGCCCCCAACCCCGGACAGCAGGTCATCCTAAACCTCCGTGAGCCTGCCCTGCCAGCGTCAGAGCAATGTGGATGGCCCGCTAGGAAGCCGGGATAGCGCCCAGACGGCGACTGCCCTCGAGGGAGGAGCCCAGGACCGACCCCCTTCGGGCCCCTGGGTGCCACACCGGTGTGCGGTAAGCATGGGGCACTGCCGTACGGTCTTTGCACTGCAGTACGGTCTGTGCACTGCCCCCGCGATGCTCCCAGGCGGCAGCCAGTACCCGGCAGGTGGACAGCGGACACCGCCTCTCCCGGGCCGCTTCGCAGTCGATCCACCCCCGCCCGCTTTGGTGGTGGTGCACCGACCGACGCAGCGCACCTGCAGCACGGCGGGGGCCCTCCGGCTGGGCGCGGCCCTGCTGCCGCCCCGGATCCGCAGCGGCCCTGCACCACCCCCCCGCGGCCGCCCGCCCATCACCACCACCACCACCGCCACCATCACCCCAGAGCTGCGCTGCGCGCACTCCCTTACAGCAGCCTGACGCCGCAGCAGCCCATCTGACCGATGACCCGTTGACCCCAGTGGGGCGCGGACCGGAGCGGTCAACCCTAAATCCCGAATCCGAGTATCCGACTGCCTGACTACGACAGTTCTTCTGACCACCGGACTCCGTCCCCGACAGAGCGCAGAACGGAGAACGCCACCTGCTGGCCGTGCCGGGCTGCCGGCGGGGAGCTCCCGCGGGGCTTATGTGTACGGCATGTACAGTCGGATGGTACGGCGCCACCGTTGCAAGCAAAGTACGGTGCGCTGCTGGCACTGAGGCACTGAGCAGACCGGGCCCAGCGAAATGCCAATTTACCGCCCGGAATCACCGCTCCTACTATCGGGAGGGTTGAAGGGGCGTGTTGGGGGAGCGGGGAGGGGAGCGGACCAGCCAGCGGGTCCAGCCAACGGGCCCAGCCAACGGGCCCAACCAATTTACCGACCAATCCTCCAACGAACGAACCAACCAACCAAACTTGACATGCCAAGTGGCCAACTGCCGCGTTGAGTGCCGCAGCGGTGCAATAAGGCCCCACTGGGCGCAGATCGGCCCGAAGGTCAGCGCCGACCCCGCCTCTTAAGAGGTTGCCTCCAGGAAAGAAGATGATCGTCAGTTCAGCTCCCGCGAGGGGGGCTGTGACGGGCTATACTAAGACACACAACACACACGTGCGCGCAGCGCAGCGCATGCGGACAATGAGTGTACGGCGAGTGTACATGAGAATTGTACGATGCGTGTACCATCGGACGCTGATTAATTAGAGTATAATTTGTTTATAGTATAATACTTGCGCGAGGGAAGGTATATGTCTGATTGATTGATGGGCAGTAAACTAATTCCTCGGCTCATGCTCATGGGGCTCTCTCTAGGGTTCATAACCGCTTAATCGGTCTCCCGGTGAGCTTAAATAAGCTCGTCTCCAAGACCCCGACCGACCCCGACCAACCGACCCACCGACGCCATCGAAGTGCACTTGCTCTGCCACGACATATGCCGCCGTCCAGGGCGGTGTTTAGAAATGAAACCCGCCCGCCCGAACCCAGGGCGGTGTGTGTACCAGAGGTCTCGCCGCACTCTTGACCTGACCCGGAGAGAGCAGCGGGGCCCCCCCAGGGAGGTGCCCACGAAGACGCAACAGCTCTCCACCCGCCAGCGTGTGTGTGGCCGGCAGCACGCTCCCCTCCGCCTCACTCCTCCTCCATCGCGCCCTCTTATCGCACCATCCACCTCGATTCGCGTCCAACCCCCAACCCCGTCGCCACCCACCGCCACCCGCGTCCCACCTCCAGCCACCTCCAGCCACCACCAGCCACCACCACCACCACCATCATCATCACCACCTCACTCCCCCTCCATCGCACCCTCTTATCGCACCCCCCACCTATTCGTCGACGGGCTGGGTGTGTCTGGGCAGTTTCTTCTTAACCCTCCGCCTCGATTCGCATCCAGCCGGGACGTCGCCGCCCAACCCCACCTCCACCCCACCTGCAGCCGCGGACACCGCTGCCGCCACGGTACTACCACCGCCACCGCCGCTCCTCCACCACCACCACCACCACCACCACCACACCGACTCGCCGACTCGCTGCCGTACCTATCGCCAGTCCGTACATAGTGTTCATTGTCTAAGACTATGAGTCACATGGACCACAACAACCCCTCTGCGGCAAAGTGATGTCCGTGAACTGGATTTTGAAAAGGATGTGCAATTCTGGCGGCAGCAGAAGGATACCCCCCACCCTCACCCTCACCCTCACCGTTCCCGCAGGTCCCCCGCCCCCGCCCCCGCCCCCGGCCCAGACGTGGGGATGGCCCTTCAGGAGGCGCTTCAACCTCCGCGCCCAAGGAAGCCCCTCGGGAGGGTTGGGCTGCCGGGCGCATCATGGGCGGGACGCGAGTGCCGCGTGCGGCCGTGTGCCGGCATGTACGGCAATACACACGGTACCTCACACTGTACCACATCTCGTGCTGCGGCCTCTGCAGTGCACGTTTTGAGACACCATAAAAGATTCCACATTTGCGCTCCCTCTCTCTCACACACAGACACGTGTCTTGGGTCGGGCCCCGGGTACATAGTATACGGCATACGGGCAAGTGTTTGGCACTGCTGCGCCCATCGCATATCACGCACACCTGCCCTGCCTGCCTACGCCCACTCGTCCACCCACCCTACGCACCACCCCCTCCAAACACACACAAACTCAATCCGGACACACCAGGAGTCTGACTCGTGCTGTGCGTGTGCACAGACTTAAGAGAAACGGTATGACGAGCATGCATTTGGGTTAGTTGAAGTACGGTACGAAAAGTTAGGGGAAGTACGGCACCTGACGAGCTGTACGAACAATCAACACGCGACAGACGCTCCGCGGGCGCCCCTGAACCGCAAGCGGAGCGTATGGAAGTTCGGGGTTTGCCTCGCACCACACCACTCCTACCGGCGCACCTAGCGCTGTATGTCCTGCAAAAAGTACGGTTTTACGACAGTGTTATAAAAGCTTATCTTGTCCTCCCACCTGCGCCGCCCCAACCACCCTTCGGAATATGCCTGACCGGGGGAGGAGCAGGTGGAAGAGGGCGCTGCCTTAAAACCGCTCGTGGGCCAGGCAGGGGATTGGGGCAAATCCAACGCGGACTGAGCGCGGGCGAGGCGAAGCGACACACGGTACGGCAGGAAGCCGGCACACAGCCGCCTCCCCCCGCCAGAGCGCCCCACTACCTCCCACCCACATCCCCCTGCACCTGCCTCCTCTCCCCGTCTTCCACCTTCTGCTCTTCGGCCTACTGCTGCTGCTACTGCCATTTCTGCTACTGCCACTGCTACCGATGCTACTGCCACTTACTGCCACTGCTGCTACTGCGGTTGGCCATCTCCCCAACCAAGGGCATTACCACCCGCCCGGTATAACTTCGTGAATCATCATATCAGCAGTCGCGCATGGAGATGCGACTGCAATGCAGCTGACGTCGAAGCGCCAGCTCGGCACCTGGTACGACAAAGAGTGACGTGGGATGGGAGCGCGGCCACCAGCACCCACACATGCGCATGCCCGCCCTCGCCACCAAACCGACAACTTTAAGATAGAATAACGAACCAACCAATTAAGCAACCAACCAACGTACTTACTTGACCGACCAACAACAAACAGGCTCTATCGACAACCACCCACCAACAACAACGCCTTCGCCGACGGCAGAACCGCCCTCGGCCCGCTCGCACGCCTGCCAATTTTTTAGAAAGGGTTCACATCATCATCATCAAAGCTGTATTTGAATTTTGCAAGCCTCGCACCCTGAATTCTCAACCCTCCGGCAGCCGGACCGCAATCACCGGACTGTCAACTATTCAGAAGGTCGCGTAGGGAAGAGCCACCGGCAGCCCTACCCTGTTGCTGTCGCCGGTTGTTCCCAAAGGGGAACCCCGGCAACAACGAAGGATTCACCGACCGCAGCGTAGTACATATAACTCCAATGCACACCAAGGCACACGACCAAAACGGTAACCGCCCACCAGCGCACCCGCGCCCGTTGACCCCCTCCTGGATTGGGGTTTTTCTTTGTTACATCGCCCTACCACACACACGCACGGCTGCTTGCGCCCGCATAAGAAGCTACGATCAGCGTTCCCGCGCTCCGCGTCTTGATCGCGCGCTGTGTCGTACGTGTTGTACGGCACCGCGTGCATGAACGTGCATTTGAAAGACAGACATTTTCGCCTGGGGCAGGATGAGGAGACCTGCCGGTCGCCCGGCCGACTCTCGTCAACGGACAACGGTCAACGGACATCCAACGGGGTCCAACGAACCCCCGGGGGGCCGACAGATGGGTTTGGGTGCGGGGGGAAGTGCTACCACGCCGGGGCGGCTGTCCCAGTCCGATGTCCGATGGATGGCCCATCCCGGGGTGGGGTGGGGCACCCTTGCACTCACATACACACACGCGCGCGCACACGGCCCGCCTTGCTGCACGCACACACACACACACACACACATACATACGCACACACTCCTGTTCTTCCCGTCCTCAGAAACACACGCACTCCTGTTCTGCCTGTCTAAGAAACACAGCTGTCGCCGGTCCTGTGTAATACGGGGATCGGTCGGGCGCCCGGTTGGTTGAGAGCGAGGGGAGGCCCCTTACGCCCCTCTCCCCCGTATCCGGGGGAGAATGCTTCGGCGGTCTTTCCGTTAGGGCTGGGTTTGCAGCCCTTGGCCAGTGCCAGGCCCGGTCAGATGTGTAACGATACACACACATACACACACACACACACATACACACGCGATTCTATCACACAGCCCCACCGACGCCCTCTCTTCCGGCAGACGCCTTCCTCCCCGCTGCAGACATAAGACATCCGGTGTGCTCATGCAGCGGAATTTTTTTAACCTTTCCAGGACAGTAAAACTCCGATGCGCGCTTGCCGGCAGGCTGCGCAGAACGGTCCAGGCAGGCAGCCACACGACCACACAAGTAATACGTACGGCACCGTGTACCGTGCGGTACGATACGGTACGGTATGGACAGGTAATCACCCGGGGAAGCGGTACGGAGCGGCGCGGACAAGATGCACCGCCGGAATGCCCGGGGCGACTGTCGGCGGCCGCATCCGGAAAACCAGCCCCCGTCGGGAAACCGAAACCACTGACCCGGGGGGCTGCCTACGAATCCCTTTCCGCGAGCTCCCCCATCGCCTCACGGCGTCTCAAACCCTAGGGCGCCACAACCCGCCACACGCCCTCCACACGCCCACGCCTACACCCCTACACCCGGACAGGAATCCTAGGCCCCCAGGCGGGCAGCAATAGCGCCGCCGGCGAGTGGGCGGTCCCCCGGGTGCTGACTGCCGAGGCGGAGGCGGCGCGACGCGGACGGCGGCGTTCCGTGCATCCTGCTGGCGCAGCCCCCTCTGTCGGCCGCTAGAATGGCCGCTTGGGGCCATGAGGCGAAGGGGACGGGGCAGGATGACACGGCGGCCTCAAAACACAAGGGTGACACGCACTCCTTGTCACGGTGTGTGTGTGTGTGTGCGCGCGTGTGTGGGAGTGCTGTTGTTGTGTTCGCCACCCAGCGGGCCCCACGAAGACCCGAAGACCCCCCCCGGGGCCAGGGGAGGGGACCAACCCCTGCCCGCCCGACCCACACGCGCCCTACACCGCCCCTGCGCCCTGCCCGTCGGCCGTCGCCCGCGTCCTCCATGGTCCCTGCCTGCCTCCCCACATCGCTCACGACCTGGCACGCAAACCAACCCCCATGAATCAATGTATGCACCATCGAAAACGTCACCACCACCATCACCACCACCATCATCAGCAGCAGCAGCAGCGGCAGCAACAACATCGTAGGCAAGCTGCTCCTGTCCTTGTGGAGGCAAGCTGCCACTGTCCTCGTAAGCTGCACTGGGGCGCTCCCCCTACGCGGGCGAGACCGCAGCCCCCTCCCTGGCGTCCACACAGCAGGCGCTCCTCGCCCCCTCGTTCAGGCCCCACCCTTACCACTGATCCCGCGCTGCACAGCACCGAACCGCGCCTCCCTCCCCATCACGACACGACACGACAGGACCCCCACGGGGGGGAGGCGCGGCACCGCAGGGTAGATGCTTGACAGGTGCTGGCACACCACCGCAGGGTAGATGCACCAGGTGCTGGCACACCACCGCAGGGTAGATGCTTGACAGGTGCTGGCACACCACCGCAGGGTAGATGCGCCAGGTGCTGGCACACCACCGCAGGGTAGATGCTTGACAGGTGCTGGCACACCACCGCAGGGTAGATGCGCCAGGTGCTGGCACACCACCGCAGGGTAGATGCGCCAGGTGCTGGCACACCACCGCAGGGTAGATGCTTGACAGGTGCTGGCACACCACCGCAGGGTAGATGCACCAGGTGCTGGCACACCACCGCAGGGTAGATGCGCCAGGTGCTGGCACACCACCGCAGGGTAGATGCGCCAGGTGCTGGCACACCACCGCAGGGTAGATGCGCCAGGTGCTGGCGCACCGGCCCCGCCGCTGTGTTTTTGACGCAGCGCGGTACCTAGGACGGAGCGGGCAAAATGGGTGTGGGAGCGGACCTGTACCGCGGAGTTCTGCCGTACACCAGGAGCAGGGCCGCAAAAACCCCAATCGTCACGGACGTTGGCCTCAAAAGCACCTCGACATGGGAATCTTGGGACAGCCAGCACCCTCTCCTCCCCTACCCCTAACCCTAACCCTACAGTGGCGGTTTCGGAGACCGAGCACCGCAGGGCGCGTGCCAGGATCCAGGACCCAGGATCCAGGACGCGGACCCGGACGCGGCTGCACCTCCCCGCACGGCGTGCACGGCGTGTGTGTGTATGTGCGGATCCGAGGTGGGCCCGACACGCACCCCCCTGCGCCGCCCCGCGCATCCTCCTGCATCCCACGCAATGCAAGCCGTCTTATTCTTCGCACCTCCCTCCCCTACGTATGTACGGCAGTCCGTCGCCCCCCGCAGGAATGTCACCCGCAGCAGCTGCTTGCTATGGTACACGCGCGCACGGCGAAGGAAAAACACGGAGCAATACCGAGCAGCTGCCTCCCTCCCCGCACCGCCTCCGCGTCCAACTTCCGCCCCGGGCCCCGGCCCGCACACTCGGGGACAGTTGTGTTCAATGAGAAACCCACCCACTTGGGGACGGTTGTGGGTGTGTGGATGTGTGTGTGGGTTTGTGGGTTTGTGAGTTTGTGGATTTGTGGGTGTGTGGATTTTTGGGAAGAAGTGTTTGTGTGGGGGGGATGTGCGGCGGTGCGCCCCCGCCCCGCAACGTCTTCTAAGTGCCGGCGGGGGGGGGGCCGCCCCGCAGCTCCCTCCCTCCTCGAAGCTCTTCCTTCCACCTCCTTCCGCACCGTGCCAAAGAATATCTCCGGCGCCGCTCGGACGCCAACCCTCCCACCCTCCCTCCCTGCCTGCCTCCATCTGTTCATCCGCCCTTGACGCCCTGCCTCCCCAGCCAACACCCTCTCAGCTGCGGGTCTGTGCCGCTTCGTCAGCGGGTCCAGACGTATGAGCAGTACGTCAGTTCGTTAGTTCGTTAGTTGATGATAAGTAGAGGTTGTGAGAAGATGGCAGGCGGGCGGCCGTGTTGGCCGCGCCTTGCACTCGCGGCGCCGTACTACGAAAAACCGCCCGCCCTTCCGTACCCCTGCGGATGTCAGCCCGCGGGCGAGCTCCGCGGGCGTCGTCGCGATTCGGGCGGCGGCGACACGAGGTATTCGACTCTCGTGGTGCCGCCTCCTCCTCCCACCCTCCACCTCCTCCCCCTCCTCCTCCTCCTCCCTCTCCTCCGCCTCCTCACGGCAAAGGAAGCATTCGGACTCCCTGGAGGGCCCAAAGTGTAGCCCTTGTACGAAAGTACGAACGTACGAGCACTGGATCCACCTCCCCACACCATCATCAACACCAACAACAACACCCTCAACACCAAACATGCACCGGTAGACAGTCCCGCACAACGGAGGGAAACCATCCAGGCCGGGCTTCCATAGCGCGGGCTAGGGCGCCCGGGCCCTGCCCTTCCGGATCTCCGGGGAGCGCTCGAAGAAGGCCTTTGCATCGGCTCACATCGGCTTACATCGGCCGCATCGGCCCGTCGCCGACGCGGCCGCGGCCGCGGCCATTCAGGCCCTGGC
Organism: Eudorina sp. 2006-703-Eu-15; assembly: GCA_003117195.1. Taxonomy (NCBI): domain Eukaryota; kingdom Viridiplantae; phylum Chlorophyta; class Chlorophyceae; order Chlamydomonadales; family Volvocaceae; genus Eudorina; species Eudorina sp. 2006-703-Eu-15. The sequence goes on from BDSI01000046.1 coordinate 236,170, forward strand.
TTCCGCCTCCGCCGCCTCCGCCGCCTCCGCCGCCGCCACCTCCTCCTCCCTCACCTCGTCGAACCAGGGATGCTGCAGGGCCTGGGAGGCGCTCAGGCGGCGGCGGGGGTCGTAGACCAGCAGCCGCGAGAGCAAGTCGGCACCCGCCGGGTCGTGGGCCAGACGCGGCAGCAGCTGCGGGGGGAGGTGGGTGCATCATGGGTGGGTGGGTGGATGGATGTGGGGCGGGGTGCGGTGGGGTGACGTGGGCGGTTCAGGAAAAGCAGCATATCCAGACCCCATCCCATCCCGGCCATACCCCCGCCCAACCCCGCCCAAACCCAACCCCCAACCTCCGCCCCAACCTCCGCCCAAACCCCCGCCCCAACCCCGCACCGCCCCAACCCAGCCCACGCACCGCTTGCAGCGGCTGCGGCGGCCACTTCGGGAACTCCTGATTGAAGTTGGTGCAGCCCGGCAGGTCCGCCCACTGGTCGGGGGTGGGGGTGCCCAGCTTCCGGAACATGTCGAACAGCAGCCCGATCTCGCAGCCCGACACGAACAGCGGGCAGCGGCCCAGCAGCTCCGCCAGCACGCAGCCGGCGGACCAGACATCCACGGAGGGGCCGTACTGCCGGCAGCCGAGTAGCAGCTCGGGGGCGCGGTAGAAGAGGGTGACGACCTGGCGGGGCGGGGCGGGGCGGGGCGGGGCGGGGCGGGGCGGGGGGAGCGGGGATGAAAGGGCAGCGGAGAGTCGGGTGAGAGCAGAGCGGCGGAAAGGGGCGGAGGTGGACACGCACACACACACACGCACACGCACGCACACACACACGTCGTTCCGAGTCCCCGAGTCGCGGCCAATGACATCGTACAGGTTCCGAGTCCGTGGACACTGCCGTACGGTCCCGCCCCAGACACAGCCCCCCTGCCCCCCCTTCCTCACCCAGTCCGTGTACGCGCCGCCGTCCTGTCCGTTGCAGGGCAGGTACCCCCGGGCCAGACCGAAGTCCGCGATCTTGACCACCACCCGATCGATGACGTCACCGCCGCCGCCGCCGCCGCCGCCGGCCATGCCCGCCGCCGCCACCACACTGGCGGGATAGCCCCGGGCGGCCGCCGCCGCCGCCGCCGCCATGTTGATGGGGCCCGCGCCCGGCGCCCTGCCCAGCAGCACGTTCTGCGGTTTCAGGTCGCGGTGCATGATGCTGCGGCCGTGCGCGTGTCTGAGCCCGGTGAGCACTTGGAACATGACGGACTGTCGGAGGCGGAGAGGGACCCCAGGAGGGGGAGGGGGGAACACGGGGTGTCAGCGCGCGGCGGGATAACCAACTGTGTGGCTTTCGCGGTTTCGCAAATCGTTGAGGTGGTCGGGCGAGATGGCGGGGGGAAGGCAGGGTTGCGGCACGACATCATCATAGAGTTCAACACCATCATAAATACACAGGACAATAAAGTAGTATTCATCGTCGCTGACGGCTGTCCCCCAATATCCGCCCCCCCTGCATCCTGGATTCAAGCGCGCTGCGCGTCGTTGCGGGAGGTGTTCCTGACGCAGCCGTTTTCGTTGGTGCCCCACCCCACCCCACCCCACCCCACCCCACCCCACCCCACCCCACCCCACCCCACCCCACCCCACCCCACCCCACCCCACCCCACCTTGATGGTCCTCAGCGGCAGGTCCGGCCGGGTGTGTAGGAAGGAGTAGAGGTCCGTCTCTAGAAGCTCCAGAACCAGGTAACAGTACTTTGAGGGCGTGGAGGCGATGACGTCACGCAGCCTGCCCAGGGGTCGGGGCACGGCCGTACCGCGCGGCCGGGCGGATAGCATGGGGGGGAGGGGGAAGGGAGGGGGCGGTTGGGCTTTAACGTTGGGCAGTACGGGGTTTCCTGGGGGCGGATGTACGGCAGTGAGGCCCCGCCGCCGGGACCCCATACACACTGCAAGCTCCTCCACTCGAGACCGAGGTGGGATGGGTACCGCTGGTACGGCAGCAGTTCATTATTTTATATTTTGAACGGCAGCAATTTACCATGATTCGCCATCCGCCCTTTTTCGCAACCCGTTACGAGGTTTCCTCCGCCCCGCTTCACCTTTCCCCACACCCACACCGACACCCACACCCTCACCCACACACACCCAGCCCAGCCCCACCTGATGATGTTGGGGTGGTCCAGCTCCTGCAGTGCGCTGATCTCTCGGAGGGTGGCGTCGCACAGCCCCTGCTCACCCATCCGGACCTGCTTGATGGCTGCAGGCGGGAGGGGCACGGGACAGGTTGGGGGGGCGGGCAGGCAACCGCAACAACAACAACAGATACAATGCCAAGAACAACGACAACGACAAAATCGACGGCGGAACTGGCGCATCTGGTCCATCTGGTCAGTACGGCAGTCGCGCGGCAAGAACATCAAGTACATCACCCGACATCATCTGCACCCACAAGGTCCTGACGACGTGCTATCCGGCGGTGGGTGTGGCGTGTGTGGGGCTGTGCGGAGTGCGGTCACCGCTCACCCAGCAGCTCGCGTGTCTCCCGGTTCATGACTTTGTGGACGGAGCCGTATGCGCCGTTGCCGATGGGCCCGAGCTTGATGAATTGGTACTTTTGGAGGGCGGCCTGGAGCCCCTTGACGTCAACGATTTTTGTGAAGCCACGCCCGCCGCACCAGCCGAATTTTGCAAGCAGCATCTGAAGTTCCTGGGGATACGAACGGTGTCATGGCGTAGCATGGCAGAATTTGCAAACGATGGAAACGGAAGACGAAATCGGGTGTGCGCTTCTGTAGATGCCGGCAGGCATCCTTATCAACCGAAATCGGTGGCACGTGGTGCGCCGTTAGAAGACGGAAAGTCCAGATGCCGATTCAAATTCATTGCGCATCCCGCAGGAAACGCCAATGGAAATGTCGTGTGTTATAATCAGGGATATAAGGTGGCATCCCGGAAGCGGCAACCGGCAAACCGGCGGCCATAGCGCAAAGCGGTGTGCGTCATTCAGCATGCGCCACAAATGCCAGCTCAGAACGAGTGCGATGCATCGCAAACATTCGGGAGTATTTCGACAAAAATGTTTACGTGGTGGAATAGTTTTCTGCAGGCTCTCGCGACGGACCTGGAGGCCAACGTAGGATGTGCAAGGATAAGCTGCGTACCCACCGTATCTTCAGGGTCCAATTTTTGCATCAGCGGCCCAAGCACTTCGTTGGCATATGCTGCATCTGCGGTAAATGCTCTGCTCTGTCGGAGCGCCGAAACGAGCGAGGCGATGGGTGGCGCACATGGCGCAGCCATTGCTGATCGTTGAGCTCCTCCTACATCGTCTCGGGCGTCTCCAATACGGAAAACATGAGGCGCCGGTGGCATAAGCACCTGCTTGCAATGTCCCGGCTGCGCCTGCGTAGCCACTGTGCTTGAAGTTGCACAATAAGGCTCAATACTTCCTTGGAGAAACTGTTGCACAAGCGCGCCTTTATGGCACAGAGCAGAGCGTTTGATCAGACCTCCGTGGGTTAAAGTGTATAACCTCGAAATATCTTGAATAGCCTGGTGTGGAAAATCTATTCACCAAGGTAAAATAACACTACGTGACGTGTGTCGGAATCAATCTGCAGCGCGGCACCTTGTAATTGTTACAGTGTCCGTGCCGTAGGATGTACGACTTGTTGCCTCTTGTGAAGTGCCAACAGAATGATGCACTTTTTCAATCATAAATTTAAATCTTTTTCATATTTTACGATTTTTTCCAGGGGCAGTGCTGAAATTTGCGAGCGGTTGCCTGCACCGGCATGCTGAGCTGTGTGTCCTCATTATTTTCTGAGGTGGCAGACGGCAATCAATGCTGATGCTGTCGTCAAATGCCGAAACTGGGCCCTTCTCACTTGTTATGATAGCTATTATAGTTATGATAGCAAAGATACTAAAATTGGTGGGGCCTGAATAATGCAAAAATCTCCGATAAACGGATTTTAACGGAAGTTTTAACGCCATAGCCTGCATTTTAAATACCGATTGACGGAATGGTGTTCTGACGATCACGTTTAATTGTCCTGTATTCATTCTCCTTTCATTCCGTGTCTCTTCCCACAAGTACGTCTTTGTGTCCGCAATCTTACACTTCCCCAAATCGCACGACGATTGATAATATCAAGAAGCTTGCCGTAAGTCGGCCAGTCGTCTCGAGCTCTCGACACTCTTCGTGCTGATTTTCTGGTAATTTACTATTGCACAGACATTACCGTTCGCCCGCAGGCCTTGGCGTAAAGCGACTACGGATGCTAAGCTTCGCGTCTGCCGCGTTCCTGACGAGTTACGGCAGAGGCATTCGACATCCTCAGACCCACATTGTCCACCTATCCTGGCATCAGTCTGCACAGGTGGATTCGCGATCCATGGAAGCTTGTTCTGGCCGCACCCATCCTGTGTACCTATTTGCGCCCAGATAGGACCAATCGGATAGAACGGCCGTGCAACTTCCCCCCGCCGCGCCCCAGTCCAAAGAAAGCGCCCAAGTAACACCTTATCAACACCTCTAAGTCTGCGCCGAAGTGGTTGCGATTTTTGCGAAATGGAAATGCCCGCAACCTTATTGCAAACGCTTTGGCAACCGTTACAGAGGCGGACCCTTAGTCCCGATCGGGCGATCCAACGGGCCCAGATAGCTTCGTAGGCGCAGGTAGGCGCCTCAATAATAGCACCGACCGCTGCCAAGGACTGCAAACGTTGCTAACCTTGCCGCGGGACAGCCGAGTAATAATGCCCCGCCGGTGCCGTTTCAAGCAAACCGACAAACGGGGAAGACGATCGAGATCTGCGGTCGTTTCATGGCAGCGACGACAGCACCCTGGGTGCGTGTGGGAGCGGGCGCATGTGCCGGGGAAACTCCCCAGGTAGATCCACAGCCAGCCACATACGCAGATACCCACCCCGCACAAGCTACCGAATGGGCCCGAAGGAGCTCAGCTGCGGAGAACAAAACAAGTGAATCATGCACTCGAAACAAAATTAGGCGGGAAGAGGCCCTTCAGGGAAAGTGCCCTGGCCCGGGTTCTGGTTACAGGAGAGTCCTGACGCCCTACAGACGGCAGATGCGTACGACCATTAGTCATTCTCGAATGGGTTGGCTGGGTCCGAAACATTCACGAACAATAAGATTTGATACGGTGCATTGCTGTGGGTTTTATCACACCGGTGCAGCCGTTGCAGTGAAAATACGACCGAACCCGGTGCACTTTCTACATGCGCGCCACCTCGCCGCGCTTCCAACATGCAACCTATATGGTAACTATGCAATACCTGGTGTATGTCCCGCGCGGCTATGTACCTCACTGCCCCGCGCGCTGCGGATGATATTACGAAGTCAACCGTCAACGGACTGTTGGTTGGTTGGTTGGTTGTTACATGTTGTACAGGCCTTACGGCTATAAACATGTGTTCCCCCACAACGGTCATCCGTCAAAGGGCGCACAAAAGATCAAAAGAACAAAAGGTAGCTGAGTCTCTCATCTCTGCAGCTTTTCCTTCCGCAACTTCTGCACCTGATATAAGAAATGACCAAGCTTGCACTGGTCAAACAAAAACATGATTCCGAACATATCCGAGTCATCAGGGAGATCCACCGCTCGGCGTAGCGGTTCGTAGACCGGACATTCAATTAGCACGTGTAGCTCGTCCTCTACCGCTCCACTATTGCAAACCCGGCACGTCCGTGTACTGCGCGGCGTGCGCCCGGGCCCCCGTGCTAACCGCGATACCTCCAGATCCCAACGGCCAAGCCGGAATCGCATTAGCGCCGTGTGATGCTTTCTCGGCATATCAGACGTCATATGCTCCAGCTTTCGCTTGTGATCGATCGGTGTGTACGCAAGGCCCATCCAGTTCAGGTACCGACATGCTGTCACGCCCGGCCCCTGCACTCCAGCCCTATCGGTGTACTCCGGGAAGCCCCTGGGATCCTGATCCAGGCAATCAGCAGACCAATCGCAGAGCAGTCTGCGCCGAAATTCTAAGAGCAAATCTCCAAAAGGGATATCTAGCGCGACAATGGCCTTTGCCTTGGCCTCCGCACCGAGCGCCTCCTCCACATGCGCCTTATAATCGAACCCCAGGGAACGGACTGTGCTCGTTGTGACGTACGAGGTGCTCAAGTTAGGGTGTGCCTTATGACATGGAAGTAAAATAGGCCCGCCAAATGCTTACTCTGGCCCGCAGCCTGCGCTTAGCAAACCTCTTGTACTGCCGATGGCGGTTCACTATGGAAACCTCGCTCCAATTACCGGGTGGATAGGACTACACGTACTTTTGTACGTTGTATATGAGGAAAAGCACCGGTACCTGGACGGTGCTTCCCCGATATAAGGAGGCCGTTCAAGGCCGCGGATTTCCCAGAGAGTGACTGAAGGGCAACCCAATTATATTCATAATATTGGCTATTCAATGGCTGACTTGGGCGGTAAACCGCCTATGGCTTGGGGGCATCAACCCTCGTCCGACAACGGGCCCCCCGAACGAACACCGGGACAATGCTGTTTCGAGTGATGGGCGCAATCCCTGCAGCAAACCGGCATCAGGCCCGCTGCAGCGAGGTCCAGGGCCGCGGAGTGACTGAGCCACGCACATCGATCGCTGCAGCAGTCAGAACCTCACCTGCTGGACAAGGCCGTGTGTGCCGCGCAGTGCATCCCGTGTCTGTCATCCAGCAACCGAAACCAACGATGCCTTTCAGGCACGCACCCAAAACCCAGGGTAAGGTACATATCATACTACAACCCCGGAAGCACGCACGGTACTCAATGAGCTACAGTAACGTACGCATCTGAATCGCTCTCATCGCACCTTCCTCCCGCTTGGTGTACGGCGCGTCCCGACAGTGGGCACAACACACACACACACAACAGTCGCGCCCACACCGCCAGGGAGCCGAGACCACCAGAGGGTACGGCAAACACATTGCCGTACAATACCTCGCCCCTGGGCCCCCGCCGCCCTTTTCCCGGTCCTCCCGGTTGCGTCCCTTCCCACTTTCGCAGCCTCATGGCCCCCTCCCGCCGTCTGCCGCCCACTCGCGCGCTACATCTCCCAACGCCTCAGCCTCAGCCCAACTTGTTGGCGTTGGGCTCCGCGAGTCGCTTGGGCGAGGCGAGGTACTCCTTAATGCCAGGGAGCTCCGAGATGGCGGCGTGGAAGGCCACCAGCTCGGGGTACTGCGGAATGGAGGAAGCGAAGGAGGAAGGGAGGGCGGCTCACGAGACAAACAGAAAAGGAGGTGCATGTGTACACCGTCATGTGGCCGCACGAAGTTTAACCAGATCTGGGTTCCAACGCGCCCTAGATGCAGCTATCACCTCACGCAGGGACCCGCGCTTGTCTCACCGCCTCCTTGAGCTGGTCCCCGAAGATGCGGAGATGCAGATCCAGGATCTCCCACAGGCACAGATCCGCGATGGTCAGCGCGTCACCCACGCAGTAGTTCCCGCCGTTCTTGGCCAGGAAGTTGGCCAGGTACTGGATGTGCGCACCGCCTGACAGAGGGCCCAGACGGACCCCGAGAGACCAGAGGCGCCATAGCGGGCCCGAGGGCGCGGGGGAGGGGCCCGAGGCAGAGGCAGGGGAAACGGACCCTCAGTGAAATATCAAAAGAGGAAGAGCGGATGGATTGGGTAGCAGTCAGAGATACCAGCGCCATACATTTGGGTCCTGCGTTACATTGGCCACATCGAACACCCGCCGTTGTCCACATGACAGGGCCGGCAAAATCAGCTTCTGGCACAGCTGAGTCAGTGGGTCTGCATCCCTACAGCATCTGCTGCAGATCCGGGCCCTTCCCCCACCATCGACCCCGCGCGATCGCTCCCTCCCGGAGGACTTCCCCTGCCGCTTTCCTTTCCTCCCCCGGCCCCTCGCTGGCCCCGCTCCATCCGCAAGCCCCTCCTCAGGCCCCACCGTTGCGCCCGCTGGTGGTCTCCTTGTCGAAGTACGTCTTCCAGTACGTCTCCTTCGCCGCATCGCTCTGGCGGCCGCATGTGGGTGTGAGGGCCCCAAGGTCGAGGGCATCCGGGGGTTCCGGTTCTCATCCGCAGACTGGGTGCTAGAGGTTAAGTTGGAGACGTGTGTGAGCTGAGCTGTGTGCGGCTTGGCCAGGCCGCAGCTGGCGCGGTTGTTGGTGCTACACCACCCCGGGCCTTCGGGTGAGGCGCAATGAGGGCTCGGCCCGTGCGATGGCGCGCTGCGGGGTTGCAGTACGCTTGGACTCGTCCGCTTGGGTTTGAATATCTCGTCCATGTGAAGGACAATCCCGTAAATCACCTGCCCCCACCCCGACATACCAGCTGGTCGTTGTACACCTGTACGGTGCGTGGACGAGGAGAGGTGTGGGCAGGAGGGGGGCAGCGGCCCGGGTTCAGAGGACAGGCACAATAATCGAAAAACGGTAACAGGTCACGCGAGCCACCAACAGGAGCGGCGACAAATGCCCCCTGTGTCGAGAAACTACATCCAGCATGCGAAATAGGCGGCTGGTCAAACAGTTCCGCTGTGGCTGTGGCGTGAGCATGCGGAAGACATCCCTCCCCACGACCATGACAAACAGGAAGACGAGTGCACGGGCCTCACCAAGTTGACGTATCTGCTCCCCATAGACGTGGATGCAGGTGAGCACGCCAGGAGGGTATATGAGGTCAACCGAAAGCATGGGGCAGGCAGGGAGGGATGTCACAGAGCGGACAAGCGGCAGATTAAGGGCTCCTGACGGGACCCTGCTCTGAATCCGCGGCGATATCCTACTTACCAAGTGGAGATGAGCTCGGGGGTTACTATTCATGTGTCATGTATGTACGCATAAGGTATGTGGTATGTGCCAGGGCAGGCACGGCTTCCCCAGAGGGCCCACGTGTGGCGGCAAGTTGTTTCACATCAGAGAGTTTGCCTGGCAGTCGAATGAGTCAACTCAATCAGACGCCCCACGGCACCCACTTGACGCGCAGAGATTCCACGCCCTCCATGATCATGTCCACCAGGCAAATCTCCTTCTCCGTCTTGCCCATGAGGTTGTACTTGCGGGCCAAATACCTTAACATAGTTTGCAGCCGATTAACAAGAAAAAACCAGCGAGGTGCGCAAGAAGGTCCGTTTACGGAATTCCAAACTCACCGAGCAATAGTGTTCGACTGAACCAGATCGATGTCTCCATCAACCAGCCTGGAAATTTTGAAGACTGCGACCTCAGTTCACCAGCACGGCGATCGGTGGCGGGATACCGAAGGTGCTTCAGTAAAGCCTACCTGGGGCACTGACCGAAAGGGTATTTTTCGCGGTCGCCCTTCTGCTCACTATAGTTTACATCCACAGTATCAAAGTCATCGCCACCGGCAACAATCGTTAGGCGCAGCACCTCGGCGCGTCCGCGGATAGGAAAGTAATGGATCACTGGCTTCGACATGGTTGCTTGCACTACTTTAAGCACCAATTATTTATCGAACTGTTCGAACGCGTTGATAGCCTTGCTGTTTAGTAGCTTCTCTTCCGGATCCTGTCGTACGTTCACGGACTCGTCCCTATACGCCAGGATACATCAGAACGCAGAGGGTTACACGTCTAGGTTAACTAACATGGAGATCAGCTGCGCGCTCCGCTGAGCACACATAAACAAAGGCTACTGCGTAAGTGAATGATACCTAGCCCGTCGACGGCGCTCCACCAGATGTCGGACGGGGTCGGACACTCCTGCTGGTCAGATACCGCAGACTGCACACGGGGCACTCCAGAGGCTCGCTGCGCTAAACAGGTGAGTGCCCGACTCGAACAAGACAACGACGCTATCCCTGCCAGGAAAGAAGGATGACTGTTCCCTACCGTTCTCTCACTCCCCCGTCCCGCACCGTGGATTCAGGCCAACCTGATCGGATACCAAGAAGCAATCAGCGGCGGTTCGGGCTTTCGTAAAGCCGTATTCCAGTTGCCGCAGGCGCCACAGGCCCACAGCCATTGCGTCGCGCCTTATTGTCAGCCCGCAGCACCCCCTGTCCCCCGGCGCCCCTTGTCTGTCACACGGCGCGGCCAGCCAAAGGCTTTTCGAGATGATGTGCAGTGTCTATTGTACGAACTTGGCCTTTGGCCGCGCCGTGTTACAGTGCCGCTGTTATGAACCAGTCGTGTCACAATGGGCCCAGCCGGGTCGTCGTAGCTCAAGAGCCGGACAATACGTACTGCCACCATGCGATCTTTGGCAATGAAGGGCTGGACGCCGGCGATTCTGGCCAAAGGAGGCTTAACGCGGCAACTCGTCAAATGGCTTGTCTGGCACCGTCGGTGAAGTATACCTTTGTGGTCCCGAGCAGGTTTGGTCGGTTATGACTAGACGGGTGGTTTGTACGGCAGGCGGTCGTACGGTTGTTTCGGCTGCGAATTGCTTATATGGCAACACGGGCCAAGCTCGACGTTGTTCTTTTTCTCTCCAACGAGAAACCGAAGCGTGAGGTCATTGTTTTGCGTCCCAGCGATAGAGACAGCCAAGGGTCATGTAACATGACAGGAGGGACCAGCCGCCGGCGTGCGACGATGCCTGCCATTCATCACAGCTACGTACTACTGTCCGCAATGTCAGCAATGGCAGTATGTTTCGCTTGCGCGGGCAGGACCCGCTGCAGGCTGTTGCAGGTAGAGAAGGGTAGAGTGGGACAGCCTACGCTCCGTGACTCAGCTTATGTAACGGTTGGTTACATTACAAGAGCTGAGCGAGCAAAACCCGAAAGAGACAACCTTTGGCGGCTCGGGTTGTCGGGCTCGGTCTGGGCGTTGAAGGCATCTCTACCTTCCGACATCGCTTGGTCCGGCTTACGACCGACCGGCTTGGTTAGTTCAGCCAGTGAAGAAAGCAAGTGGCACTCAGCAGAACGCCGGGCATTACGCCAACGACCTTAACCGAGGTCTGGGAAAGCATGCACGAAGAAGAAAAGACTCCTCGGCGCATGCGCGCACGTTGGCTGTTCCATTCAAACAAGTCTGCATCAACATAAGATCAGAAATAACATGCCATCGTGGAGGCAGCAGAAACGCTGTTGTAGGTTCGCGACATCGGAGGCAAGGCCGAAGGTAGGATCAGCTGGCTGGTCCGTTGCAGAATCGACGCCGCGCAGCTGTCCATAACGCTGATGTAAGCACTATGCGTGCAAATGATGACAATGGAACAAGGGCTCGGTCCAGGAGATGAATGATGTGATGAACGACCTTACATGTCTCTTCCACTAGGCCAGGTCCATAACCTAACGAAAGGGGCCTACTGGTTGCTCATCGGCTATTGCCGAAGAGCAAATCGAGACAAAGCACCAAGGCAAAGCCTCGACCTAAATCACAAGACAACAAGTACGACACTCTACCATCAGTGATGGTCCCGAAACCAAAGGAAACGGACAACCGAATCACACAACAACTCACAATAACCGCAAATAACCGAATTGGAGCAGTAAACTGACGGGTGCAGTCAATCGGCGTGACAGAGGGATAACAAAGCTTACAAAAGCAGAAGCCCACAATGGCTACACGAAAGAGACGCTGTGTACGACCTTTATGTCCAACGGAAGTCGGGTATGAGATAGCAGCTAGTTGCTGAGATGTGGTGTTGAGGCTTAGTTGATGGGCCAAGATACGCACGCTTGATTGGTGGCGATGCCGAACTCTCAAACTCGAAGGATGGTCGGGTGAACGGATATGGCGGAGATCGTGAAACGGTTACGATGGTAACTGGTGCGGGAAGATCGTGATGAGCGGCCTTTGACGGATGTCCGTTGCGGGGCCACATGTGACTGGCCGGACGGTCAGTACAACATGTAACATTCCATTCCAACACAATACCTACCGCAGCTCGATATGAACGCCAGCACACACGAGAACACTAACGGAAAGCACAAACGAGTAAAACGGTGCCTCGATTACTGGTATGTACAACTATGGAACAATAAATTAGTCAAATGATTCCGGCGCCCGCTTGTCCGCAACAAGCGACATTCGACACGTACTCCTGTAACCGTTACAAGGTGGACCCGTTCGTAACCGTTACAAGGTGGACCCGTATCCCGACCGACGTGCAGGTACGTCGGACCGACGTACCTGCATGCAACGACACACCCTGTCCCCTGTGCGGCGGACCCGACTCAGGAGGACACATGCTAGGAGGCTGCCAGCACCCAAACATGAAAGCGCTGTACATCAAGCGGCACAACATAGCTGTTCGCCGAATCACACGGACAATCGCCACAGGAAACCACGGTGGATGTTGCATGATTATGGACGCATGCCCAACACAACAACTGCCTGACCACAATGCTGGAACGCGTCTGTCGCCTTGGATGCTCAAGCCCGACATCTCTTGAGGTAACTCGGCACAAACTGCGACCGGACATACTCACCATCCCAAGCCTGTTGTACAAGGAGACTGCTAGACCGGGTTACACCGGGCCGTCCAACCGCTCAAAACACACCGTACATATCCTCGAAATTGGCTACACAGCAGACACGAACCACATGGCCAAACAGCACGAAAAAGCGCAACAACACAGCCACCTTGCAGACCAAAGCAACTCGCCACCGCAGGATGGAAAGTACGGTACACGGCACAGGAAGCCATCAGCCAAGGCTTTGGCGGCACCATACGCAAATATCTTTTGCCACTACTGGTCGCCACGGGCGCTAATACACAGGAAGCTCGGGCGTGCTGCTGTGACCTACATGACCACGCCATGGAGGCCTTGCACACCATTGTTATTGCCAGGAGACAGCAGGCAAGAGGAATGCGCACGACACATGGGCAAGAGCAAATGGGTACCTAACACCACAGGGGCGGTTAGGATGAGTGAACCCAGCGGTGGTCGGAGGTGCAAAGGCCAGGGGAAACCCATAACCTCTCCACCCCCGCCCCCTTACCACATACACATCGGTTCAAAACTGCCACACACAATGAAAACTCGCAAACGTCAACAGGCGTCACACTATTGGAAGTGCAGCGTGCCTTGAATGCCTGGGAATGATGACCTCCTTCCCTTTGAAGCCACACGAGCTGCCACCCGCACAAGAGACTAACACAAACACTAGTTTCGGAGCATATCTATGCTTACGCGATCCTTCCCCCTCCCCATGGGAACCTGTGAGACGACCTCTCTTCACACTTTCCATAGAACCCACCCGCACCTGCCTGCAATCCTCCACCAGTCCACCTCACTTGACACATGGCTGGTTGGGCCACAAGCAGGGGTCCGGAGGGCACCCCTCAGTCCTTGTCACCCCACCATCCACATACAACCCCGCCCAACAGTAAGCTGCACAACAAGGCAGATACGCCATCCAAGGACGCACCACACCACACCATAGACAACGGGCCGTCCGGGTCTGCCTTGCCATCCAGGTGCACCACGCAAGCCAGAGCGGACATGAGTGTCAAGATGTTGACTTCCATGCCTATCAGGATGAGCGTGCACACGCGCCCTGGGTGTATGGTGCGGATTCACTCATCTGCAGCGGTGCGAATGGCCAGCCACGGACGATGCACAAGAGCTCATCCATGGCGGCACACTGTGCAAGTGCACCCTTCACCTGGCATGGCGGCCTGGTTCACGTCACATGGCTGGATGAAGTCCCCACGCCGCTGCGGCTGGCTGTCATCAACAACATGCAGTGCATCACAAACTACTGGCTGCTGCAACACTGCATGAGCATTGGCATCACGGACATGGTCGTAAGCCCGCAGAGATCAACTGGATCATTGACACCACCGAGTGTGACGTGTGCAAGCTGGTCGAAGCCTATCAGTGCAACACGCTCGAGGCACAGCCAGCAGGGTGCACCATGCACAAACGTTTCAAGGCCCAGGTCAAACAACACGTCCTCATCAAGTGCCATGAAGTCGAGGGCAAGGCAGCGTACAGTACCGGCTGCTTGTACGGCAATGCTCCCCAATAATGTGTTATCCTACATGTGTCAGAACAAATGCAGAACTAATCGCGCTTTATGCGTAGCACTTTGTGAATTAAATGCCACTGCACCATCATGGCCGCCATCATCTGGCAGGCCCGCTTCTGATCGCGAGTCATGCTTTCCAGAACCGGCAAGCGTCCCATGGCCTCAAGGTACAGGTCCCGATGGAACCGTGCCCTGGGATGCCGTGCCACAGCTCTTGGAATGTGATGGCACGCCGAGCCAGGCCCAGGCGCCACAGTCTCCCAGCAGCTGCCATCGCCATGCTGCTGCTCTAGTACAGATGGCCACTGCTGCTGCTGCTGCTGAGGCTGCAATAGTGACGGGGACAGCTGCATGGGCAGGTCACACTCGAGTATATCTTTAATGAGATCAATGAGAAGTGGGGACTGCTGTTGCTTCTGCTTCTGCTTCTGCTGCTGTTGCTGCTTCTGCTGCTTCCGCTTCCGCCCCTGTTGCTGCTGCTGCTGCTGTTCCTGCTGCTGTTGCTGCTGCTGATGCTGTTGAGGCTGCTGAGGCTGCTGCTCAGGCTGCTGCTGAGGCTGCTGAGGCTGCTGCTGAGGCTGCTGCTGAGGCTGCTGCTGAGGCTGCTGCTGAGGCTGCTGCTCAGGCTGCTGCTCAGGCTGCTGCTGCTGCGGCTGCTGCTGCCGCTGCTGCTGCGGCTGCTGCTGAGGCTGCTGCTGAGGCTGCTGCTGCGGCTGCTGCTGACGTTGCTGCTGCGGCTGCTGCTGCGGCTGCTGCTGCTGCTGCTCAGCAGGCTGCTGCTGAGGCTGCTGCTCCAAGTGCAGCAACTCTAAGGAACGCCTCCTCTTCAAACACTTGTTCTTTTTCTGCTTCTCCTGCTCATGCTTATTCCATGCCAGCGCAAACGCCTCCAGTTCCTGGACAAATTTTTCAGCGGCCCGCCTGCTGTCATCTGACACATTTACCAGGCGATAAAAGGCGCGCCTGAGAATAGACTTGTCGCTCATAGCAAGCTCGTAAGAAGTACGGTTGTTGGCGTCTTGCACAGCTGCCGCTGCTGCTGCCGCTTCCGCCATGGCTTCCGCCTCCCCAAACTTGGAATTGAGTGTCGCGACGAGCGCCAGCCTGTCCAGGTTCGTGCAAACTGTATCAAATGCCCCCATGCCATCTGGAGAAGCATCTGTGGACATTTGCTGTGTCCTCATAAGGCAGAAGGTGATGAAGCAGTGAGCTTTTTCCGCTTGAGCGTCGCTCAGGCGCCAAGGAAACCCCTCCAACGCATCCGCCTGCACCAACAGGGACAAGCATATGCATAAACTGGAATCGCGTCTTGCTTTGCTGCTGCCGCCGCTGCTTGGTAACGCACCTCGTGTGCCGCAGAATGCGGTTCCATCGGCGCTTCACTGCTGGTGGTTGTGCTGGGCAGCATACATGGGGCAAATTGCCTCCAAAAGTACAGGCCTTCTTATCGTCTAGTAAGGTTTCAAGCACGCCCCGCGACTTGTGTTTGAAGTGGCGTTGCGAGCGCAGGTTCCGCGAAGGTGTGTGACCGGCGGCAGCTTGCGCGTTGCATATTATATGTACATGACCCGCTCCAATTCGCGTCGCAGTCCGGAGCAATAGAGAAGCGTTGCGATGTACAAAAAGGCGGGGTTCGAATTGGACACCATGGATACAACGCTGGTTGGACAGTAGATCTACCAAGCCGAATGCTTCGCTTAAAAAATATGCAATTACATACAATACGATTCCAATAGGAAGTAAGAAGGCCCTAATGTACGGAAGTCGGGTATGAGATAGCAGCTAGTTGCTGAGATGTGGTGTTGAGGCTTAGTTGATGGGCCAAGATACGCACGCTTGATTGGTGGCGATGCCGAACCCTCAAACTCGAAGGATGGTCGGGTGAACGGATATGGCGGAGATCGTGAAACGGTTACGATGGTAACTGGTGCGGGAAGATCGTGATGAGCGGCCTTTGACGGATGTCCGTTGCGGGGCCACATGTGACTGGCCGGACGGTCAGTACAACAACATGTAACATTCCACATTCCATTCCATTCCATTCCATTCCATTCCTTACTGCCCCAGGCCCCCACCGCCCTACCGTCCTTCAGGCCCCCCACCGCCCCAGGTGCGCCTAACACCCCAACCGCCCCTAAGAACCCCAGCGCCCTCACACCCCTACCACCCCTATTGCCCCCATCGCCCCTACCGCCGCTACCGTCCCCACCGCCCCACCATTACTGCCCCTACCGCCCCTCGCTACAATCCCCACCTCCCCTACTGTCCCCAACCGCCCCTAAGGCCCCCACCGTCCCCACAACCCCTACCACCAGTACCGCCCACAGCTCCCCTAGCTCAGGCCCTGACTGCCGCAAGTGTCCTCAAGTCCCCACCATCACCACCGTACCTACACCTACTACCACCTAAAGCCCCCACCGCCCTTAACAACCATACCGCTACTGCCTACGTACACGTACCATCCCTGCCACCCGAAAGGCCCCCAACACCCCTTATAGGACCCCAAACATCCTGACAGCACCTACCATGCCCCAAACATCACTACCACCCCTAACGCTTAAAACCATGCCTACCAACACTTAGGCTGCGGGACCTCCTTAGTCACACGCATGCGCTCCCTGGTGATGGTTCATGAATTCCAGTCGGGGCTGTTGCCCATGCAGGCGGGGTGCGCCAGGGGTGCCCTTTGGCCCCCTGCTCTACTGTTCGGGGCGCAGGCTTTGCTGTGCTGACTGCAGCATCGTGGGGTGGGGATTCACCTCCACAGTCCACACTACCGACGAGGATCTAACCACGGCAATGCAGTACGCGGATGATATCGAAGTTATCTTGGGTAATTCGGCAGAACTAGGGACATTCCTGGAGAATATGGGCATCCATGCCAGGAAGTCGCACTGCGCTTAGCGCCCCTCCTTGCCCTAACTCCCACCACCACCACCGGCCCCAACCCCCCTTATTGTCCCCACCATCCAAACACACCTAAGATTCCAACCGCACGCCACCACCCCTAAGGGTCCCACCGCCTCCACCGCCCCTACCATCCCGACCACCCCTAGCGCCGCTACTGTCCCCGCTACCCTTATTGCTTCTAAGGCCCCCTCCACCCCTACCACTCCAATCCCAAAGTCTAACACAACCGTACTGCTGCCCCTACCGCCCCACCACACCTAGCTTTGGTTGTTGCCTTGCCTAGAACATTCAATAGTAGTGAAAATGTTCAGGCGCGCATGTGCGAAGTTTCAGGGCGAAGCGCGAGGGAGACAGCGTCACGCACAGGGTCTGGGGTGAGCGATTCACGGCGATTCCCTCCGCAATCTTCGATATCATCGGGAACAGCTACAGTGGCACCAGCTCCCTTGTCGTCTGGCAGCACGAAGTCGGTACGACCCGCTGCACAGTTGCTCCCCAGCGGCACAGATGCACCCGACTGGGACTGACTGGGACTGACTGGGACTGACTGGACTGACTGGGACTGACTGGGACTGACTGGGACTGACTGGGACTGACTGGGGCTGACTGGGACTGACTGGGACTGACTGGGACTGACTGGGACTGACTGGGACTGACTGGGACTGACTGGGACTGACTGGGACTGACTGGACTGACTGGGACTGACTGGGACTGACTGGGACTGACTGGGACTGACTGGGACTGACTGGGACTGACTGGGACTGACTGGGACTGACTGGGACTGACTGGGACTGACTGGGACTGACTGGGACTGACTGGGACTGACTGGGACTGACTGGGACTGACTGGGACTGACTGGGACTGACTGGGACTGACTGGGACTGACTGGGACTGACTGGGACTGACTGGGACTGACTGGGACTGACTGGGACTGACTGGGACTGACTGGGACTGACTGGGACTGACTGGGACTGACTGGGACTGACTGGGACTGACTGGGACTGACTGGGACTGACTGGGACTGACTGGGACTGACTGGGACTGACTGGGACTGACTGGGACTGACTGGGACTGACTGGGACTGACTGGGACTGACTGGGACTGACTGGGACGCAAAGACAGAGCGGTCAGAGGCGGCCTTAGCCTTCGTGTCAGCTGCGCTGGCTGCTTCAATCAGACGTTGCGATCGCATCAGGTCAGGCTGACTGTAACGACGTTGGGCCTAAGTGGCCGCTCGTCCAAAGTACGCTCGCGCCGTATGGCTTGCATTTTGAATCACTGAAATACTGATGCTTCGGCCTGAACGGTATCATTCAATCCCACCAATCTGTGGAGTTCTAACTTACACGTTAGTTACATTGCAACAAGGCACCCTACAGGGCACGGGCTTTATTACACTGACTGACCGGCGCTCGTACGGGCGTGAGAAAAGGCAATGGCTGATAAGCATAGTAGCAGAAATGGCGGGGACCGATAACGCTGCTCCACTAGCACGGCACACAACACCGTAGCAAACAGGGACTAGGCAGGCGAGCGCGTCTGGGCCAGCGGGCCAGTAAGGCAAGAGTTGCGTCGATAACGGTATCAACGCGACATGCGAGAAAGGTGCGGCTGCAGCGCGCGAGCTGGCAGGCGACGCACGGCCTTATTACTGCTTATAAATCACAGTTCGTACTTTGGGCGACGAGCGTGATAGTCGACATGCAGACCTGCAAGCACTTGGGCGATGTGTGTGTGGCGCGTGTGTGTCATGACACTTCCCCTGGGCAGCTGGGCGGTTGGGCGGTTGGGGTGTCGCCTTGGTGCATGTCGCTTGGCTTGGGGTAACCCCCCACTGCCGTCTGGGTGGGCAGTGTGTTGCAACTTGCAAGGCAGGGCGGTCTTCCCCGTACGTACTGCCCTCTGGTTCAGTGCCGGGCCCGGGTGGTCCGCGGGCTCGGGCTGGCTCTACCTGCCTGGTTGGGTCGGGAGCGCACTGAAGCCGTTACGGACGGTACTGCAGCAGGGTCAACGCACCCCCAGCAGGCCGGCACGGGCAGCAGGTCAGTCCCGTACCACACGCGCCACAGGCGCAGGAAACGGACCCTTGGTAATCGGATTAGTACTTGGAAGGAGGCGCTACTCTACGCAGGACGGACCCAACTGGGGACCCGCTGTTGGGGTGGACGGGGACCCAACCGCGCACAACCGTTTTGCATCCTCGGCGCCAAGGCAGCCGCGGCTAAGTAGCACGGGGCAGCCCATCTACCATGTGGAACCGGTCGCAGGGTGCTCTTGCTACGTCTTGCTAGAGATACGTTCGCTGCATGGCCTTCCACGGTGAGGTAAATGCCACTGTCCAACCGGTCGTCGTGTTCCCTGATTTCAGCGATTACCATGGCCGTGCAGGCCTGACGGAAGCGTTTTAATAGCCGCCAAGTTCGGGCTTGGTGTTTTGACGGTCTAGCCAGCGCGATATGCCGAGGCGCGATAACTGCGAAGACCCTCGGCGACCCACGGGATCAGAGCGGCATCGAACAAATTCCGGTTTTATTATTTATGTATCAGTCGCATGCGCTGAACGAAGTTACAGTCATCCAGGTTGGATGCGGAACGCGACATCTGTTTGTATCGTGTTGGTTGTGGCTGCCAGGTCAGCGAGCACGCCATTCGATACGGTTCCGATATCCCGTGAACCCATTTGGGCTATGGAATTGTATTTGCGGTTGTATCCATGTTCTGGTCTGTAGATGGCTTTGGGGGTGGTAGTTGATTATGGTCGTGAGTCTCTCACGTTTTGAACAGCCCTCATCTTTACCACCTAAATTCATCATACGCTCTTACTATAAAAATTTCCTTGCAACATAATATAATTTCTCAGTACATTCCGGCGTCATTTTCAAGAATGGCTTTGCGGGCGCTTAACCTTGTTGGCCACCAAGTCCAGTGCCGCAACTCCTCGACAAGTTGCTCAGTTAGCATGGTTGACCACATGGGAGGCACTCAGAGAGTATGGAGGAGCGTATGCGGTCCTGTTCCTGTCAAGCAAGCTACTTGCCAAGGCCAGCGAATGGGGTTTCGATGTGCGGCGCTAGCCCCTCCACATTCTCCACCACTTTGGGACATCGACACTGGCTGTGAAGACGTAATGGGCCGGCTCAGAGATACCGAGCACCTAAAGAACTGTCTCGGCGCTTCGCTCACGGTGAGAATCTAGGCAACTCGTCGGTCACGCGGACACCGGAGATCCCTGTAACGCATCACTAACCGGGAAGACGTTGCGCCGCGTGCACTTTTTATTTTGACGTCGGCATCCAGGCGCTCCCTTCGTGACCTAACGTGACCTCCGACACCGGGACCCGGGGAGTGTCGGACGCCGTCTCCGCGGCGGCGCGGCCCCATTTCCCCCCTGCTGACTCGGACGTCCCCCTTCCTAAAACCCAAACCCTGTCGCATCACCCTGTGGCCATTCCCACCCCGGTCTCCCACCTCCTCCCCCTTCTTGTCGTAAGTCCCTCATCATTCCGCCTTCGCCGCTGCCGCCTGTGTCCCGCCTGTGCTCCGCCTGTGCCCCCCCCCTCGCGCGCAGGAGGACGAGCAGCGCTCCCTGGTCCGGTGCCTGGACAGCGCCAGCCTGGGGGTTGACACCTGCCTGGTGGACGGCCTCGAGGCGCTCCGCGACCACCTCATGTCGTACATCGAGGCGGTGTCCGTGTCCCAGACAGACGACCTGGAGCTGGTAGGCGATCGATCGCACCACATGTCACCGAGAAATCACCACACACGGGACGGGAGGGGGGGTGTCATTGTTGTGCTCCAGGGTCCAGGTCAGAGGGCCGGACGCAGGGCCGTCCAAATCCCTGCGCGCAAACAAAGGGGCCTTATGGGATCCTGCGGGGTGCGCTGCGCTCTGCGCACTCGAGAGCGGGGATGGGGCTCCGGAACCAGGTTGCACTGCATGTCGTACAGATCCATGTATGCCACCGCGGATCTTCTCCACCCGCGGGCCGCCATGCCCTCGGCGAGAGGTTCGCCTCTGGGGCTGCTGGGGGCTGCCCGGTCGTCGTCTGGGGGCTCTCTCTGGCCCCCCGACTGCGGCCCCCCGACTGCGGCTCCCCGACTGCCTCCTCCTCCTCCTCCTCCTGGCTGCCTGCCGCCTCCTGGCTGCCCGGCGGGCGGTGAGGCGGCCCGGGCATCCCTCGCCCTCATGCGGGCGGTCGTAGCGGCCGGTGGGGCAGCGGGCAGGCGGTCACACCCTGGACCCCCCCGCGGTACCGCCAATATCTTCAGAGTATTATAGGCCCTTGTCTGTCCGTCTGTCTGTCTGTCTGTCTGTCTCCCGGATGTCAAACCCCGCCTGTGACTTGTCCGCTTTCCACGGAAATCCGCCCAGCCCAACCCATCTTTAACCCAGCCCAACCCAACCCGACCCGACCCGACCCGGCGCACCCCACTCCACCCCACGCCCCCAGGTGGAGGGCGCGATGCTGCTCATCGAACAGCTCTCCCAGGCGCTGGGCGGGGCCACCTCCCCTTCCTCCACCTCCTCCACCTCCACCTCCTCTACGTCCTCCTCCTCCTCCTCGTCTTCGGGGCAGCAAGGTCGGTCCGCGGGCGTGTAATGGGAAGCACCCGCACGTGGAGGCTTGGAAGCACGAACCCGTCCTGCTGCTCCCCCCCTCTCACGACCCGTTCCAAACCCTCCACCCCACCCGTCCGTCCCTCGGTGTCGCAGGTCTCCTCCAGCAGCGCTTCAGCGGCCAGTGGCAGGTGCTCGTCACCACTGGCGGGGGCTGGCCGTACGGCAGGCTGCAGTACGTCCCGATCATCGAGCTGTTGGACATCTCCGAGGTGGGCCGTCCGTCCGTCCGTCGGTCCGGGCCCCGTGACGCAAAAACGTCATGTTTCGACTTGTGTTACGTAATAGGTACACCCGTTAGGATGTTATGTCACCGCCGTCAGCACCCGTGTCGCCATCTGCAGCACCCGTGTCGCCATCTGCAGCACCCGTGTCGCCATCTGCAGCACCCGTGTCGCCATCTGCAGCACCCGTGTCGCCATCTGCAGCACCCGTGTCGCCATCTGCAGCACCCGCGTCGCCATCTGCAGCACCCGTGTCGCCATCTGCAGCACCCGTGTCGCCATCTGCAGCACCCGTGTCGCCATCTGCAGCACCCGTGTCGCCATCTGCAGCACCCGTGTCGCCATCTGCAGCACCCGTGTCGCCATCTGCAGCACCCGTGTCGCCATCTGCAGCACCCGTGTCGCCATCTGCAGCACCCGTGTCGCCATCTGCAGCACCCGTGTCGCCATCTGCAGCACCCGTGTCGCCATCTGCAGCACCCGTGTCGCCATCTGCAGCACCCGTGTCACCATCTGTAGCACTGAAGGGGTTGTCCGCTTTCCAGGCTGTCCTCCGAAGCCCGCCACGCACTGAAACAAATCTCTTGCCGGTGGGCCGCTTCTTCCTGACACACCGCGACCCTCCCCTCGCCCTGGGGGCGGTCGGTGAAGTGCACCCATGCCTGCATGTTACGCCCGCCCTGGGGGCAGGGTGGGGTTTCGATCTGGGCTTTTGCTTTTCTCGCTTTTACCCCCCGTCGTATCCCATCTGCGGGTGTGTAGGACGGCCGAGCTGTACACCTCCTCGTGCCGCTCGTGCTTGGCCTCCCTTTGCTTTGGGTACGCCCTCCCTCTCCGGGCTGGATGTGTCTGGGCTGGTTTTCTTTTCTTCAGCCCTCCGCCTCCCCCTCCCCCTCCCCTCCGCCTCCGCCTCCCCGCCACCCTGGGGCGGGAAATCTCGCAGGACGGCCGCCAGTTCCGTCTGGAGTCCAAGGCGGGTCCGCTCTTCATGGCGGCCTCCGGGGAGGTGACCTGGCGCCAGGAGCCCTTCCACCTGCACTACCACGTGAGGCAGGGCGGCAGGGAGGGAGGAGAGGGAGGGAGGAGAGGGAGGGAGGGAGGAGAGGGAGGGAGGGAGGGAGGAGAGGGGGTCATAGGAAATTGGAGAAAAGGGAGGGGTACAGGAAATTGGTGGACATATTCATACTGCGCTGCTGCCAGAGCACAGGCCCCATTTGGACACGGTACGGGACCACAGAGAGAGGGAGAGCGGTCGAGCCAGGGGCCGGGAGGAAGCCATGAGATGAGGCCCTCCCGGGGCAGGCTGGAAGGGCCCAGGGGAGGGTCCCGGGGAGGGGACGCTGAGGTCCCCGAGCCCCGGCGAGGGCAGTAGAGAGAGGCACGCGAGGCGGGGCCTGGTGGCCCATCGGGGTGCTCTGGGGCTCGAGGACAGGTGGGTCGCACCCGCACCCGGGAGAGGAGGGGGCCGGCCTGGAGGGGAGAGGACGGGCAACCGGCTCCCCCCTGGCCGGGGCTTAATTAGCCGACGTCGCCGGAGGGAAAGGGCCTGACCAGTCCCTTCCCGTCTGGTCCCAGCCCCACCGCTTTGGCTGACGGCGCCCTCTGGCCTCCCTCCCGCCCTCCCTCCTGCCCCTCCCTCCGGCGCCTCCCTCCGGCTCCCCCCCTGCAGGCGACGGAGTTCCGGATGGAGGTGGGCGGCCTGGGACTGACGCTGCCGCCGCCCGCGCCGGACAACGACCTGCGCGTGTTCGCCATGTCTCCAGGGGGGACCACCGCCCTGGCCCGCAGCGCCCTGGGCGGCATGCAGCTCATGGTGCGGCCCGTGTGAGCTCCGGCGGGCGGCCGGGCGTGTGTGTATGTGTGTGTGTGTGCGTGTGTGTGTGTGTGTGTGTGTGTGTGTGTGTGTATGTGTGTGTGTGTGTGTGTGTGGAGGGGCCTCACCCGGACTTGGGGGGCCTTGTTGTTGACACCAGGGGGGAGCCCCGCCTCCCCGGGCGGGTCTCGCCCCGTGCGGCGGGCCTCCCGGGGTGGGCTGCCTGCCTGCCTGCCTGCCTGGATGGGTGGGTGGGTGGGTGGGTGGATGGATGCGGCGTCCCTGCAGGAGGGCGATGAGGGGCTGGAGGCCGGTGTGTGTTCGCGGGGGGCAACGGCGGCGGATGTGTCCCGGGCGTGAGACGCGCGATAGCACTCATGAGGGGGGCATCCAGGTGCGCGGGGGGGGGGGGCGCGAGGGGGAGGTTGACAGAGGCCCGGAGAGAGGAAGGGAGGAGGAAGGCGGACGACGAGGGAGAGGAGGAGGAGATGGTGGTGGTGGTGGAGGCGGAGGAGGCGGCGGAGGAGGAGGAGGTGCGACACGCGTATGCACATATATATGCTTATATACCATATATATCTTGGGGGGAGACCCGAGCCGCGTCTCCCTCCCTCCCGGGCAGCCAGCCACAAGCGCACGGCCGTTATTCTGTAGGGTTTAGGGTTTAGGTCCATCAGCGCGGAGGGGGCATATGGCAGGAAGCGGGGCCTGGGTGTCCATGTGAGCAGGATGGGCGGTTGTGCCTTCTGGTCGCCCCCCCACCCGTCCCCGCGGCCTCCGGCTGCACGCCTGCCCCCCCCGCCCCACCGCCCACCCCGCTATGGAGCTGTCCTGTGCCGTGGATCCGTTGGGCTGCCGTGTTGTTCCGATTTTCCGTTTCCCGCCATGCCGTACATGGAACGGCATGGCTGCCCTGCGCATCTCATCTCATCTCATTGATGTGGTGATGAGCTGCTCGTCCAGTACAGGAGGCTGTGTACGGCTGTCACCGATGACCCGCGGGGTCCACTGTAACATCATCAACAACAAACAGTTCTGACATCGCTTTGGGGAGCGGGAGGGAGGGAGGGAGGGAGGGGCTCCTCCCCCGCTCGCAGCCGCAGCAGCAGCCGCAGCAGCCGCAGCAGATGCCCCGTGCCACCCCGCAGACGACCCGCACACACCTCAGTTCTGACACCACCACCAGCCAACAGGACGGCGCCTCACACCCACCTCAACCGCATCCCACATTCCACATCCCACCCTCCAAACATCACACCGCGCCGTGTGTGCGCGTCTCCGTGATCGGTTAGTCCCGAGGTCCGTGCACCACCACCCGCACGGGCGGCGGCCCTCCGGCCTTCCGGGCCCACCGGGTAGCTGCCGGAACCCCGCCGGCCGGGCAAATGAAACACATGCCCGCCCGCCCATCCTGCCCCCCGTGCTAGTCCTGGGGACCCTTGCCCCCGCATAGGGATCGCCCCAGCCCCCGCCCTCGCCCCACCCAGCCCCGCCCTCGCCCCACCCCGCCCCGCCCCGCCCTGCAGTCACACCCCCACGGGAATCAAAGTACCCTATGAGAGGACACCCCAGCGGAACGGGGTTGAGGTTTGGGGTGGGGAGGGGGTAACGAAAATTGCAACCAGCGGGGGTGCGGCGGCGACGGGACCGAGTCTCACCGATGAAGGCAGCTCGACTGCAGAAATGGTTCATTCGCTGTACGTACCACCCTCCCCCCTCCCCGGTTTGACCAGGGAGGGAGGACAAGTGGGGAACGCGCCGCAGCGCGACACCCCCCACCCCCCACCCAACCCCTTTGGCTGCGCAGTAGAGGCGGGCTGTGCGGGATGGGCCTCGCTCGACGCTGCTTCTGACCCTGGATGCTGTGCCGAGATGAGTCGCGCGGTGTGAGGGGAGGCGCGATCGGCGCCAAAGGCAAACACGCGCTCGGCCGAAACCGACGAGCCCCACACCGCAACCTAGCTGACCACGGCACCCAAGGGACTGCCAAGAGAGTGTGATGAAATCAAAGTGTGATCAAAGTGTTGTGATCCACCACAGTGTTGGTTACGAGGGGGGAGTAGTCGAGGAACTGATGATGCAACCGCGGATGCAGACGCCTCCCTAGGGCGGTCTGATCCGTCAGGGCAAGGAACCCACCCTGGAGTGGACACCGGATGCCGGAACCGGCTTCTGCGTCTCGCGCAGTGCGGTGCGGCGCGAGCAGCCCGCTGGTCCCTACCTACACACCACCCTTACCCCCCCCAAGTCCGGTCAAGATGCACTGACGCCTGGCACTGCGAACCGACGACGTACCTTATAGCATGTGTGCACAAGCGATGAGCACGGCGGCGGCGCAGCTCCCGCCCCGCCCCGCCCCGCCCCGCCCTGACCCGACCCGACCCAGCCCATCTGGGTTAACATCTCCCCCCTCCCCCCCTCCCGACCTCGGGCCCGAGCGGCGCGGCTCAACACCCCACACGCACACCCCCCACCCTCCCGCCCCCCGTGCCACCGAGGAGGGGTCTAAACCCCCTCTGGAGAGGCAGGGGGGGAAAGGGGAGGGGCCGCTTCCCACTTTCCGCACGGTTCTTCATCGCCCCTCTGGGCCCGTCCCACCCTCCTGCCCGCCTGCGGCCCTGCAGCGGCCCCCCGTCATCTGCCATCCCTGACCCTAAACCCCGGCAGCCTCTGAACCCCACGCCAACCACTGCACCACCTGACGCCGACCGGAGCGCGCGTGTCCTCCCCCTCTCCCTCTGGCCCCTCCCCCTGCCCCGCACACAGAAACCCGGCCCACGGATGGCCCACCTTCCTACACCCTCCCCCCCGCCCGGAAGGTCCGAGTGGACTCCAAAGCGGCCCTCCTCGTCGGCCCCCTCCCGCCCCCCGTCTAAAGCGCGGCTGCGTGCAAGTCGTCTCATCCCGCCAACTCCATCGCAGCCTTCTCCCCCTTCCCCTCTCACACACACGCGCGCGCGCGACCGAGCCGGCAAATCGAATTGTCTCCGCTGGCTCACCAAGACAGGATGCTGACTCACCAAGGCCCTGCCGCCGCCGCCGCCGCCGCCGCCGCCGCCGCCGCCACGCCTAAGGAGGTCCACCCCAATGCACACGTCCCGCTGCCTGCCCCTGCACCCCCAAAATGCCACCGCCACCACCACCATCACACCGTGTCAGGTCGTACCAACTTGAGATGAATGGATTGAACCGGACCGCGACGTGAAGTGAACCGAACAATGCTTGGCTGCTGCTGCTGCTAGAAACGGGGGGACACTTGCCGGCCAAGGATGTCGGGGTCAGCGGCCCCCCCCCCGTGGCACACACGGCTGCACTTCGATCCATCGGCCCCCGACAAGGCGCCCGCCAGAGCTGATCTTAAAGTAACGTACTCGCGTCAGTCCAACCAACGAACCAACCAACGGCCCGACCAACCTAACGACCGACCAACCAACCATCCCCTGACCCTATTATCCGAGTCACGACAGAGTACGGCATGCGATACGCGCCCTGCTTCGCGGCAAAAACAGGATGTGGTCTGGGGTCCCCGGAAACCCCCTTCGGCCACCCATCGCCACTTCGCTGGTACCGAATTCAGCTCGCGCGCCTTTCAAGGATGCCGTCGATATGTGTGAGTATGGGTGTCTGTGTGTGCGTGCCGAGGGAGGGAGGGGGGGGGGTAGTCAAGCGACACCAGGACATCAGGCTGCGCCCCTCTGCCTGTCCGTGTGCTGTTTTCCTCGGGGTGCGTGTGTGCGTGTGTGTGTGTGTGTGTGTCTCCGTGCGTGCCGACGTCCGTACGTCCGTACGTGTGTCGGTCGGTCGGTCAATGGGGTGTGAAGACCCGCGCCTCCAGCCCCGTCCAGCCGCCCTGCCGCGACTCGGCGCCCGCCCACTCCACCAGTGTGTACGGCATGTGCGACTGCAGGCTGCGCTGGATGGCCTGCGGGGCGGGGGGAGGATGTGTGTTATCAAAGAGAAAAGCTGAGCCGCGAATAAGCAGACCCGTGTCCAGCAATGCGGATGTGTGTGTGTGTGTATGTGTGTGTGTGTGTGTGTGTGTGTGTGGAGGAGGATGTTACTAAAAACAAAGGAGGGGCGGCCGTTGCAACGGTAGCGGGCGGATATATCAACGTTGAAGCGGCCGCGTCCCTCCGCCTCCGCCTCTGCCTCCGCCCGGGGGGACATTCGAAAAGGACACCGGGGGGAGGAGGTCGGGGGAGGAGCAGCCGAGGGTTCGCGGGGTACTTGCCAGGTGTATCTGTTGTACGTGTAGACGCCACCTCCGCCACCTCCACCTCCACCTCCTCTGCCCGCGACCCGGCCCCCCAGCGACCCAGGACCCCCCCCCCGCTCCCTTCCCCGTTTCCACCCACCTCACCCTAGCCCCCTAGACCACCGCCCCACCCACCGCCCCACCTGCAGCTGCCGCGCCTTATCTCTGTTGACGCACGTCCGGCCGTCCACCCACAGCGTCAGCCGCCTCAGCCGCCCCCCGCCCCTCTGACCCAGCCGCGCCAGCCCCATCATGCACTCGCTCAGCCCACAAGGAAGCGACACGTCCAGGTCCCTCAGGCTGGTCATGGAGGCCAGGGCGGACACGGCGGGGGAGCCGGCGGAGCCGCGCGGCAGGATCAGCTCCAGGGAAGTCACTGTACGGCAGGCCGCCACCGCCGCCGCCTGCTCGTCACTGCCCCAGACGGCCGGCGGCAGCGGCAGCCCGGAGACGTGCAGCAGCGCGGCGGGCGGCGCCGCCGAAGGCGGCACCGCCGCCGCCGCGGGTACGGCACCGGTCGGCCCCCACGGGTCCGACATGCCGCCGCCGCCGTAGGCGCCGAAAGCTCCCATCGCGCCAAGGCCGCCGCCGCCGCCGCCACCACCCCCGGGCTGCCCCGGCCGCGGGAATCCCTGGCCGCCGCCGCCGGCTGCCCCGCGCGCTGTGCCGACGACCAACCCGGACACCATGCTGCCCTCCACGGCGGCGCCGCCGCCGCCGCCGCCGCCACCCAGTCCCGGGAAGCCCGCCGGCGCCACCGTCATGTTGGGCAGCCCCGTCAGACCGCCCGTGCCGTACTCCTGCTCGGGTGACAGGGTGTGGATGAGCGCCAGCGACCGCAGCGACGGCATGGCGGCGGCCACCGGCAGCATGCCGCTGCAACTGAAGCAGTTGATGACTCCTAGGGAGGTGAGCTGCGAGCACACGCCCAGCACCCCCAGGGTGGGGACCTTGCACTTGGACAGGTACAGCTCGCGTAGGTGCGGCAGCGGCGCGACCGGCGCCAAGCCGTACAGCAGCTGCGCGGCGTCGCCGCCGTGCACGCCGCCGCTATTGGCGGCGGTGGCGGCGGCGGAGCCGCCGCCACCGGCCCAGTGGCCGCCGCCTCCGCCGCCATGCGGCGCCGCGGCCCAGGGCGGCGGCGCCGGGTAGCTCCCGCCCGGCGGCCGCCCGCCGGACAGCGGCGGCGGCGGCACCTCCGCGCCGCCGTACTGCGGTCGGCCGCCGTACTGCGCTACATGGTGGGGGTGGTGATGCTGCAGCGGCAACGGCGCCGCCGCTGCCGCCGCCGCCCCATCCCCCGCCGCCGCCGCCGCCGCCGCCACGCCGCAGGGCGGCAGCACGACCGAGTGCAGCTTCAGGGTGCGCAGACTGGTGGGCAGCCAGGTCAGCATCAGCTCGCCCGCCACCGCCGCCAGGCAGTCCGGGTCGGGCTGCTCCAGCCGCAGCTCCTCCAGGCACGTCAGCGACGACAGCGCGTGCAGGTTCTGGCACTGGTTCACGACGAAGCCGACGACGGTCAAACTTCGCAGCGTCGCCGGCGGCGCCGACAGCAGCCGCGGCGGGATGCCGTGCCCGGGTTTCTTGTAGCACCAACAGCCGCAGGAGACGTCGAAGAGAACCAGGGTCTCGAGCCCGGTGGCCCCGACGAGGTCGAGTTTGGAGTGCGCGAGCGCGTCCTCGGCGCCCGATAGGACGGTGAGGGATTTGAGGCCGGGCAGCGCAGAAAGCTCCAGGGGGGTGGCGCAGCGGGAGGGCTCGGCGTAGGTCTCCTCCACGATCTCGAACGTCAGCGCGGCCACTTGGGGCTGGGGGGGGGGCAGGGGGGCCGGCGGGCGGAGGGGCGGGGGAGGCGATGAGCGGAGGCGACGAGCGGAGGGGGCGGGGGAGGCGGGCGGGGGAGGCGGCGGGCGGAGGGGGCGGGGGAGGCGATGAGCGGAGGCGACGAGCGGAGGGGGCGGGGGAGGCGGGCGGGGGAGGCGGCGGGCGGAGGGGGCGGGGGAGGCGGGTGGGGAAGGCAAGGGGGTGTTGGGGAAATTGGGGGCTGGATTGAATGACAGGAAGGGGACACGGAGTACTGGGAAATTGGTGGACGGTTTCAGGCTGTGCTGGTTGCGGGGTGGGGGAGGGGGTTAAAAAGGAAACGGAGGTGGGAGCCGGGGGTAGGGGGATGCTGCTAGGGCAGGGGACTGCTCAGAGGGCGCCCCCCTCCCCCCAAAGGTGTTACCCGGCCTGCCGCCAAGAGCCGGACTGCAGCAGCTCGGCCGTCCTCCAGTCACCGGCCCGACCTGAAGGAAGCGGCAGAACCCCCCCGACGGGGACGGGGACGGGGACGGCCCTGACGGGTGCGGCCAGGAATCAAGGGCAGTCAATCCCTGGGAGCTACCGCCTCGCGCTGAAGAGCGCGCGCCTCCTCTTTTGGTCGGCGATGCGGCCCCTTCTCCTTTCCCCCGAAGGGAGGGGAGTGCTTCGGCGGTCTCTCCGTGAAGAGCGCGCGTTTCCTTCACGCACTCCTGTTCTGCCTGCCTAAGAAACACTCACACACAGCCAGCCGCACCTGCAGCGCCGCGGTGATCCGCTTGAGCGCCTTCTGCAGCTCCCCCGACATGCTCTGGTTCTGAGTCATCTGGCAGCGCAGGTGCTGAGTCACGACGGGCCGTACAGCCGCCCCCGGCCCCGGCCCCGCCGCCGCCGCCGCCATCTGGGCCCCCCGCGCCGACAGCGGCAGCGCCGGCACCTCAGGACCCCCCCGGGGTCGCGAGTGCGCGCTGGCCGCCTGCGCCTCCCTCGCCTGCCGAGCCGTCTGCGGGGCCGCCGGCGCGGCGTCCTCCATCGCCGCATCCACCGTCCCGCCTCCTCCTCCTCCTCCTCCTCCGCCGCCGCCGCCGCCGCCGCCCAGCCCTCCCGCGACACCCACCCCCGACCAGCCGCCCGCTGCTCGTCCGCTGGTTTCGGCGCCGCCGCCGGCCGCCATCAGCCCCACTCCTCCCAGCCCCGCTGCCGCCGCTGCCGCCGCCGCCGCCCCTACTGCTGCTGCTGCCCCGGATGCTGTCCCCGTCCCCGCCAACGCCCCCGCCCCGGTCCCGGTCGCCGAGGACGAGGCGGCCGGGGGCCACGTGGGCATCCGTGCGGCTGCGACCTCCGCGGGACTGGGCGGCCGCCACCACTTGGCCTTCACCTGTCCCGAGTACTTGCACACCACGGACAGCTCCTGCAGCCCCGGCAGGCTGGAGAAGACGGTGCCCGCGTCCACCCGGAGCTGCTGGGAGCGCCATCCGGACTCCTGGAGGGGGGGAGGGGAGGGGGGAGGGAGGCAGGGGGGGAGGGAGGGAGGGAGGGGGTATAGGAAATTGGTGGAGGGGTGGAAGGGGACCCCGAGGTGGTGTGGGGAATTGGTGGACATACTCAAACTTGGGGGGGGCGGGGCGGGGAGAGACATGCATTGTGAAATGAGTGCGCGGGGCTTGCCGTCGGGGGAGGAAAGAGGGAGAGGAGGAGCGGGGGCGGCAGGGGAGGGGGGCGGCAGGGGAGGGGGGACGGAAGGGAAGGGGCGGCAGGGGAGGGGGGCGGCAGGGGAGGAGATGGAATGGGTAGGAGGCAGAAAAGAACCCGTGCGTTGTCCACGGGGGCGCGGGCCACGTGGGGTTTGGGAGGGGACCGCCGGGCGCGGGCAGCTGCGGGACATCTCCTCCTGGCCCCTGGCTGGCAGCCCAGCGACCAAAGCCCTGGGATCGCCTGCTCCCGGTCTGGGGATGCGTGCCATGCTGTACGGTCTGCAGCCGGGCCGAGGGTGTCGTGTCGTGTCGTGTCAGGGAGAGCGTGCCCTCGCAGACCGTTACCTGCAGGGTCAGCCGTGTCAGCCCGCTCCAGGACGCCAGCTGCGACACGTCCAGGAGCTTGATCTTTCGTTCGTTGAACGAATTCAGGTCGAGGTTGAGCTGCAACGTCTGCAGCCCAAAGTCCTGCAACGCCTGGAAATGCTCTTCCAGTGCGGCCTGGATTTTTTCGCGTGCAGTACGGCGAAATGTAATATCCAAGATGAGCTCCGTGGTGGCTGGAAAAGCGCGGATGAAGGCCCGCAGGAAGGCTCGCGCCTGCGCTGCCCTGTGCTCGCCAACTTCTAACTGTGCGATATGCACGCTAAGGCTAAAAGCGCGTCTCCATGATCGGCATGCTGCTCTAGCGCTACCGATTGTGTGAGGGTCCAAACAACGGGCGATGTGCTGCAGAATTCCCTCAGGCACTGCAGTCCAGTCGGGTCCGGTAGAGCCCCGTCCGAAAGCACGTTCAGATAAGTGCAAGCCATCAATTCCAAGATGGCCATTACTCCATGCTACACCCTGCCCGCAGACAGCTTGGCGATTGTGCCTATCGGGTTGGGTGTCCATATTGTTGGCGCCTCAATACAGTCAAGCCAAGGCGCATCCTTTCGCATCAGCAAACATTGAGACGACAACGAGATATCAGTAGGATATGGCCACTGGTGGGCTCACGCAATTACGAATGCGCCCTTACGGATGCGTCCTTACGGATCGTCAAACGGCCGTACTACGCTCGTAAACGCTGGGGGTTGAAGCCTCATGCCGCTAACGTCCCTCCGGGGTGCTTGACTGCAAGGATTTTACAAATCCTCTTGTCTCTAAGATCCGGCACCGTGCAAAACAGCGTCGACAAGTTACGACATCGAAGCCAATGTCGTCGACCGCGACAGGTGCGGTATGCCCATGAACTGCTCCATGGA
Organism: Eudorina sp. 2006-703-Eu-15; assembly: GCA_003117195.1. Taxonomy (NCBI): domain Eukaryota; kingdom Viridiplantae; phylum Chlorophyta; class Chlorophyceae; order Chlamydomonadales; family Volvocaceae; genus Eudorina; species Eudorina sp. 2006-703-Eu-15. The sequence goes on from BDSI01000046.1 coordinate 268,654, forward strand.
AACAAACCCTAACATAACCGCAATGCCCCACCTTCTTCCCTCCTTCCTCTGCGCGAAACGTATTGCGCCTCCCTCAACTCATGTCAACTCTTGCGTCCCGTCCCGTCCCACACTGCGGCCGTCCTCTGCTGCGCGCCCCAGCAGGGCGATACGCCTCCACGCGCGCAATCTCGGGGCCGCAAAGGGCTTCCTGCCAACGCAGCCGCAGCCTCAGCCTCGGCCTCGACCCTCACATCGTTCGCGGCCTCCGCCGCTGCCGCTGCGTCGCCGTGGCCGCCGCGTCCGGGGGCGGACCCCCCGCTTCGCCCCCGGGGGCCCCGCGTCCCACCCCGGTGGAGGTGGAGGTGGAGGTGGACCCGCAGTCCTCCCGCCTGGAGGGCGCCCGCAGGTCGCAGCAGCGGTCCACGGAGCTGCTGGCTCGGCTGCTGGAGGCGGCGGACCCGCTGGGTGTGGCCCGGCAGCAAGTGGAGGGGCTGACGGAGGAGTTCTTCATGACCGGATCCGCGTACCTCACGCTGGTGCGGGGGGCGGGGGGGACGGGGGCGGGGGGTTGGGGGCGGGGGCGGGGGCGGGGGAGACGGGGGCGGGGGGTGGGGTCGGGGTCGGGGGCGGGAGGGCGGGGGCGGGGGACCGGGGACGGGGGCGGGGGCGGGGGCGGGGGTTCGGATCGCGACACGCGACCGGTGACCGTTGGGGGTTGGAGGTTGGTGTAAACCGTCGAGGGATGGCATGGCGGCTGTTTCTACTTGATGACAAGACGCTGGTGGACCGTCACCGACGGAACCCGCACAGCAGCAGCAGCAGCAGCGGCACCGACGGGGAATCAAAATGTAACCGTCGTACCGTCGCCTCGCCGCAGCTCAACCAAACCCAAGTCACACCACCCAGTGGGCGTCCAATCGCGCTCGTCCGCGAATTGAACCCCGATGGGGCAGGTCCGCCTCCCGCGCGGCAGCACCCAAAGGCTGTACCTAGGAGATACCGTGCGGTCGGGTCCAGCCCTCTCGCCGCCGCCACGCTTTGGTCCCCTCCCTCCACGCCCCATCTGTCTGCCTGCCTGTCTTTCCACTTTCCCGCCCGCCGCCGCTGCGCCTCGCGCTGCCGCCGCTGCGCTGAGGTCTACCTACCTACCTACCTACGCACCTACCTACCTACCTACCTGCCCGCCCGCCAGGCCCGCAAGGACGGCAACGCGGATGTGGCCTCCCGGCTCGAGAGGGCGCTGACGGCCGCCTGGGCGGTGAAGCAGTCCACCTTGCGGCCCGAGCTGCAGCTGCTCAACACGCTCGTGAGGGCGGAGACGGACGCGGAGCGGAGGCAGGTGAGGCGGCGGCGGCGAGGGAGGGAGGCAGGGCGGCAGGGAGGCAGGGAGGGAGGCAGGGAGGGAGGCAGGGCGGGAGGGAGGCAGGGAGGGAGGCAGGGCGGCAGGGAGGGAGGGAGCGGCATGACGGATACACCGCGTGTGTCTTTGGAGGACGTGGGGTGCCTGGTGAGGTAACGTGAGGGGGGCCGGGGGGCGTAGCTGCGCACTGGGGACACGGGAGGGAGGTGCGGGGACATAGGAGGAAGCTGCAGGAAGCTGCGGGGGAATCGGGCGGCCGGAAGCGGGGCCGCAGACAATAGAGCTAGGCGGGGAGGAGGACGAGGCCACGGCATCACCCTGGTGCTCCTCTTGGGCGGTGGGCCGGCACCTGGCCGTGTGGAGGATCGGGTCGAGACTCGAAGGGGACTGAGGAGGAGGACCTTAAGGGGGAGGGGGAGGGAGACTGGGGCGGCGTGGTCGGCGTGGCCTCGACATGTCACGGGCACGACCTTGGGTTGCCCGTGGCCGTCGGCTGCTGTCCTGCGACCGCCCAACCAGCCCGCGCGGCCCGCCGCCTTGCGCATGTCGTCCGCGTGTTCGGCTGCTCTCCTGCGTGTTGCACCCATGAGGGCCCCGCCCCCGTCCCCCTCCCACGTCCCTTGCCCCTCCCCCTTCCTGGAGTGCTTATCTCGTTATCTGGCAAGGCAATGCCAGTCTGCCCGCCTTTCACCATCCCGAGGTGCTCGTAGGTCGCGGTCTTCTCGGGCCGTCAGCGGGCGCACGGGTTCCCCGCTGCCGCCCATCTGGCGCACTCACCCACCTACACGCTCCCACACTCACAGCACCGCTCCCAACCTCCCTCCGGCGATGAAAACCAGACCAGGACGAACGAGGGGTCTGCCCTCCTGCGCTCCCTCCCTCTTGCCGCTCCTCCTCCCGGCGCGGGTTCGTTTCTCTGATTTTCGCTTTTTCAAGCTGATTAAGCCCGTTTCTCCTCCCTCCCAACCCCGCCCCCGCAGCTGTACAGCACGGGCGGCTCGGAGCTGGTGGCCACCCTGGCCATGAACGACCGCTGGTTCGCCGCCACCTTGGCCCGCATGCTGGCTGACGTGGAGCGCCAGCCGCCCAACCCCGGGAAGGCCGGCTTGATGACCCGGCTGAGGGCCATTCAGAAGGAGACGGAGGCGCTGGAGAGGCAGGCCGCGCGCCATAAGCAGCAGCAGTAGCAGGAGCAGCAGCAGGAGCAGTGGTTGCAGCAGCAGGAGCAGCAGGAGCAGAGGCGGGAGCAATAACAAGGCATGCGCAGCGTGGGAAACCGTGCGCAAAAGCAAGTGCGCTTGCGGCAACGGCCTGGATGGGCAGGGGGAGCGTCCTCCGAGGGAGGAAGGGGCGGTCTGGCCCTGGAGAGGGCACCCGTTCGAATTCTGTCGACGTCCCACGAGTTCAGTCAGACATTCTTTATGTCAGTCAGGCATTCTTTTATATGTACAGCAGGTCGTAGCATTCTTCGGGATGGAGGTGGGAGCTGTTGTGTACACCTGGGTTTCAAAGGTGGCGGTCTTGGTATGGATTGAATAGGGGGTTCTTTTCACCACTGGCAGATGCGCCGTCGCTGCGCGCCTTCGCACCGATTCACATTGCCTCTCCGGGGTTAGGGGGGCCGGGGCGCGGCAACATGCATTGCCGTTTTTGTCCTAGTTTGATGACTTGTTGCGGTTTCGCTTAACTGGTTTACACAAGGGGAGGAGGGAGGGGACGGTGACGCGCGAACTCGCGGCCCTCGCAGCCCTCGTGAGAGCCCATTGCGCGGAGGGCCCTCGGGGGCCGCAGTCTTGCTGAGTACCGTACCGTACTGTACTGCGCCGGAGGCAGTGCAGCCGGGCCATGATGTGGTGCAGCCGATGTCGCGTCCGCTGTCGTTTGGCGCGATGCACACGATGCTGTGGAGGGGGGTTGCCAACCGGCATCTGGATCCATCGGGTACGGTAGGTGTCGTAATCCAATGATATTGCTATTTCTGTTGCCGTCTTCCGGCCTGTGGAGCATGAGTGAGATCTGTGGGTCCAAGGTAACGGGCTGTGGACGGCACCTGCGCAGGCACCCGCTGACTCGACTGCACGACGTGTTGATGGTCAATTGGTCATGGTCTTGATGGGGTCGAGACACATCGTCGGCATAGGTTCTGACCGCCACTTCCGCAGGTATCGCGTCCCAATCTGCAGGATTCCAGTATGATGTAAGCCAGTCACCAGTCATTGCTTCTCGCCCACTTCCAACGTTCGATCTCAGCTTGCAAAAGAAGTCATCGTGCAGCATTTACATCTGCGCCGTGTACCGGACGCATCCATCCATCGCCCTGGAATGTCCGTTCGCGTTAACGCAATTATAACATGTGGCCACGCCGTTAAAACAAAGCACGAGCACGATATGCATTCACTCGCTGCCTTGACACAACTGACAGCCCGTAGCACACCCGGCAGCCCCCCCCTCACGCCATCCCGCGACAGTGTTGTGTGTAGACGTATCCTGACGTATCCACCAACTCCACACGCCCGTGCAAGGCGCTCGCGTAAAACGATCCAAGCTTCGCCCCAGCCATGTATGATGATGCGGCAAGAGACACGCATAACCGACGGCCCCGCCGAGCTTCTCACCCAGCTTGCAAACCGAAAATGCCGCCCCGGAAATCATCCTCGCGTCACTGAAGTCCACAACCCTGCCGACCCGAATGCTTAGCACCACGATCGCTGCCACCTTGCGCGACACGTAGGCCGTTCCCTACTCCGTTGCGAGGCCTTATGGCTACATCCTTGGGAGAGCATACCTCTGCGCTCAGGGAGGGAAAGGGGTGATGCGGAGGGGCGCCAGGGCCCGCTGTACGGAGGGGGAGGCACCGCCCCTCCCGAACCAGGTCGAGGAGACTCCCTCGGGAAGCAAAAGCACGATACGACTTACCTGACTGGGCAAATCCACATACCTGCACCCGCCTCGCTTCCGCCTCGCTGCAACGAGAGCCGTCACTACTGGCCGGACTGACTGGGAGGACAGACAGACCGACAAATCTCACTCACCTGGCATAAGATGTTCCACCATGCAGACGGCCGGCGCGCACGTGACTACCGGCCGTCGCACAACGGCTGCCATCTTTTGTGCCGCCGCTGCCGCCACCCGCCCATGATGCGGTGACCCGACTCCCCGTGAGTGAGAAAACAAGAGTGACCAGTGACCTTTCCCCCCGCGGGCAGCAAGCCAAAAGGCAGAGACCCCCCACCCCACCCGTCCCCGCTCGTTGCCGCCCCGCCCTGCCCACCCACCGACAGACTTATCACAGCCGCCCCCCACCCCACCTCCCGCAAGACGACTCCTCATACCCATCGCCATACACACCATAACCCAGCCCCCCACCCCTCCTCGAGCGCAGGTTAACCTACCCTATCCGCCGCATTCGGCGGCCTCGGGTGACCCTCGGAACAGGTGTTTCGCAGCCCCGAGGGGCCTAAAGAACCGGACCCTGGAGTCCGATCCGCGAAAAGGCTTCGCCCTGTAGCTCTTACACCCGTCGAACACCGCCAGCGCGGTGCCGGGATGGCCGGGCTCGTGACGGCCCCAGTGGTCCGTAGCCCATACCCCCTAGCCGGGCCCCAGACGTCCCGGTAGGTGCACCTCCGCGCCGGGCGCTCCGCGGGAAGGAAGCCGCCGCCAATGTTCTTTCGGTGCGCATGAACCCACTCCGCCGCCGCGATCCAGTAAGCGGCGGCCGTTCGTCACCCTGGGTGAGCGCGGTTCGAGTGAGGGCGGGGCAGGACGGCATGGAGACGGGGAAGAATCATGACGGGTCAAGGGCAAGTAGGTCAGGGACGGGGCTTCTGGTTCAGGTATTGGGGAGCCTGGCAATGAGCAAAGCGGGCGAGATGACGCGCGCTAAACGAACATTGGAGTCCGTTCCCTTTGCAGCCAGCACGCCACCTTCCAGCCCCGAATCGTGGCACGCCACCTTCCAGCCCCGAATCGTGGCCGGAAGTGCGGTCCTCGCCCGCCCCTCCTACCACCCCCACTAAACCCGGTCACCAGCACGCGGCACACAAAGCACCCACTCCCGCCACTTGCTCCCCCTCCCCACCATCCCCAAACCACCCCCTCCCCACCCTCGCGCGCCCGCCACCCCGTACCCACCGGGCACTCGTGGGGGGCCTCTTCGCTCTCTCAGGGAGGGGGCTGCGGACCGCCGCTGCCGCTCAGGGCACTACGGCGGCCCGCCGCCACCCGTAACAACACACTCTCGTGATGTCCCCTTGAAAAGCGTGAGGCCGACCAATCCGGCCCGACCCTTTCCATCGCCGGGCGTTGGCATGTAAGAATTTGCAGAGAGGCGATCTTCATATTCGTACCAGGCCGATCAACAGCCAGGATTCTCAGGCGCAGCCATCCGCTGCGCCCGGCCCCCGCCCTCGCGGGCGCGCTGCCGAGGCCGGGCGCAGACGAGGCAGCCGCGGCCACTTCGCTGTGCCGGGGCGCCCTCACCGGGCAAACCACACGGCCAGACACGCACACACAGACCCACACATCAAAGGGGACCCACATGCACACGCCTTCGTAGATTCGTTGAGGTTCGTCACGCCGGCCGCCAGAACGCGGCCGCCCCTCAGAAGCATCGCGGCGCAACAGAGCGCCTACTCGTACATCAGATCAGTTCAGATCCGCAGCTGCCGGCAGCAACAGCGGCAGACATGACGCACTCCCATATGGGCACACATGAGTGTTGGGCAGGCTCGGGACGTCAACACGGGCACACGCATCACGCAAGACCACAATCCATAACAACAGCGGCATCAGACGTACACGTAACAACGTGAACGGAATCTCGCTCCATAGAACTCAGCAGCACAGCTTGGCTGGCAGGACAGACAGCAGGGCGGCAGGCTGGCCGACCTCAGGCTCAGCCGCCAGGCAACGACCAGGCGCGGCCCGGCTCCTACGGCGCGGGCCGCGGTGCGGCATTCTTTTTCTTCTCCGGGCATGAACACATCATGACCTCGGCCGGTGAAACTGGCGCGGGCACTCTTGCCTCTTATGATGAAGTCCACCAACACAGCCAGTCCACGAGGACTCGGCAGCCATACGACAGGCGCCTCGTCTCGTCGTGCCCAACCACGGGGCATCGACTCGGCAACCCACTCGAGGGCTGCACATCAGGCCTCACGCAGAGGACCTGCTCGCGCCACATCGGCACGTACTCACGCCGCAACGGCGCACTTCGAACCCGCCCACACAGGGCGCTTCGGGTATCCGCCCACTCAGGGCACTTCGAATCCGCCCACACAGGGCGCTTCGGGTATCCGCCCACTCAGGGCACATCGAACCCGCCCACACAGGGCGCTTCGGGTATCGGCCCACTCAGGGCACTTCGAACCTGCCCACACAGGGCGCTTCGGGTATCGGCCCACTCAGGGCACATCGAATCCGCCCACACAGGGCGTTCCATCACAGCAGGGCTGTGCTCTTTGCCAAACACGGCCCTGACCCACATCAGGCCCCCACGTCGTGCAGCGCTCCCTCATCAGCAGGGGGGCGCCCTGCCGCCCGCCTTGTTGCTTTTTAAACGCGTAGCAAACCAGATCTCCAGATCATGAACTCCTCAGCCGTTCGAACAAGATAGTGCAAGACGATGATGCGTCGCGCGCCCCCGAGACCTGCTTCTCAAGTACAGGGTCCGCACCGAGCGGCGGCCCCTTCACAAAGGCCTTTCCACACAGGCCGCGAACGTTACGTTCGCTACGGGGCCCCCACGAGAGGGCTACCCGCATCTGACAGATTCGTCACCCCGCCGGCACCACATCATTTCCGACGCGCCAAGGACACCCTCGCCATCCATCAGAACCCGCATCGACGCCCATTCAGGCTCCCGTGGGCGCCCAGCAAGGCGCCGGCGCCCAACAGGTCTCCCGCGCCCTCACCCATCCAGCCGAAACGATTCAACACGCATCATCGTTTGACCACACGGCATACATGCACCGTGCCGCGCAGCACATTGTGGCTTGCGCCATCAGGGCTGCGAGCAGAACGCTTTCACATACCGGCGGCAGCAGACGCGTGCGTGAAGGCGGGGACGGCGGAGGTGGGACGAGGCTCTCAGCTTCCTCCGAACGACTCGAGTCTCGGCACGCCGGCAGGCGACGCCGACGGCGGACATGGCTCTCTCCGGGCATCCATGCCCCAGTCCCCGACAACTTCCAGGTACGCACCAAACAGCAGCTCCGTTTCCCGCAGAAAACGCCAAACAAACGCGGATGGACATATTCCGAGCAGACCTGCGGTCGATTCGCAGACAGAAGCGGCGGCAACGGGCGCGCGTCAATGCCACCATGCATGGTGCAAGTTCTCCCGAAAGGAGGGAACTACAAACTATCCGTATCAGTGGAAATCCGGGTCAGACGTTTTTCTAGGTAGGACACACGCTGGGTCCTAAGCTCACGCAGGATGCCCGTTTCAAATACAGGTGCCGTGGCTGCGAAGACGCTGGGTACGAAGCTGAGCAGTGCACGGGACAGCATTCTTTGAGCAAGTGTCAGTGACGCACTGAAGGCAGGGCGTCAAGATACTTCCAAGAACAAGGGCCCTAGGCCCAAGGGACCGCACACGGCACACGACCGGTATGCATGTGTTAGTCCGGAAAATTCCTCCCCGCCCCCCGTGACAGCTGACGTGTTAACCGCAAACGTGTTACCCGCAAACGTGGTTCCCGCTGCCGAGGGATTGCCACCCGTAACCTACCAATGAGATACGTAAGAGTGGACCGGACGTGTTGTGCAGCGCTACGCCGTAGCTTCAAACTCCACAATATTTGCCCGCCGGCCATCTGGACATTTCACATAGGCATTGCATACAACGGGAAATTCAATGCCGCCGGTTTCATGAGCACAATCAGGCGTTACCAGTCCGGAAAAACAGCGCAAGGCGACAGCAAATCTTCTCGATGTCAGCGGCATACGTCCAAGGCATGATAAAAAAGGGTCACACTCACCAAGCCTGAAAGGAAAGCACAGCAGGACCCTTCATGGCAAATCAATGGCGACTTCGTTCCTTGCAACGTCAACCCTTTTGGTGACCCCAGCACACCGCGTCACATACCAGCCACGGCCGGGCCTGCAACACCAGTATAGTTAGCATGAAGCGCTGTCGAAAACAGGAAATGTCAGCAAAGAGCAATTCCCGGACGGGTAATCACTTACCCATCGATACCGGGGCCTCAGCACGCAGCTTAGTGACGGGGCGTTCGCGTCGAACTCATGACGCTGGGGCCATACCGGCTGCCCGCGCAAGGTTTCTGAAAGTCTCCAGTTCGCCGTCACCATGATGAGGAACTGCCTGCTGTCCTAGCGGGGACCGTATGCCTCCTCAAGCTGCCATCTGCACAGCTCAGCGCACAGTAGGCTTCTCGAAGGGCCACCCGGACAAGTGTCTGTGGTGTGGAGTTGAGGCGCTCTAGAGGCCGCTCGATGCGGCACGGCTTGCAAGGCGCCTTTCAGTCACAACACATGCTCGAGAGTCCACTCCTCCCATCGGCTCAGAGCCATCCAGCTGACCAAAGGTAGCTATCCAGCAGGCCCCTGTGGAAAAAAGAGGAGATCAGTTAAATTGTGCAACGGGAAATCCACCTGGTCAACTCAGGCAGAGACCCGACAAAATGATAGTTGACATGAGCCTATGAACCGGTGGCGGCAGCGGCACACAACTTCCTGTACCTGACTTATTGCCGAGAGTTGCTGTTTAATTTCGTGTGGATAGGTACGGCACGGCTGCTGTGCGTGGTGCTTCGGAGCAATCCAACTGAGAAATCCTTCTCCTTGCGCGAAAGCATTTTGACGGCCTACAGCAAGTGTTCATCTTGCGCGCCCTTTAAATTCACCGGCGGCTCTCTTTGCCGTTTTCCTATCCCTGTCCTGCAAGCACCCCCTCACCAATCAACATCCGCATCTCCACCCGATTTGATCGCAAGCGGCGCGACAAGGAAGGACCGCGGCGTCCCAACGCCCCGCGCCGCCCGCCCAGCTCCGACAACAACATCTTGCCGCGCCGCCAGGCGCCTCCACACCTCCCCACACCTCCACCGCACGCCGAGGCAAATTTCCGATGTAGTGAATAGAGATGTACCCCACCACCACTGCGCCCCACCACCGCCGCCGCAAGCCGACGACGCAGGAAGAGCCCCTCCACCCCAGGAGCGAGACCATGTTGCGGAAGAAAACCGGGGTCTGCTGCTGCGTCACGGAGATACACGTGCGTGCTGACCTGACTAGGGATGTACGACTATTGAACTATAACTGAGCTAGACACCTACCAAAGCACCGGCGAAAGAAGACGGAAGCGCATTGGGGTTATCAGCCCCACGGACTCCCCACAGGGAGGTCTCGCGGAACGCCCTGTTTTCCCCCCGGCCTGTCTGTCACCTCCTATCAAGTCCTAACCCCCAGAATCGGCTCGCCGTACACCTTTCGACGCCTCATGCCCATTGTCATCCTGAGCAGACGAACGGCCCTTCCCACGTGCGCGTGCGGGTGTGTGGGTCGGCCCCACGCGAAACACACACACACACACACACACCTCCCACCGCCGCTCGGCCCCTCCCCCATCGGCCCTCCCCCCCCCATCGGCCGCCACGGCTGCGTGCCTCGCCCGTGGATGTCCCGTGGTACGACACGCACGCCACACCGCAGCGCACACAGCGCCTTGCCTCTCCGCGCGCTCCCGGACAGCCCGCGGACCGACCGACCCCCAGTCAGTCCCTCCCGGCCTCCGGGTCCTCACCTCCTGGCACGCACACGCGGGCAGATCGTATTCATACCATGCCAATCACCTTCACGCATGCCGTACAAGCCGTACAAGCCCATCTGGCGATCTGGGTCCCTGGCTTACCTCCTGCTAGGTCCCACCCGTGGCCACCCAGGAAAGCTTTGCTTGCCTGACCTACCTCTACGAAATGGCCTCGCGCCCTCTGACCTGAATTCAGAAAAAACTTTCTAACGGGGGCCTTCAACCGCCGGCTAGCTGACTACTGACTGTCTGGCTGGCTGGGGACCGACCACCAACCACCAACCACCAACTCCGTAATACCGTACACGGATCCGCTCCCCGGTCCTCCTCCTCCTGCGCCTCCGGCAGCACCCGTGCCCCAGCCGCGTGGGCCACCCACCCGTCCCCCGCCACCCTGCGGCCCCCCCTTCGCGCCGCCCCGCGCCACCAAACCCGGGTCCGCCCCCAACCCGCGGTCAGCTCTGCATCCGCATGTACGGCACGGGGTATCCATCAACCTCGCTGTGCCTCGTACGACAGCGCTATTGTACGGGACAACCGACACAGGACGCCAAGTGGCCCACCGGCCGGCGTCTCGGGAGCCTCGAGCCCTGGACCGACCCGCTGTCACCACCCCCCCTTGGGTCTGGGCGGTTTTGCTTTTTATCCTGCCCTCTCCCCCCCCCCCCACACACACACATACATACACCATCCCACGCGCCGCGCATGCCGGCCACGCTTTCCAACCCCATTTCCCGCCCGCGACCTAAACGGCCTCGTGGGGGGGGTGGACGCGCCTGTGTTGCGCGAGGAGGACCCTCGGCCCTGGAGGAGGACGAGGACGGGGACCGCGGAAACCGGCGCGCCGCCCTCAACCTCCGCCCTTGTGTGCCATCCGGTCCGGCATGCATCTCCGCAAGCTCAGCCGCCCGGGCCACCACCTCCCTGCGCGGCACCAGGCACCTTCCCCGCATCTCCCCCTCATCTCCCCCTCATCTCCGCCTCAGCGACCCGCTCTGTGTTTCACCGGCGCCGCGCTGACGCTGTTCAGGTGCGCCACCACATCGGGCATCGGGTTCAGGTGGCTCTGGCCGACGGCCTCCAGGTACACCTGCGGGGTTGGGTTGGGTTGGGTTGGGTTGGGTGGGGTTGGGTTGGGTTGGGTTGGGTTGGGGGTTGGGATAGGGGAATAGGGTGGCGGCCGCGGGGGTGGGGTAGGGCCGTTGACCAGGCAGTCGCGAAAGACGAAACAAAACGTTACAAGACAAGGCAAAGACACACGGCAGGGGCCTGTGCGCCACCCGGTAGCAATTCACCTGGGCAGATAGAAGGACGTACTGACCTCTCGTCTGCCACCCTGCCTCGGATACGGCTCGAGATGTCTTCCTCCGTTACGTCACTCCCACGCCCAGCCCCACTCCACCTCATCCCCCGTCCCACCCAACCTGGTCAAACATGGGGCTGCCGTATATCTTGGCGTCGTTCCGAAACCCAAACGGCAGGGAGGTCTTCCACTGCGCATCCGGGCACTGCTCCAGGTGGCGGAGTACGACATTGCGGTCCTGCGAGTCGGACGAGCATGGCGCGGTGTCGAGGGTCGTGGGCGTGTGTGTGTATGCAAGGTAGGGCGGGCGGCGCGGGAAGGGCGGTGGACCGGGGCGGGGTAATAGGAAATTGGTAGACATTGGTAGACTGGGGGAGGGATGGAGGGAGGGGGGCCCGCCATGCGAGGTTAAGGGGGACCCGGCGGCCCGCCCCGCCCCCCCCCGCCCGCCCCGCCCCGCCCCGCCCCGCCAGCACATCGAGGCCTCAGTGCAGTGTGCGTGGCGCGGTACGGGGCTGTGATGGTGGCGATGGAGCTGAGGTGGTGGTGGTGCGATGGTGGGTGATGGCTCAAACCGCCTGGGCGCGCGTGCCCCTGCCTGCCCCTGCACCTCGCCAGCCACCCCGACAGCGGACACACACACACGTCCACATCCGGTCTGCATCTGCCCTGCCGCTCGGCGGGCCCTCACCCGGGCCGGCCGCCGGGTCGGCAGCGCACCGACGGGCGGGGGAAGGCGGGGCGGCCGGCCGGGGCCCTAGGACATTGGCAGGGCATACATACAAACCCTAACACCTGCGCCTCGGCATCCAGAGCGGGCGGTGCAAGTAATGGCTACGGCACGACCCCGACCCGTAAACCCTACACGCAGTCAAAACGGGGTCGGCTGCGGGGCCCCACACCCGCGACCATACCTTGGCCGTGTACCTCGCCCGGGAACCGTAGCAGCTCTCCACGTCCGGCAGCGACAACGTGCCCCGCCGCTCCGCCGACAGCGAGGCGGTGGGGTCGTACACCGTCTGCTTGTACCACCCCGACAGCTGACCCCACATGAACCAGGGGCCGTAGCGCTTGGAGAGCACCGAGGGGTCGGCCAGGCGGATGGTGGCGGCGGGCCGCCGCGCGGGGGCCACGGTGGCGGCGGCGACGGCGGCGGCCTGCGGCTCCGCGGCGACGGCGCCGCCGTCAGGCGGCGCCGCTGCCGCCGCCTCCGCGCCGTCCTGCGGCGGCGGCCCGCTCGGCGAGTCGGCGGCGGCTGCGCCGCCGCCGCTGCCATTGGCGTCGTGACCCGCGTCGGCGCTGACGTCGGTGATGTCCGCGCTGGCGGCGGCGGATGGCCCGGCGGCCGCCGCTGCAGTGGTGGCGGCCGCCACCGCCCCCGCGCCTCTGCGACCGCCGCCCCTACGGGGGCACGAAAGAAAAGCGATGGATGGTCCGATGGATTGGCGGCGGCAGATCGCACCAAACAGACAAAAGGGTGATAAACGAAACCCTAGCGCAGCGGGAGAAGCGGAGTCCAGCCACGGAGGGTGGTAAGGTGCTGAGCTAAGGAATCCGTAGGCTGTGTTCTAAGGCAGGCAGAACAGGGGTGCATGACATGCGAGGGGCGAGTAGCGCCCAAACCTCCGCCCGTGGGCTGTGTGTGTTAGGGTTCACGCCTCTGCACGTACACCTGCCGGTGATCCCGACATCCATAAGGCCCCCGTGTATTATGCGTTGTATCCTGCAAGTATCTAGAGTAGCTCGCCCAGCGGTATTTCCACGGCTAAGGGGCCACGGCCATTGGGCGCTGCCGGACTGCCTGGCTGCCGGACTGTCAAGGCCCCGCCCCTGAGCCCTGATCCCCCCACCCCAACCCCGCGGCCCCCCCCTCCACCTCTGTCAAGGCCCCGCACGCTGTGCTCAAAGCTCGCTCTGCTCTGGTCACCACCACCACCACCGCTGGTTCCGCTACCCGTCGTTCCACAGCCTCACAGGGTCCTCGCCCACCCCCGCCCCCTTCCGCGCAGCCCCCACGCAGCCCCGCGCCCTCACCTCCCGCCGCCGCCTCCGCGGCCGCCCCGCCCGCCGCCGCGGCCCCCTCTCCCGCCTCTCCCGCCCCGGCCCCGGCCGCCGCCGCCGCCGCCGCCGCGATCCGAGTCGTCCGAGTCGGGCTCTGGTTCCTCCTCGTCCGTGCTGCACGGCTCCGCGGGCACGAAGTAGGGCGGGGAGTCGGGGTCGCCGCCGCCGCCGCCGCTGCTGCGGCCGCCGCCGCGGCCGCCGCGTCCCCGGCCCCGACCGCCGCGGCCGGCGCCCCCTCCGCCGCCGCCCCCGGCGGCCGCGAGCTTCACCCGGTGCAGCTTGACCATCTCCTCGTGCAGCTCAATGGGCGGCGAGGCGAAGCCTGCGGGGGGCAGGCGACACATGAGCGGAGTCTTATCTGAACACACGCAGGCCTGGGCGGTTATGGGTGGGCTTCTCATTACACACAGTGATTCCGGCAGATATGGCGTAACAAGAGCTAGCTTGGGTCGAGCGGGTTTCCCCGCTGCACAGAAAACACAACCCTTGCATGACACGCACTCCTCTCTTGCCACCGACACAATACAAACCCACGCACGCACGCACGCACAGCCGAACACGGTGTGTGGGGGGGAGGGGGCTACTGCTGTGCGCCTTGCACACCACTCGCACACGCCTGCCGGGAAAGCCGCGCCTGCCCACGAACCACCACCCGCACGCCGCGGGTCAGTTACCACCCACCCAATCACCACCCGGGGGGCCACATCAAACACGCCAAGGGTCATTTCCTTGTTTTGCCCGCATCTTCCGCCCCCCAACCCCCTCCCCCGCCGCCGCCGCCGCCGCTCACCTTTGTAGCCCCGCTCCGCCGTGAACCACGTGAGTGTCTTGCCGTACAGGTGCAGCATGTCGGCCGCCGCCAGGTGGTGGTTGGCCCCGTCCTCCTGATCCAACTCCCGCAGCAACCGCTCCAACTGAAGGATCCTGGCGCGCGCCTCGTCGGCGGTGCTCGCCTGGCCCCGGGGAGGGGGAGGGGGGGAGGGGGAGTATACGAAATTGGTAGACATTTGGGGGAGGAGGGCCACACACACATATGCAGCGTGGGTCGGCCTGGGTTGCCATCGCTAAAACCACACAACGAACAACGCCCCCGCCTCCCCGACCCTCCGCTCAGTTCACCTTCTCCGAGATCAATTTGACCACCCTCGCCAGCCGGGGCGCCCGGACCGCGTCCGGGCCGCTGGCAAAGTCCGCCAGGCGGCAAGGCAGCACCGCGGCCAGCCGCGCCTCCTCCTCCTCACTGCCCGCGGCCGTGGCGGCGCGACCCCGCCGCACCGGCTGCGGCGACAGGTCCTCCTCACCGCTGTCGCGGCCGCCGGCAACTGGCGTGCTGCGACCCGACGGCGCCGCGGCGGGCGACCACAGCGAGTAGAGCTTCTGGACGGTGACCATGCTGGGGCACAGCAGCGTCGCCGCGCTCTGTTCCCCGGAGGGGGGGGCCGTGGGCGAGGATTTTTCGGGGGGCGGGGGCGGCGGGCCCGAACGGTTGAGGCGGCGCGGGATGAGGGTGTGGCATTAGTGACTGAGCTTGTGGGGCGGGGGTGTAGGCTGGGGGATTGATTGATGTATTGTTCATACATTTATGGTCTGGGACTTGTGACTTCTCCGGCTATCACACCCCACACGCACACACAGTCTCCCCGCTTCTTGTTAAACACACGCACACACCCCTCCCCGCCGTCGCGCTCCCACCTTGAGCACCCTCCGGGCGATGGAGTTGACCCCCGTCCACAGGTGCGCCACCACCTCATCATCAGTCAGCAGCCGCATGGGCGCAGTCTGGCGGGGTGGGGTGGGGTGGGGTGGGGTGGGGTGGGACGGGGCGGGGGGTTGGGAGTTCAAGCGAAGAACACGGAGTGGCACCGGGCGGGTGAGAGGGAAAGGGTCATTAAACACACTGATGGGTGAGATTGGCGTAAACTGCAGCTTGCTGGGTCGTGGATCCAAAAGCGCTTGGCGCGTGACCGCATCGGATTGTCAAATGGGCGAGATTAGGACGATGGAGTGGAACGGGGCAGATCGTCCCAGATCGTGGCCGTACGCTCCGTACGTGTCTGTGTGTACCGCCTCTCCCCTCCCTTTGCTTTTGGCAACAGCGCAATCTGAATGCGCCGACCCATTTCCCATACCCCTGCCTCCTGCCCGGCCTCTCCCCCCTCCTCACCTGCAGCTGCCCCGGCTGCCTCAGCACGTGCTTCACCTTGTCCAACGTGATAACGATCTGCTGCACGCGGTTCGTGACGATACCCTGGCGGGAAGGGGGGGACAGCGGGACACACACCCAGCAGTACGTCGGCACCTGGGCTCGGTCGGGGGCGGGTCCCTTTCCTAAAACACACACCCTGCACACGCGCGGCTGGGTCTCCTTGAAATTCAACACACACATACACATAATGTAAGGTTCTCCTGGGAAGCATGTCGCGTTCGGGCGGGTTTGGGCGGACTCCTCGCTTAACACAAACATACACACACACCCTCACGTTTTGCTTGCAGGTGGGTACATTGCGATAACAACGCGAGGATCGCACGCACGCACGGCATTGTGTTTAGAATTGCAACCCGCACGGCATTGTGGTGTGAGTCTGCGTGGCCAAGGCAGCCGACCCGCACCAGCTGGTTGTATTCCGAGCGCGCCAAAAGCGCGCCAAAAATCGACAGCGCTCTTCCGACACCGCAGCCTTCTATTCACCCTAGGGATCGGGCAATGGGTTATTTTTGCACGCATACAGGCAAACTAACGGGAACCAATCGGTCCCTCGCCTATCACGCACTCCTGTTCTGCCTGCTTAAATAACACACACGCCCTCACCTCCGCCTCGATCTCCGCCGACTCCGGCGTGTACTTGCCCAGGTAGGGCGGCAGCTGCAGCAGCACCTTGGGCAGCTCCCGCCGCTCCAGCTCCACGTACTCGAGCACCAGCGCCGCCCACTTGGCCAGCCAGTCGGGAGCCCTGCCGGGTGCGGGAGGGGGGGAGGGTATGGAGAGGGCGCCTGAGACACCAATGACGCGGTGCTGGTCAAGGGAAAAATACGGGAAAGAGACGGGAAAAATACGGGAAAGAGACGGGAAAAATACGGGAAAAATACGGGAAAGAGACGGGAAAGAGACGGGAAAGAGACGGGAAAGAGACGGGAAAGAGACGGGAAAGAGACGGGAAAGAGACGGGAAAAATACGGGAAAGAGACGGGAAAAATACGGGAAAAATACGGGAAAGAGACGGGAAAGAGACGGGAAAGAGACGGGAAAGAGACGGGAAAGAGACGGGAAAGAGACGGGAAAGAGACGGGAAAAATACGGGAAAGAGACGGGAAAAATACGGGAAAATACGGGAAAGAGACGGGAAAGAGACGGGAAAGAGACGGGAAAGAGACGGGAAAGAGACGGGAAAGAGACGGGAAACATACGGGAAAAATACGGGAAAGAGACGGGAAAGAGACGGGAAAGAGACGGGAAAAATACGGGAAAAATACGGGAAAATACGGGAAAGAGACGGGAAAGAGACGGGAAAGAGGGGCCCCTGGGCAGACTCACCCTTCACCAGGGTTTGGCGCCCCCCGGCAGCAAGATGATGGGTACGGCACACCCCCAGGTTACGAGCCAAACCCCAATGGGAGACGGACCGCCTATGGAGAGCCTGTCGCGCCGCCAGACGCCGTGCGAGGAATCATATGCCGTCAGGTCAGGTGGTGGCGCTCCCGCAGTTATTAGGCGGTTTAAGGTCCTGGGTTCGAGTCCTAGGTTGACCCCCGACATTGTTCGGGAGCATGAGATTATGGCTAGCTGCTGAGATGTGGAGTTGAGATCACAGTTGAAGGATTGAGATTCGCACGCTAGATTGGTGGCGATTGCTGAACCCTCTGTCTCTACGGATGTGCGGGTGAATGGATGAGGTGGGATCCTTAGTTGGCAGGATCAACCGCCTTGGACCCTCGGTTCGTATGGCGTAGGTTCGGTGTGATGATGGTTGAAGGTGTCCTATAGCATCATATAAAACCGCGACATATACCCTTAGACAGGGCCCGGAAGCCTATCCACACTGTAACGGTACTACATATGCCGTCTCCAAATAATTATCTATTCCTGCGCGGCGATTCCTGATGGGCACGGTACGGTATTTAAATTAACATACCAATCCGAACCCAGGCAAGCACAGAGTGTGGTGCGCACCCCCGGCCCTCCCCGCCCTCCCGGCCCTCCCCGCCCTCCCGGCCCTCCCCGCAGTTTGAAAATGTCTACCAACCTCCTATACCCGCCCCTCACCTCCCCTCTGGCAGCAGCGCAGCATAAACATATCTACCAATTTCCTATGCCCCTCCCCTCCCCGCAGCTCACGTGTTGTTCCCCGGCGTGCCGTCCCCCAGGCTGGTGGGCCCCAGGCTGTGCTTCCGCAGCCGCGCCCGGTCCTCCTCCTGCATCGGCTCCGTGGAGGCGCGCAGCAGCATGCACTGCCGGTGCAGGAAGTTGTGGCGCTGCTCCATCACCTGCGGCGGCCACCCACACGCGCATGCACACGCACACGCCCCTCGAGAGGTTCGGACGCCAGGACGGTGATCAGGGGTTGGGTGAGGAAGAGGGGTGTAAGGTAGCGGTAGACATATACAGAGACGGAGAGAGGGGAGAGGAGGGCGAGAGAGAGCAGGGAGAGAGGAGGGCGAGAGAGAGCTTGCCGATTCGCCCGTCAGAAGACAGCCAACCGCCCAGTGTACAGACCGCCCGCGCGCGCACCCAACTCGATTTGGGCGTTGGGGCGGTTCCGGAAGCCGGCGAATCCGTTTCGTGATCCGGCGCCCTCGGTTCTGGAGTACCTGCGCCATTCCCTTGCTTTCCACCCCACCCATGTGCCTCGTGACTGAATCTCTGTCCAACTACCCCCGGCCCCCGCGCCCCCAACCCCACACACACGCATTGCGGACCCTAGATCTCCCCAACACACACCACCTGGGTCGGGCGGACTTCTTCCCCCTCCACACATACCCCGGCCTCTTCGGCCCCCCCTTCCCCTCCCCTCCCCCACCTGCGTGAAGGCGGTGCTCCCCGAGTAGTACAGATAGGACCCGCGGCAATTGCGGCTGCCACACAAACAGATGGCCTCGCGGTACTCCTTCTCGCTCTCCGTCACGGAGCTGTAGTCGAACGTCAGCTCCTCGCCTGGGGGCGGGGGGTGGGTGGGGCGGCGGGGGTGGGTGGGTGGGGTGGGGCGCGGGGGCAGCACACGGCCCGGGGACAGCACACAGGCCGGGTGATGAGGCCGGGTGAGGCGGAGTGATGTCAGATGTACCCGGCGCTGGTGGAACAGCGCGGCAGTGCGGTGAGAGGAGTTGAAAGAACCTCCAGGGGGCAGCGGGGCGTGTTGTTTGGTGGACATATGGGGCGATGGGGAAACTGCGCTGGCAGTCTTGCCAAAGGTAAAGATCCGGCTGTGATCGGGTGGGTGGCGGGGCGTGGATCAGTGCGCAAGCAAGCGGTGGGGGGGCCTGGCTGGATGGGTTTGAGGGCAGGTGCGCAGTGACCAGTGACCGGGGGTGGGCCCCGGATGGGGGCGTTCCTGGGGTTTCCTGGGTAGCACAGACCCGATGTGTAACAACTCTGGGTTCGTCACTTAGCCTATGGCTGTGACACGATGGGTCCGTGTCTCCTCGATGCGATCGATGTCCCGGCCGGATGCGGGTGCGGGTGCCACCTACCCGGCTCGATCCGCCGCTTGGCGTACATGGCGATGGTGAGGCGGCCGTTGACGGACACCACCACCGCCGCGCAGTTGGGGGTGCACGAGTGGCTCATGCGGCTGGCGAAGGAGGCCTGCGCCCCATCCCATGGAGCCATCGAGGGGGGGGGGTCGGTGGTGGTGGTGGTGGTGGTGGTGGGCCGGGCAGGTGGCGCGATGTCAGGCGGGCGGGTAGGACAAGGAGGGTTTGGTAGGGGGGAGAAAAAGAAACAGCCCAGCGGGGATACAGGACATTGGTAGACATATTAAGACTGCGCGGCTGCCGGGGGGGGGAGGGGGAGACTACGAGGGCGGATTTGTAGGCAGGGTGGGAGGCAGGACAGGACGCCTGCGGTATTCATTCCCGGCGAGGCACGCTGAAAAGTGCGGCAGGCAGGCGTGCTGGCCCGGGAGGACAACGCAGCGGGGCGAAGCAGCCCAGCGCCAATCAGGCCGGGTCGGCCACCCCGCCACCAGGCGTCAGCCGCCGCAGCCAGCCGATGGACACACCGCCACACTGCCACCAGGCGTCAGAGCGCGCAGCTCGCATGCAGGATGCAACACGCAACGTGTGGGTGTACGACGACCAAGACCCGAAGTTCCGAACAGCAACCCAACCTCGCTGTTTCTACCCATCAGCCGATCAACGAATGAGTCAGTGACCCAGATTTTGGGGTGCACGCCCTGGACGTGCGCAGTGGTCCCCCCCTTCCCCTCGTTCCCTCCCCTCTTCCCTCCTTCCCCCTCGTCCCCCCCTCCTTCCCTCGCACCATGAACGCGGCCTCCACAAACATGACGTCGTAGCCGTCCGGGTCGTCCCGAGGGCGCTCCAGGGTGATGTTGTAAAAGTCGGGCAGCTCCTGCTGCGTCAGCTTCTTGATGGCGTCCTGGAGGGGGCGGTGGAGGAGGTGGAGGAGGTGGAGGAGGTGGAGGAGGTGGAGGAGGTGGAGGAGGCGGTGGTGTTAGGAAACGGCAACAGAGAGCAAAGGCTCACCGGGCCTCACGTGGGCCATGGGCTGATGGTTGGTTGGCGGATTGCTGGGGCGACTGACTGTTAATTTGATTGTTTTGTTGGTTGATTTGTCGGTTGGTTGTTTTGTTGGTTGGTTGAGGAACAGGGATTGGGCTGACGACGCAACCTGCTCACGGTGTGTTCGGGAGGCGGGTCAGACGATACTTCATACGCCGTATACAGTACATACCCGCCCCGCCCCCCCTGCGCCCCCCCCACCTGTATCTCGAACCACCTCCAGGGGCTGTGCAGCTCCCCCAGGTACTCCTCCACGAAGGAGAAGGCGGGCAGCCCCTCGGGCACCCGGCACACCACCCCGCGGCCCTTGGGGTGCAGCCGGAAGTACGCCCACCCGATCTGAGTGCAGCCAGGGAGGCAGGGAGGGAGGTGGGGAGGCAGGGAGGGAGGGAGGTGGGGATAAAAGAACTCATTAGACATATGTATACTCCCAGGGAGGCAGGGAGGGAGGGAGGGAGGGAGCCAGAGGTGACAAGAGGGAAGGGGGTGGGCACACCAATCCCGTGTGTATGGCCCGGCAAAACGTTGCGCGCACTCCTGCCCCACCCCCCAACCCCCCATGTAGACATCGACGATGTCCCCGACCCAGCTGGCCTTCTGCCGCCGCCTGCTCTCCTGCAGTCCAACGTTGCCTGCCCATGCGCCATTACACCACCACTACCACCACCACCACCACCACCACCACCACCGCCACCGCCACCACCACCACCACCACCACCACCACCACCACCTGTTCGAGGCGTGTGTCCCGCTCGGACCCCCCTTCCCCCCCCGCAGTATAAATATATATGTCTACCAATTTCCTATAACCCCCATTTCCCCCCCCCCCAACCCGCGCGCCGTGCCCCACCTGCTTCAGCCTCGCAATCACCGCGGCCGCCGCCCTCCCGCAGGGCTTGTCGCCCCGCTCCCTCGCGCGCTCCTGCACCGCCTCCAGCACCTTGAGCAGGTTCCACCCGTCGGGACCCTGCGCGCGCGCACGGCGCCCGCGTTGGGTGCGCGTGAGTGTGGATACAGCGAGAGACCCGCCCGACCCAAACCAAACCAGCTGAGCGCGTGTGTTTAACAAGAAGCCCACCCATAACCGCCCAGGTCACGAGTGAGTGTGTATGGGTATGGGTATGGGTATGGGTATGGGTATGGGTATGGGTATGGGTATGGGTATGGGTATGGGTATGGGTATGGGTATGGGTATGGGTATGGGTATGGGTATGGGTATGGGTATGGGTATGGGTATGGGTATGGGTATGGGTATGGGTATGGGTATGGGTATGGGTATGGGTATGGGTATGGGGATGGGTATGGGGATGGGTATGGGTATGGGGATGGGTATGGGGATGGGTATGGGTATGGGGATGGGGATGTATGTCTAGAGAAGTAAACGCACGTGCGTCTTGTGCGTGCGGCGACGATGTTGGCAGCTACCTTATTCAACTAAGTTACAGCATGCAAAGGGGAACCGACGCGGATCAAATTGGGTGTTTTTTTCATCAAGCCGCGGACAGCATCGCCGGGGACCCCGGTTCAAGCGTTGGAACAGGGCCGTGATCGAGAATGGTCTGGGTTGTGTACGCGCGCGGTGTCTTCCTCGGCGGGCGGTGTGCGACGCGCCTCGGTCCACCTCGGCCCCGTCCAGCCCTACCTTGGCAATGGACGTGCACAGCACCTGCCGGTCGATCCAGTCGTTGATGGCCTCCGCCTCCCCCGGGTCGCACGGCGGCGGCGGCGGCGGCAGCGCCGGCGCGCCGGCCGCCGCCCCCGCCCCCGCCGCCTGGCCCCGCTCCCCCGCCCCCTGCACTGCCTTCCGCCGTCCGCCCCGCCCGCGACCCCGGCCTCCCCCGCCCGTCTCCGCCTCCTCGGCCGCCAGCGCCGCCGCGATGGCCTCATCGTTCAGGGTCGCCTCGTCCGCGGGCGGCCCCGCGGGGTCCGGGTCCGCCGGGTCCGGCGCTTCCGACCTGACCCGCCCGTGCCCCTGCCCCTCATCCTCCTCCTCCAACTCCTCCTCCTTTACGCGTAGCTGCAAGCCGGCGTCGGAGTCCCGGTCAGGCTGGGGCGTGGGCGTGGGTGTGGGTGTGTGTGCCCGCGACCCGTTCGCGACGGGTCCAACTGTGGCCTGGGGCTCCAGGGGGGCCTTGATGGTGAGTCCCGAGGCTCCGCCGCCGGTGGCGGCGCCGGGGCCCGCCGCCGCCGCCGCCGCCGCCGCCGCGGTGTCCGCCGTCTCCGGGTCGTCGGGCTCCGGAGTGGCGTCCATGGCGGGGGTGGTGGTGGTGGTGGTGGCGCCCTCACCGCCGTCGCCGCCGCCGGGCCCCGTGCGGCAGTGCTTGAAGGCGCCACTCTCACGCACCGCTACGCGTGTGGAGGTATGGATGGGTGGATATGGATGGGTGGGTGTGGGTGTGGATGTGGGTGTTGGAGAGAACTGAGCCGCCTGGATGTGGGTGTGGGTAGGTGGTGATGGAGGCTGCCGGGGCAATGCGCGGGGAGGCGGCTGGGCCCCGGCAGCGGAGGGCCCCGAACCCTCTGCCCTGACCCATCCGCAAGCAGACCCACCCACCTTCAAAGATGTTCTTCCGGGTGTAGCAGTCCATGCCCCAGCAGTCCACCTCCATCACGTGCTCCCCGAGGACCAGCACCTTGCGGGACCGCACCGCGGCCGCCAGCTCCGACTCCTTGTGCTTGCTGCGGCAGGGAGGGCACGGCAGGGAGGCACGGCAGGGAGGCACGGCGGAGTTAAAAAGAAAAACGGCCCAGACAAACCCGGCACGGCAGGGAGGGATGATAGGAGGTTGGGGGAAGGGCAAAGCGGTGGACGCCAGCAGGCCCACAAGGGGTTATTCAGGAAATTGGGCCAACAAGGGAGGAGGGTGAGCAAGAAAAGGCGCGGCGGGGCAGCTAGTTCTGTAACCGTAACCGTTACAAGGTGGACCCGTATCCCGACCGGGTGTCGGAGTTGTCGGAGTTTGGCTGTCAACTACGCCGCGCCAGCAGTTCTCCAGGTCAATCCGGACGCGCAACAGCAGCTAGGGGTCCATACGTTCGGCCCCCCTCCCTGCCCCTGCCCCTGCCCCCCACCGCACCATTCATCCAACCCCAGCTCCTTGCTGTGCTCCAACGTGAAGTGCTCCGCCGCGCCGTCGCGCCGCTTGGTCTTGAGCTTGTGCTGCAGTACGGCACACTCCGAGGGGATGGTGCTGCGGATGGCGTACGATGTCAGCGTCTCGTAGTGCCTGTGGCACGTACGTACGTGCGGCAACGGTGCGCACGGCGACCGATGAGAGACGTCCGGGGGCGGCGGGTCTGTTTGAACCCAAGGACTGCGCAGTGGCTGCGGCGGTGCACGCCCGTGGGTCTATCCGGCAGGGTGCTGTTAGGGCAATGCGGTCCGGCGTTGTAGCGCGGATGACATCCAACTTGCCCCTCGTCAAGCCCGCAGAACGGTAGGTCGCCCGACGGTGATCAGATCAAAAAGGAAAGGCCTCATAGCGCCCGGGTGGCCTCAATATCACCCGGGCGATTGCGATTGCTCGGCCTGACGGCCAGCACCGCAGCCGAGCGGTGAGATCTTCCGGGACTGGCACCGCCGGGGGCCTGCGCCTGCGGGCTCCGACTCGAACAGGAGGCCCGAGCTCCCCCGAGGTGAAAGCCACCCCAACCCACACCGGTCTATTAGGCCCGACCCGACCCACCCACCCACTATCACCCACTATCACCCACTGTCACCCACTGTCACCCACTACCTCCCACTACCACCCACCCACCTGGGCGGGAACGGCACCTTGCGCCACTGGGACACCGCAAAGTAGGGCTCCCGGTTGTGCAGCACCGCCGCGGGCAGGGCCGCCCCCGGCACGTTCTCCGGGATGCCCCCCAGCTCGGGCGGCAGGCTCGCCAGGATGCCGGCCATCTGGTCCGCGTACTGCCTGGCGGCGGCCTGCGCAGCGGGGCGTACCCCGGACAGGACGGCACTGAGACTGGGAAATCACCAAACCCAGGAACGGGTGCGGCGGAGGTGGGCTGGGGTGCGGCAGGGTCCAGGAAATTGTGTAAAGACGTATTCCAACTGTGCTTGCCGCCGCTGCTGCTGCTGCTGCTGCTGCTGCTCCTGCTGCAAAGGTCCGGTGAAGGATAGCGCGAGGGCGGTGGGGCGGTCTGGCAGAGTCTGACTTGGGCGAAGAAGAAGCCCCTCCCATGTCCCATGTCCCACGTCCCAAGTATATTCGAATTGGCCGAAACGCGTTCTGCCTGCCCGGCATCAAGAGAGAGGTACCACGGCCTCAGCCGAGAGCTCCATTGCACTGTGGTTTCCCAGGGATACCCCGTGTACCCTTCCGGCGGGTTGGGAGGTGGGTTGGGGGCACTCCGGAAAGCACGAGCCTGGGCGGTGCGCGCGCAACCCACCTGCTTGACCGCGTCCACCCGCCGACGCACCACGTCATCGATCGCCTCCTGCAGGTCTGTGGGCGGACGTGGACCGCCCGCAGGTGCACATGACAGAAAGTGGAGTTAAAAAAACCTCCTGGGTTTTGGGGGTGAAAGGTCAGCAACAGGGAGATGATCTTGTTGCTGTTGTTGCTATTGTTGTTGCTGTTGTCGTTGCTGTTGTCGATAGGGGCCAACCGATCTCACGACCGCCAAGATCCCGGCTGTGCTGTCTCATGCAGCATGCCTTGCCCTCGTCCGAGAGATTCAGCGGCGGCCGCGACGGCGCATGTGCTTGCTGTGGCAGCCACGGCATGCAACGTCAACCGCATCTTCAAAACATGTCTACCAGTGTCCTCTTCATACGCCACCCGCCCACCCGCTAGGAAGGTCGCCTTCATCGCGTTGAGCTGCCGCAGCCGCCGGGGCTTGCCGCCGCCCACATCGCCGTTATCCAGCCCGTCCGCGGACCCGCCGCTGCTTCCCGTCCGCGCCAGGCCGCCGGGCTTCGCCGAGCCGTGCATCTCCGTCGAGATGGCCGTATCGATCGGGTCCTGCGCAGGCGCGGAGGTCCACCACACCACGAGGGGCACATGCTGACGGCCCTGGGAAGCGGAGAGGCATTCCTTCTCTCTCGATGCGCTGTTGCTTCCCGGGGCGGCATGGTCCTTGCCATCGTATCGCCGCTGAGCGCGCGCACACACAGCCTTGACCTTTCCTCTCAGCAGCGGCCGCTTTGATGACGGTCATAGCGAAACGACACCGAACGAAAGACAACATCTCCTGCGCCATTCCAGATGCCCCTCACGAAGCAGCTCTGAATGACCCAAACCAATGCCGGGTGCCCCCTGAACCCGAAAATGGCAGGCCGTAGGCTGTCATATTGCGCCATCAGCGCTTCGCCCTCCTGGCCCCCGACGCCCCTGAATATCGGCCCCCAGCCGCAGCCAGCGCAAACAATGTAGCCTATTTTAGCTCCTACTGCACCCCTCCCGACTCATTCCTCCCTGTGCTTGAATTTCAGCAACCTCAGGAAGGGACGCGAGCCCTGACATCCCTTGGGTTTCCAGGTAGCTTGTAATGGAGTACCCTTCCCCCCTCCTTGGATTCCCGCCCACCTGCAGGTCAGCGCACAAGTCCTCCACGATTCGGTAGGTGGCGTTCTCGAGCCGCAGGATGGGACCTGCGCAGGACGGCGGCGCGACACAGCGAGGGG
Organism: Eudorina sp. 2006-703-Eu-15; assembly: GCA_003117195.1. NCBI lineage: Eukaryota > Viridiplantae > Chlorophyta > Chlorophyceae > Chlamydomonadales > Volvocaceae > Eudorina > Eudorina sp. 2006-703-Eu-15. The sequence continues at coordinate 294,502 of BDSI01000046.1, forward strand.
CGGGGGATTGCGCGGTTATCGGTTTGTTGCCCTTTGGGGGTTTCGCTGTGTTTGCTATTGACAAAGGGGGGTTGCGCGGATGGGTGGGGATGTGGGTGTGGGTGATCGTTGTGAGGGGGTGCCGCCAACAGGAAGGGATGAGGGATCGACGCAAGGCGGCTTGCGCGGGACCTCCAGCCACACGCAACGCGATGTCGCGGCCCCGACAACCCAGAGCCCGTGAGATAGATCGGTCCGCCCCAGCAGACGAGGTGCTGTCCTGTAGTCACCAGCGACGTACCCCATCCTGCGCTGCCGCACCGCTCCACTCACACGCACGGTGTCCTGCCCGGCCCTCCCTGCGCCTGTTCTCAAGATACCCAAATCGGCAAATCGTCCTCGCCCCATCCGCCTTCACCGGACCTTTGCTCTCTGGCAGCAGCAGCAGCAGCAGCGCAGTATGCACGCGTCTATACCAATTTCCAGTACATCCATCCGCATTGGGCTCGAATCGCTCTATTTTAATCTACTGTCAAAGTTAAGCCAGCGACACGCGGCCGGCATCAAGCCGCCGTCCCGCGCCGCCCCCCCCCCCGGACTCCGCCGCCCGTGTCTCGGCTGTGACTCACCGCTCCAGTCCAACCCGTACTCCAGGGGCACCAGCTGCCGCAGCTGCGCCTCCAGCTTGCGAGCGATCTGCCGGACGACCTACGGCAGAACATCAACCAGCACGGCATCAACCAGCAGAGCGCACCGCGCCGTCACCGCTCTTGCTTTTGTGTAGTTGTCGCGCTCATGCCTGGCCGCTGGCCGCGGGACCATGAAGCCCAACGGGGTCCGCGGGGCACGACCGCCACACGGGGCAGCGGGGCGCCTGGCACGCTTGGCCCTGTTTCACCAGAGATCTCAACTCAAGAAGGGTTGTTCGTTCCAGAATAAGTCTGTCCTTCTTTGGTTTGGTTTGGTTTGGTTTTGTTCTCCTGTTTGATTCACACAGCGGGCCGGCGACGCGCAGGGGCTCGCTGGCAGACCGGCCGACGCCGATTCCCGCAACGTATCCCCCGGATGCAGCCAGTCTCCCTCGCAGGCGGCTTGTCCTCGGTGGCCTCAGCACCTCCGCTCTTGCCGTCCCTTTGCCATCACATCCAGGGAGGCAACACCGGCGCGGTGTCTCACGGGCCGCGTAGGGCGTCCGCGCGTGTTTGCCTCAATCAAGCAACCAACGCAGCGCATCAGCATCATCATCATCATCATCAGCAGCAGCAGCAGCACCGACAGACCCACCCACCCACCGGGCCCATGTCGTCGCGCTGCTTGACGTCGGGCTCCAAAATCATCATCAGGAACCGCCGCACGTCCTCCTGCAGAGCACCATCAGGGGGCACCAGCAGTACATCAGCACCGGCGGCACCAGCAGTATCAGCGCGCGACCCAAATCGCCAAGGGTCGGCCGAATAAATACATGTTTATTTATTTTATATTTATGTGCATATTATGAATACTCATATGAGCGGAGTGCAATCGCTACACGAGCACGCACAGCGAGCAGCACCGCGCGAGGGACGTCTCACGGGGCGCCTCCCTGGAGGCTGGGCATGGATAGATCCCTTTTGAGATCCCTCCCTCGGACCCAGGCCGCGCGGGGCGGCCCCGCCCCCCCCAGGTGCGGTCCGACACCCCAGGGCTGCGCGGCCGGCACTCGGTGGGCCGACCTAGCAGCTCATCACCCAACCTCATCGCCACACAGGCATATCATGCTCGCAAGCAAGGCCGAGACCGCAGCGGCCCCGCCGGCCGTCCATTGACGCGTGAAGGCGCTCAAGCGGGGCGAGAAAATGAGGAGGCGAAGCCGCTAAACTGGGGGGCCCCGGGAGAGTATGAGGGTGACAATATGGCCGCCGTGCACCCGCGGGGGGGTCGGCCCACGGACCTGGGGTGGCAGGCGCAGGCGGCCCTGCACCTCTGGCCCCCGCCCGTGACCCCCCTCGAGATGCCCGTTGGACTCCAGGGAGACCCCCCCAGGGGGAACAAACCCCAGGGGGGAACAGTGCACACGAGCAGCGTGTGTACATGATTCCCCTCGATGCAGGCATCCTGCCTTTTGCAGCGACGACCAGCGCCTGTGTGCATGCTTTAAGCCTCAGACGTGGCACGCGCTGTAGCGCTGTACCTGGGACTCCTTGGGGAAGAACTTGCTTCCTTTCCCGGGTGCAATAGCGCCGGCCTTCGTGGCGGCTGCGGCTGCGGCGCCGCCGCCGCCCAGGGCTGTGGTGGCCGACGCGCCAGGTCCTGCGGGCGGGCGGCCCCGCTTGCGCGCCTGCGCGCCGGTTGACGCCGCCGCCGCCGCTGCCGCTGCCGCGGCGGCAGCAGAGCTGTCCGGCGGCAGCAGCCCCGTCGCCGCCGTCGCGCCGACAGGCCCGGACAGGCCCACGGCTGCCCCGCCCGCTAGCGCTTGCACGCCACCGGGGACGTAAGGCATGGGTTGCATGCCCTGCAGGCCGTGGAGTCCCTGCAGCCCGGCCGTCATGTTGAGGCTGTTCGCAGTTGCGGCCGTGTAGTAGTAGGCAAGGGCGGCTTGCATGCTGGCGGCTTGCATGGCCGCGGGCACGGTGGGATTTGAGAGCGCGGCTGCTGGGGGTGCACCAAACAACCCGCCGCTGTAAGGGAGGGCTGTCGCCTCGCCGAGCGCCGGCACTCCGCGATAGTATCCGCAGCCCGCGTTTGGGGCCGCGGTGGGGCCGGTGGCGGCATTCAATGCGGCGGTGTTGGCGCCAGCGCCTATATACTGTGCGTAGCCGCTGTAGCCCGCAGCACCGTTGCCCGCACTGTGGCCCGCACCACGTCCCGGCCTAACGTCCCGCCGCTTCGCCGCACGACGCGAAGCTAGCCCCTCGGCCTCCCAATCTCCATCCTCCTCATCCATGGCTGTCGCCACGATTACGTCGGCCGCGGCCGCCGCGGCCGCCCGGCGTGGTCTCCCGCGCGACCCTACCAAACCAAGGGGGTAGTGAGTTTGTTGTGGACTTGAAGCTCTATAACTACCCCGTCAGGCCCACCTGCCATGTTCTCCATCACCGGTTGGTCCTGATTGGAGGCGTCGCCATAGTTTTGTGCCGCTGCTCGACGGAAGTCCGCCATTCTCCGCGCGCGGGAACTTGTCACAACGCGTTGTTATCGTACGTTAAGCCAGTTTAGATCCACCTAATGACATGAAGGTGCGATGACGACGTTTTGATCTGCAAAAGGTCGGCGCTTTCCCAACAGCAACACTTTCAATGGTACCGGCACGTATGCCATGGGCGCTTTGCCAGCATGGCTGCGACGCATTATAATTACAATTGTACGTACGCATGCAACAGAGTTATCAACGGGATGAATGTCGGGTTTTGTACAACCAGGTGCTGTTCAACCGAGTCGTCCATGGGCCCTTGCCTCATCTCGGCTTCTACCCAACTTCTTGATTTGTAAAGCTCAATAATATTATAAATAAACATGCATTTTCTGCCGACAGCTGTTCACTGCAACTGTCACTCGAGCCGGCAATAATTTGCTGAACGGTGTGTACTCGTCATTACATCCATGGGACGCAATCGCGGAAAAGGAGACAAGCGTAGTAAAGGCGAAAAAGGTGACGCCAAAGAAGAGGCCGGAAAGGACAAAAAGCCCAGCGTTTTCGAGCGTCTGTCTACCCGTCGTGATGGTACGCTAAATTGTTAAAAGTCTTTCTCTGTTTAACTAGTGGGATTTGAACAGGACTGTTCACTGTTCGACGCTGCACTGACCTTGGTCGGTCCTTGCTGTTGTCATTCCAGAGCAAGCCGGTGACGATCGGACAGCGGGGTCGAGGTGAGTATAGCGGGCCTTACGATCCGCGCCGTTCTCTATGTGGGTCTGTGGGACCGCGTGGTTGGCACCTGCACTTGCAGGGAGGAGGTCCGACCTCGAGAACGAGACAGCAAACCAGAGGCTGAGGCGAGCAGCAAGCGGCGAGGGGAGTCCTCAGACAAGGACGCTGACCGACGTAAGTTGCTTTGGGGCCCCAACTCAATCGTGGGCATAGCCGCCGTACCAGGGCCTTTAAACTGCTGCATTGATCCCCCTCCTCAATCGCCATCCCTCCTCAACCAATTTCCTATACCCCCTCATTCGCCATCCCTTGCGGCTGGGGACGGTAACCGGCGATACCGGCATCACCAGCCCGCAAGCGGCCCGCAATCGTGTGGCAGCCCTCTTCGGCCCGGGCGGAGGACCCGCAAGACAAGCCAGCCGCCAAGGAGCGCGAGCCGGCGGGGAAGGACGGCTCGGCCAGGGAGCCGCCTCCGGTGAAGGAATCCTCGGCGGGTCCATCGGACAGGGGCCCGCTCGACCGGGGCAGAGGTGGCGTGGAAGACGTCTCCGACCGGAAGGACAGGGACAAGGACAGGGACAGGTGATCCCCGCGCGGCTCGTCGAGCCGGACCGCGTCATGTCTGTCTGTCTGGCGGCTGCGGTTCAGTTCGCGGAGGGGTGTGCGGCGGGGATGAGAAGAGGGCACGGGACATGCACACGGCGTGCGGGGACCAACACCCCCGGGGGAGGTTGTCCCCCGGATGTCGCCCGCGATCCCTTGGGCTGGGAGGGGTGGATGCGCGGGGAGGCGTTGTTGTGGGATGATACGCCGTGGAAGGGGGCTTGTACTCCCGTCACCCCCGAATGCCGGGCGTGCCCGGGTTCGTTCGTGTCTGGGTTTCTATCTTCTTTTCATTTTAACCTCCCGATAACCCTCTTTCCCCAACAGGGGGGGATGACCGTTCGTGTCTGTTCGGAGAGCAGAACAACTCCATCCCGCCCGGTTGTGGAAAGAGCGAAGAGCGTGCTACCCTGGACACCTATCAATCCCCGTCTGCTTACCGTTGCCTATCCGTGCCCGGTTACCCCAACCACCACCACCACGACACCCGCAGTCGGCGGGAGGCGCGCTCGGAGCGGGCCGACAAACCGTCTCGCGACAAGGAGGTGGACTCCGACCGGACGGCGGATAAGGAGCGCGGCAGGGAGGAGGAGCGCGGGGGGAAGTCGGGCCTGGCGAGCAGCAGCGGGCGAGACGGCCAGGATCGGTACCCCAGCAGCCGCGAGCAGCGCGACAAACCGGAGAAGGGTGATAAGGAGAAGGATAGGGAGAAGGAGAAGGACAGGGAGCGGGGCCGGGGCGAGAGAGGCGGCGGTGGCAAGGACAAGGGCAAGGTGGACGGGGACAGTGGGCCTTCCTCCCGGCGCGAGGTGGACAAGGAGAGGGAGCGGGAGAAGGAGCACGAGGAGCGGTCCAGCAGTCGCCACGACCGCGACCGGGACCGGGACAGCAAGGTGGGGGTGTAGGAAGGTAGCAAGGTGGGGGGCTTGTTGAACAGAGGACACGTCCGGGGCGGCCCCGGGGCGGGGCTGGGCCGCTGTGTCTCCCGGGGTCGCGGGGTGCGGTGCTGTGGGTCGTGGCCGCGTCGGAGTTGGGGTCGGGGCTGGTCAGGTCAGAGGCAGGCGATTGCTGGTTCTGGGTTGTGGTTGTGGCGGTTTCAGGGTCCAAGGAGTAGGGCGAGCGTTGAGGCAGGGGGGGCAGTCGGGGCTTTGGCGGGGCGGGCAACATCGGCCAGGGTCTGCTACACAGAGTGCCGACCCCCGGGTGCTTCAGCTTTCGCTATGAAGCCGTGTAGCTACTGCTGATTCGGTGGTGGTTAGAGCGCACCTAACGAACGAACGAACGCCCTCGGTTGGGGCCGTTGGGCTGCGCGGTGCAATAGTGTGATCAAACGAGAGGCCACCCACCCACGTCGGTGGCCCTGACCGTCGGTGCCCCCGGGTGCTCGCCGCCCTCGTGCCGCCGCCCCGCAGGAGCGCGAGGAACGGAGCGCACGGGATACCAAGGAGGTGAGTCCCGCGAGGGGGCCGCGGGGGATGCGAGGGGACCGCGCGGCGCGCCCTGCCCTGAAGGGCCCCGCGGGGGTAAAACCCGCGATCGGGGATTTGTGTGCGGTGGGAGGACGTCCGTGTGCGGCCATGCGCCATCATGGTGTGGCCGCCGCGCGGCTCCATTTCAAATCCGCGCCGTCCTGCCCAAACGATTGCTTTCTTCGTGTGTTGGCGTACCATAGGGCCGCGTGTTCGTCTCGGTCTCCTATGCCCGTACATTCGGGTGTACGGGCGAGGGCCTTCGGTGAGCTTCCATGGGGGTGAAGGCGGCGGCCGCCGCGTTGGGCGTCCAAGAGATTGGCTTTGGAGGACAACCCGGGGACTTCGCATGTGTGACTAGATATTTAATTATATACGCGTATCTTTCTGTCCACACCGGCACATATACTCGCTTCTCGCGGCTCAGTTATCTTGTATACATGTATATATGCATATATGTATCCTGTATGTACACGTGAAAATTCCCTCCACTTGGCCAGATCTGTTGGGTGCCTCTTGCATGGCGGCCTCGGGGCTTTGGGAGCTGGCGTGCACACCGCCTCTGGCCTCGCCGGCCTCCCTCTCCATGTAGTCCATGAAGGGCGCCCTCACCCGCACCCGCCTCCTCATCCTCATCGCCCGCCCGCCGCCCGCCTTTCACCCTTGCGTAAAACCAACCAACCCAGGCTGAGCGCCAGCGGGGGCGAGACCGGGACAGGTGAGACCCGTGGGTCGGTGGAAGGTAGGTGGCAGCTGGGGGTGCGTGGGGAGTGCCAGCCGCCGGCGATAGACTTGCATGCCAGGTTGGGGGAGTTCGCGTGCGGGGCATTCGCGCGGCGCGCTCTAGGGAGGGGTCCCCTAGCGGAGCTGCGGCGGCCCTACCGGGGGAAGGGGCAGGGCGGCGTCGGGAGGCAGAGCGGTGCAGCGCGGTTCGTGGCGCACAACCAGAGGGGAGGGAATCGCGCGCGCGAGCCCCCGTCCCAACCAACTAACCAAATAACTAACCAGCCACGATGCGCCTGCAGCCTGCCGATTCCGCACCGGCGTAATGTCAGGCGGCGTGTACATGTCAAGCGGGGCTGCTGCTGGGGGAGGGGCGCTGCTGCTGGGGGACCGAAAGGAGCGGTGTGCATCTTCATTGCGGAGTGGCGTCCTGTCGGAATCTCAGCCGGGGCCCCATGCCGCATCGTGGATCCCCGCTGCCGTGGTGTCATGCCTCGTGATGTGTTTGTCGTTGACCCGCCACACACAGGAGGAGCGATTATGACAAGCCGGATCGAGATGCGGACATGCCGTTGCGGGAGCGGGTGCTGGAGATGCCCGGTGGGTGGGTGGGAGATGATTGGGGAGTTGGCAGGGGCGACGGAGATGAGTGGGGTATATTTTTTTGAAATTGGTAGGAACAAATGGTAGATGAGTGGGGAGTTGGTAGGTGTTCAGGACCTCAAGGAAAGGTACGCTCCCGCGGCAGGGAGTGGGCGAAGGGGGGGAGTGGGCGAAGGGGGGAAGTGGGCGAAGGGGGGGAGTGGGCGAAGATGGGGAATGGGCGAAAGGGGGGAGCAGGCGATGGGTTTTGAGGCGGCGGTGATGGTGCCTGCATGGACGTCGTCCTGGGGCGCTGGTGCCGCTGGGCCGGGGAGGTGGTTGCGCCCCCGCGGTAGCAGCTGCTAGCTGGCTGGCTGGCTGCGGCCGCTGTCGCTGTCGCTGCTGTTGCTCATGAATCGCACACGCATGCCCCCCCCGCGGCATCATCCCTCCCGCGGGGCTCATTCCACCGTTTCGCGAAACCCCCCAATGCGCACCCTCCCGTCCCCGTCCGGTGACCCTCACTTTCTGTACCTGGTTGGTTGGCTAGTTGGTTGACTAGTTGGTTGGCTACTTGGTTGGTCGGTTGCGGTACGCGCGCGTCACCCCGCTCCGCTCCCGCCCCCCACGCCCTCCACCGTACCGCGCTTCGGCTGCCGCAGACATCCCGATGCCGCCCATCAGCATGGAGCCGGGGGGCATGGGCCTGCTGCCCGTCCAGGGGATGCCCCCCCTCATCATGCCCACGATCACGCGCCCGCCGCCGCCGGTGTCGTCGTCGGCAGCGTCGGGCAGCGTCGCGCCGGTGCTCGCAGCGGCGCGGGAGCCGCGCGGCTTTGGGGGCCCGTCGCCGCCACCGCCGCCACCGCCACGACAGCAACAGCAGCAGCTGCTGCTGCATCAGGAGGGCCTTGGGTTTGGCCAGGGGCAGGGACCGGACGCGCACCACGGCGGGGGCGGCGGAGGCGGAGGGCGCGAGTCGAGCGATCGTGCCCTGGGGCATGACGCGACGGGAGGAGGTATGGGCGGCGGCGGCGGTCTGCACCATGCGGAGCTGGGTGGCGGGGGCGGAGGAGGCGGCGGCGGCGCAGCGGCGGCGGCGGGTGGCGGCGGCGGCGGCAACTTCCGGGCGCCGTACGGACCCAGGGTGCCGGTACCGGTCAGAGGCGGCTTCGAGGACAGCCGGGGTGAGTGGGCGGAGTAGCCTTGGTGGTCGCTGGCCACGGCTGCCGGGGGCAACGCTGGAGCGGGCGGGCGGGCGGGTGGCAGGGTCTGGAGGTTTGGTCTGGTCGTGGGCTGTGTGGATGGGGGGATGGATGGACGGACGGACGGACCGCGCGGCCGGCTCCCCACCACGGGCCGCACTGCCGGCGTCTGCTGTTATTCAGAACTCTGTCGCTTCAGCGTCCTGCAGTATGAAACGGGCGAGACGTCACGTGGCGCGGCGCAGGGGGGGAGGGCGCCCGTGCGTTGCCCCCGTCCTCCCCTCATGCCGAGACGTCGCCGCGCGGCCCCGTGCCCGCCCGCGCCGGACCGCCCTCCCTGACCCAGCAGGTCTGATCACTGGCAGTGCAGCCCGGCGCTCCCGCACGGGCTGTTGGGGCTACGCCTGAGCTGGGCTTGCCTGCCTTTCATACCCTCTGCCCTGCATCTCGCGCCCGCCCGCTCAATCGACGTCTCCCGCGACCGCCGCCCATCCACTTCGCACGCCGCGCCACCGCTCCTTTCCGTACATCCTTGACTCCCAACTCCTCATATTACCCCCACCCACCGAGTCTTTATCGGATATTTGCTCTGGCAGCAGCTCAGTAAAATTATCTCTACCAATTTCCTATGCCCCCTGCCCTCCCCCCACCCCCGCGCGCGCGACCGCCCCTCCTGGTTGCGACGGTTGGACGGACCTCGCAGGCCGCGGCGGTCCGCGCTTCCTCGGCGACCAGCCGTCCGACCACCGGGCCCCGCAGAGCGCAGTCGCGCCGCTCGGCGTCCAGGCGGCGCCCACCTTCGCGCCCGACCCCACCACCACCTACCTGGACGGCGGCGGCGGCGGGGGCGGCGGCGGCGTGCCCCTTCGGGGCCCCGCGGGCGCCATGCAGGCGGGCAACCGGCCCATGGCCAAAGACCCGGGCGTTGGCGGCGGCGGCGGTCCGCTTATGATGCCCCCCATTATGGACATGGGGGCCTTGGGTGGCGGTGGCGGTGGGGTCATGAACGCAGTTCTGCCCCACCCGCAGCACCAGCCAATGCATCACCACCAACAACAGCAGCAGCACCAGCAGCACCAACAGCACCAACAGCACCAGCAGCAGCACCCCAGGATGATGAGCGCCATGGCTGCCGGCGGGGGCCCCGGCGGCGGCACCGCGATGCTGTCCGACGGCGCGGGCATGGTGGCGGAGGGCTTGATGGCGGGGCCGGCGGACGGCAGCGGCCCGCGGCGGGGTCAGCAGCATGTGGGGATGCAGCAGCAGCACCACCGGGGCGGCGAGCAGACCGCGATGCAGCAGATGCAGATGCAGACGGGCGTGCCGGGCTCGTACGCCGCCGCGGGACCTTTGGGCGGCGGCGGCGGCGGGGGCGTGCAGCAGGCGCAGGCGCAGCCGCCGCCCCCGCCGGCCCCTGTAGATCCGATGCTGGTAAGGGCACCGCGGCGGGGTCCGAATGGCGGGGGGTGGGGACATTTTGGAAGGGAAGGGCTGCGCATGCCCGCCGCGTTTGCTGCGCGACACGGTCTGGGGCTGGGAGGTTTACCACCTGCGCCCTGAAACGCCGTGCGTGGCGTCTGTCGGGGGGCCGAGCCCGCCTCCCCGCCGAGGCGCCTCTCCTCCTCCGGGCCGGGTGTGACGACGGTCCGCCCCACGTCGACGCCGCCCCGTCCAAGGGCCACGGTTAGAACCCGATGAGTGTGGGGAGTTGCTAATGGTGCCGATGTCCGGCATAGGAAGATGGGATGTCCCCCGCTCCGTCCCGGGTCCGTGCTCTGGCAGTCGGCAGTCAGCACAAGTTTATCGTTGCCTGCCCACTTCCGTAACCTCCGCTCCGCCCCGGTGCCTCCTGCGCGGCGCATGGCCCTCGTCGCCCTCCCTCCCTCCCTTCCCCTTTCACACACACAGCAACTCCGCCGGCGCCGCGAGTACTGCCGGCAGCGGGCGCAGCTGGAGGAGGTCATGGCCTGCTCCCATGTGGTGGGGGCCGAGGCCTACAGCGAGATGGAGAAGGTGAGGGGGTTATACATGAAAGAAATAAAAAACCCAGTAAGGGAGGAGAGAGAGAGGGTAAGGGATTGAAGGGTCGCCTCTCCAGCTGACCTGGCGGTGGTAGTGGCGGTGGTGGTGTGTGGTCGTGGTGGTGCTGGTGGTGGTAGCAGTGGTCCTTCGACACCACACTCGGGCGGGGCCTTCTCCCCTGCACCAACGACGCGAACTGCATCATCCTCTTGCCACTGATTGAGTCTTAACGATGCCCAGAAGCCCTCACCACCCACCGCTCGCTTCCTCTCCATTCACCCCCAACCATCCTACATCGGTTCACCCAACCATCCATTCACCCATTCATCCGCCCGCCCGCCCGCCCGCCCGCCAGACTCTCAAGCGCCTCGGCGCCGAGATCGCGTCGCTGCCACTGGAGCTCTACCCCAGCGCCGCCACGGAGCCCCGCCGCGCGGGCCTGGCGGCGCCCCACGCTGCCGCCGGCCCCGCCACCGCGTCCGGCCGCATGCGGTCCTTCGCCATGGCCGAGCTGCTGCTGGACGACACCTACTGGTCGTCCGCGCACATGGCGGCCACCCTGGCGGCCGCCGCGGCGCCCGGGGGCCCGCCCCGGTGCGGCCTCAGTCTGGGCAACGAGGTGCACCTGGAGGCGCACCTGGCGGGGCTGCAGTCGGGCAGGCTGCCGTCGCTGGTGAGCAGATGGCGTGGCGATGGGAAAAGGGAAAGGGTCGATGCAGCGAGGGGGCGGGACAAGAGCGGGCAGGGATGGGCGGACGGAGGGACGGACGGAGGGGCACGGCGACCAAGGCGTGCTGTCTGCGCATTGGGGCGCACAGCGTAGATGGGATGGAGATGAGAGGCGAATCGATGCGATGGCGACATGGCCGATTCTCGTTCCAAAGTTGTCGGTCAGTGTACCGACGTGGTCAAAATAGGTGGCAAGGCAGCAAGCACGGTCATGGTGGCACGCTGTATGTGGTAGCACACATTGGATCTGCGGGTGCTTGTATGCATGTAGCTACGGCGTCCCGTTGCCTGTTCCTGCTCTCACTCGACGCCTGTCTCTTGTCTTGACGCAAGCCACACGGAACACACTGCGCACAGAGGCGCACACGCACCGCGCTTCACGCCTAGCACTCCCTGACCAGCGCCTGCAACCAACCTTTTTTTGGTGTACGGTGTACGATATCCCCGTGTCGTACAGGACGCCTGTACGTCGATGCCGTGGTGCCGCTCGGGCAAGGGCGGGATGTTCCTGTTGACGGAGGCGCAGCAGGCGCAGGGCATGTTCTGAGGAGCGACCATTCCGGAGGCCGCAACCCGCGGAGCGTACTGCGCACCGGGTTGATATGGGTTTAGGGGCAGTGAAGCTGCCCAGGGCTGGTGGGGATTCGCCGTGGGCCTGGTTTGGGGAGGGGGGCCGGGTACCGATTGGGCATGTGCTTCGTTACAGTCAGAGCTTCCTGTCGCGCCTGCGGCTGCTGCTGCTGCGGCGGCGGCTGCGGCGGCGGCGGCGGCGTGGCCGCACGTCAAGCTCGTGTGGGCGGCGAGATGGGAAGCGCGTGCCGCTCCGAGCGGCCCTGCTGGCGATCTGCTCCGGGCGCTGCGGCCTCTCCGCGGAGCGGCCTTGGCGGAGGCCGGAGAGGGCCGTACAACGATAGCGGCACGTCGCAGTACCAGTGCGCGGAGGGGAGCGGAGGTCAGGTGGCACATGGCGGGAGGGTGGGTGTTGAGTGGGGCGTCGGCGCCACACGGGGCTTGGTGGCGCCTGGCCCCCTGGGGCGATCCACTGCGAGTGTGTGTTTTGTGCCGTCGGTGTACGGCGACTGTTGGACAGTCGTTGCGGCGGGGTTGAGGAGGGCCGGAGGGCCCGGCCGTCCTGCCGCTGTAGTCCGTCGGTGCACAATGCATTCGAGCGGTTGAAACGGTCCTGGGATAGGGCCCCAGGGACCTTCGTTCGAGGTACAAGCTCCAGCCCCCCTTCCCCGCGCTTCGGAGCATTCGAAAGTGCTGCAGAGACGGGGCTCAGGCGGAGCGTCTCGTTCTCTCTAGGGTGTGTTTAGTTTTTCAATTTTTGAATTTGCGCGGGGTTGCGCGCGCCGCGTGACTTTGTTGCCAGCGAGACCTGATGTGGTCGTACGGTGGACATGTGGGCGGTGGAGCTGGCTGGGCTCGGTCGGCTCGGTGTTCAGCTGAGGCAGGGGTTCGGCCTTAGATGGGGATGGTGGAGAGTCGACGTGGTCTCCGTCGACACCCCAACATGCACCTTGGAATCAGATCATTGTTGATGTGAAGCACCGGAAGTTTGTTAAGGTCTGGAAGCTGAAAGCATTCAATCGGGGGCCCCGAATGTAACACATGCTGCGGCTGTCAGGGACTGTCACCGGCTAAGCATCGCACATCGCACACAGCAGGACACCGTGACCAGCGTGCAGCCCGTACCAACACGGAATTTGTTTTTTTGATAATATTACATAAAATATGCGTCGCAACTGCATGACAGCTTGCGCGTGTTTCGTTGGTGCCGCTGACCTCGGATCACGTCAGGCGCCGTCCGTACGGCCCTCATATCCGCGCAACTTACCACCACCGCGTGACCCCACGCATTTACCCTCGCAAAATATATTTCTCTAATGTACTCGCAGCGCGAACGGCACAGCGCGATTCCGTGCTGTAAGGATTAGTCAGGGTTAGTCGCGGCGCAGGAATGTCTACGAAAACCGACATTGTGGCTACATGGTTTCAGAAAGCTGCTCTGTTCGCGCTCTGTTTTATTTGTCGGTTGTCCCGCGCAGCAACGATTCCGCCCACCGCAGGATATTGCCGTTCGATCATTCGTCAGGACTCGTCCATCCGCGATGCGGTTGCACCCAACATTGTATGAAAAGAATACGAAGTCAGGACACACGTCCGTATGGTTGAGATTACTTCATTTGTTTCGCTTGTGCCAAGGGACAAAAGTTAGAGCTGTATGCCTGTACCCCAGCGGTCACGAATCGAGGTCGCTTGTTCAATTCAAGCTAGGCAAGCCTGGACAGGGACAGACCCCGTTTGCAAGGCCGATCCTGGCAGGAACTTGAGTATTGACATTCGTACCCTAGGCTTCATAAATTTAAATAGACTTGGAGCTTTTTCCCAGTGACTCGATTACTCGGGGATCCTCACGGCAGACAACCTACGCAGGCCGTCATACAGGGCCGGAACTGTTGCCATTTACACGCTCACATACGAACCCAAAAGAAGCGATGTGCAGCAAACGCATCCGTCCGTTTGCCGGCGCGGCGCAGCGGAACGCCCCCCACAACTCCGGCGGGCGCGGGCTGGCGGCTGGCCTGGCCAGGCGTCATCGCGCCCAAACCCCTCACGGTCGAGCGCGCATTCGCACCGTTGCACCCACCATCGCCCCCTCGGCAACTAGCACGAACCAGCCCACAGACAGACCCTGATAGACAAGCTTGCCTTCGTGGCCAGCTCCTGGTGTCAGGCCACCCTCATTCGACCTTGCTTGTACGACCCCGATTCACCGCTGAGCATCCTTAGGCGCCTGGACGGGGCAGCTTCCTGGTAGTTCGGGTCCAGGGGGGGGGTTCGTTGTGCTCGGGGTGCCCGCCGCGTGCGCACTGCGCAGGCGCGGCGCTACGGGGCGGCCCTTCGCAATGTGTGACCAGGAGTTTTCGGCGGTCACCTAGGGTGACACATCGGGGGAAGGATGCACCGTAAACTGGCTCTCATTCAAACCCATTCAGCTCGTGTAGGCCGACCATGGTCTCCTGGTCCGAAGACTCCACGCAAGCCCACCTGCCCACGGTGGACAGGAATGGTGGGTACGAATACCAGCTATGGCTCCCCCCAAAGACGTGGGCACCTTCGGTGCATGCTCCTCCTCTCGGCTCCTCTCAAACGGGAGCGTCCTCATAGCTTGGGGCGGGTGCCGTACTTCGAAGTTACAGTAAGGTATTTTTTGAGACCCAAGCGTCTGACCCCACCAAAAAGTGCAGGCAGCCCCCCGGGTGGTTCGAGGGGGGAGCCCGCCCGACCCAAACCAGCTGCAAACGTCAGCGGTCATCCTCCGTCATCCCTCTGTGTTCTCCTGCAGAGGGAAGGCGGAGTGCGTGATACCGTGTGCAAGCCGGAGCTGCACGGGGCTGAAATGCCGGCGGACGCCCGTCAAGGGAGACGGCGATGCGACAGTGGTCACTCACTCACACACACACTGTGGACTACGCCAGAGGAGTGCTTCGGCGGTCTCCCGAATGGGGCGGGTTAGCGCCCCCGGCCAGCGTCGGCGCGGCAGATATGTAACGATTCACACACACACACACACACACACACACACACACACACACACACACACACACACACACACACACACACACACACACACACACACACACACACACACACACAACACACACACACACCTGGGATCGGGCGGGCGGGCGGGTTGCAATTCTAAACACACACACACACACACACACACACACACACACACACACACACACACACGCACAAGGGCGGCTTATGAAGTACAAAGCCAAGGGGAAGTGAGGACACCACACAGCGGCGCTGACGCCGGATGCACCGATGGCCCGCGGGGTCCACTGTCACGTGACTGGCTCAAGGCGGCGCCGCGCATCACCCGGGTGGGCATGCGATCCGTTCCACGCGGGCCGTGACGGGCAGTCGAACCCTCCACGCCCCATTTCGTGGTGTGGATTGAGCTCTAACCGGTCGGAAACAAGCGCCCCTAGCCATGGTCTTGCCATGATCTGGCCACGCATGGCTCCTCGCGGCCCCGGCAACGCAGTCCGGTGGCCGGGCCCATTTGTGAGGCTGCTCGCGGGCCGTTGGGCTGTTGGCGAATCGGCGCTGTCATGTACGGCGTGCCCGCGCCCGGCGTGTGTTCCGTACGGGGCGCTTATCAGTGCGGGATTGAGGCCCCATTGTGAATGGCCCCCATCGGGACTGCCGATGTGGCCTGAAGAGGGGCGAGTCGCGATCGGTGCGCTCTTCGCGGCTTTACATGTCTAGTTTGCGGTTTCATGTTAACCGCCTCCAGATCCCCTCCATGGGCAGCAATGCAGTAGGATCTCAGCGAGTGCAATAAACCACCGTTCAATCAAGCACGTACATCTTGCCAACATCTGAATTAATGCCGGCCCGGCCAGACGGAGTGCGCGATGTGCCAGCGCAGCGGTGCCTCGCAAGGAAAACGTCACCTCGGAACTTTAGTCGAGGAAGGAATAAATCCCAATCCAGCTTTACCCGGAAAGGATCTTCCTAGCGCAGTACATGAGGAAAGACAGGGCGCCAGGTACCCGTACGGGTACATTGAATTGCCGCTCTCGCAAGCGTACGCCTACATGACCTCGGTTTTGTAAATCGAGAGACTATCGGGCCATCGAGCTGAAAGCGTATGCCCACGATATGGCCTGCCGTTTCCACACCAGGATTGTACGACCTTCACAACGATCGGAAACCCAACAGTCAAGCGCCGCATGGAGTGTTTGCGCGCCCAGGCGTCGAGCAAAATTCAAACAGTCGAGGCCTGCAACGTCGTAGCAGTAATTATTTTTACGCTTTGCATATAGAATCGGTTTTATATTCCCCGGATTGAGATTAAGCGGTTGCTTTCGGCCTGGTGCCAGCCGTCGCAAGCTGAGGTGCATGGCTGAACATTCCCGCTTCCCAGCGGCAAAAAAGTGCTTCCGATCCTGTTTAATTTCCGTGACAATTTGAACAGTGCTCGACAACCGTGGACCTGAATGGTAGTGTAGGCTTTAGGGCAATAGCGCTTACATTAGATCTATTAGGGTACTGATAAAAAAATAATACAAATCAATCAGAATAAACAGATAAATTATTAGAACACGATCAGTAACAAACAACCCAAGCCACCAATGAAAACTGACGCCGGAGTAAGCGGTGCAGGCACGCGAAGGGGCGCCGGGTCCGACGCTTATTCAACCGTTCTTACAAATTAAGATGAGGCGCGAAAGTCAACGGACCAAGTTTTCTGATCGCCACCATCGCCATAACCAAACCCGGGCGGGAAAGCCAGAAACGTTAAACGCTGTGCTTGCACTGGCGCTGCACGGGTGCCGTTGGGGTGCGAGGCAACAGCGCACGGCAGCGCGCTCCGTCTCGTGCGCATGCGGTTGGGCACACGTGTGAGCTTTTGGCCTTTCACCTGCTCCTGCAGTGCCGCTGCAGGGATGCGTGGCGGCGTGAGGTGGGGGAAAGGGCGGCGGCTTTTTCAAACCAGCCAATGCCGGTAAAACAACCACCGACGCCCGTTCGCCCTAGAAACCGGACGGTGGTGTCAGTGCCCCGCCTGATGCGTGATGCCGCCAGAGCTCCGCTAGTCCCGCCCTTGCAGCGTTTGCTCGGTCGGTCCGAAGCACAGAAGCTCCGAAGACGTATCCTGACCTGCGTGTTACGTCCTTGAACGTGCAATAGCAAAAACGCTTGCCTCCTGGGAATGAGGCTCGGCAAGGTTATCGGCTATGGTTTCGTGCGGTAGCCGGAGATGCATTCTGCCCCTGGAACCCGTGCGCAACTGCATCCACAGCATGGTGGCCAACCGATGACACGCGGAGTCGGTTCAGTGGGTGAAATTCTTTAGTTTGCAGTCGGCGCGGGTCGGCGGCACTGAACTGGCTGACTCTCTGACGAACGCGGGCGAGCAACGCAAGTGATTGAACAGCGCCTGACGGCGCCCACGGGGACAGTCCTTTCGCGCGGGTGGGGTTGGCAAATGCGACCGCCAGGGACCGCCTTGCGAAAAAGGGCGCAAACCGCGACCCGCAGCCCGAAACCAAACACAGTGAGGCGGCTAAACTACAAGAAAACTCAAGTCTGTGCAAAAGTTCATGCGCGCAAGTACCTCCGCATCTGTAGTTTTTCGTTTGCGCTGTGCTGCGACGTCCGGTACTTCCCTCGACTCGTCCCGTCGCGGGCGCGGAGAATGTCCCGGCTGATTTGCTTGTAACAAAAACGATTATGTCAAGTATTTAAAGATTCACAGCGATGTCCGAAGCATGCGAAACAGGGCACTGCCGCGGACGCGGCGCCGCCCGGCGCCGCCATACTATGCAAGCCCGCCTGCCGATTGCCAACACATGCGTTCATGTATTTTTACTGGTTTTGTGTTAGCGTCAAGAAAATCTTGAAAATTCTGCAGCCATTTTCGCGGCCGCGGCCTTCCAGTGGCAGTGCAGGTCCGACCCTTACAATTCCGTGTGCAGCAATGGAGGCAATGTGGCGTAAACATGCATAATATTCAATCTTGGTCTTGGCAGAGCGAAAGGGAGTGCCGGCTTAAACCGCACAGCTTTCGAAACGCCGGGTGTCCACAAGCTTTGTCTTTATGACGTGATTCTACTTATCTAACGGTGAATTAAGGACTCGGTAATGCCACTGTGAAGACCTGTTCCCACAAACGACAAGAATAGAAGTCCGCTCCAACCGCCAGCCACGCAGGGGCAACCTTATAGGATACTCGAGAGTCTCGCCATACTTATATAATGCGCAAAGCTAAAACTTCATGAAGTGCTAAGTCTCTGGAGACTGCCATGCTCTCCTGCTTACAAAGCAGTATCAGAAACCGTACCCGCCGCGTATTGCACAACTCACTGCTTATTTTGCGTACTGAGAAACTGACGTGATTAGAATTTGAAGATCGATTGGATTGAAATTCGGTCCTTAGACCTGGCCAATTTGAATAGCCGTACTTTTGAATATAACGTATTCGGGTTTGACAGACCCCTCGCCTTCGCATACTTGCACGCCCATTCCAATATTGTTGCAGACACTCCTATCCGCACATGAAATGTTTTTTGCATGAAAGAAGCTTGCCAGTGCGAATATGCACCTACTCTGTTTCTCGGGGCCCGGACTTCAGTCCGCAACGGCGATTGTGTACGCTCTTTGTATAACGTGGGCGCTTCTGTGAGTCAATGGCAACATGCTTCACACGCGATGGTCACGCTCGGCAACTATCTTCGCGCCACATCGGACTTAATCGTTGCCGTCATTGCTTTGCGCAGAGCAAACAAAATTCAATCACGCGAAATTAAATGTCAAGCAGGCGCCTATCATCTTGGACCTTACTACAATCGGAAAGGCGGGAGGACCTTTTGTCTGCTCGTCTTCAGCAGCCCCACGCAATGCTCAGACGCTAGGTGTCAATCCGCCGACCTTTCAAATGTTATCTTATCAATTCGTAAGTTCAATTCAACGCGCACTGCAAACATCGTGGCTGGCTTTCTGTCCTGGGCAGTTCGTGCGTTGCAAGGCACTTGTTTGGCCACAAAGCTCAAGGAGTGTTGTTCAATTTGTTTGCGCCATTCCTCTGTATGCCTTCAGGATCCGAATGCGTAACTGGGGGCGCCAGCCTTGCTGCGTCGCTGCATTTGCCGGGTCAAGTCGTCGGCACTCCCGTTGCTCACACGTTCCGCGGATCGCGGGACGGCAGCGGGGAGCTCCGGCTCTCGGGGCTTAACCTGCGCACATCAAACGCAACTGGGTCGCAGTTATGCCTGACGTTGCGAGGCAGCAGTCAGTGCAACGCGCCGGAGCGCTTGTGCTCGCTGTCGCCACGCCAGCCAGCAGGGTCATGCACCGCGCGACTGTCCGACGCATCAGGCTCTTGGTGCTCCACGGCGGTTGTCTCACCCGCGCCGGCGCCGGCGGCAGCGCGACCCAAGTCAACGTCGCCTCCCCCGCCGTCGCGCCCGCCACAGACCCCGCCTTTGTCGTCTCGTCTTAGCCGACCCTCGCCGCCGTCACCCGCCGCGGCGGTCCATCCCGAGACGCCGATCGCTGAGGCCGCGACGCCGCACCCCACCGGCGGAGGCTACCTCCGGGCCGCCTCAACCGCTTCCGCGAAACGACCATACGCCAGCCACGTTAGCGGTGCGCCCGCGTCCGCTCATGTCGCCTTGTCGCCCTCGTCGTCGTCGTCACC
This sequence comes from Eudorina sp. 2006-703-Eu-15, assembly GCA_003117195.1. Lineage (NCBI taxonomy): Eukaryota > Viridiplantae > Chlorophyta > Chlorophyceae > Chlamydomonadales > Volvocaceae > Eudorina > Eudorina sp. 2006-703-Eu-15. The sequence continues at coordinate 313,882 of BDSI01000046.1, forward strand.
GCCGCCGCCGTCGTGCCGCTTCTGCGTGCAACTCCACATGCAGCCGCCAGCCGCACTGGTGGCCGGCCAGGACCCGCTGGAGTTCTCGTGTGAGAGCGCCACAGCCAGGGTGGAGGCGTACATCGTCGCGGCGCTGCGCCAGATGGAACAGCGGCCGGCCGATGCCGCTGCGGACGCCGCCGCCGCAGCCGCCGCGCTGCCGCACTTCTCCCTCGACACGTGTCGCGCCGGCAGCAACAGCAGCGGAGGTAGCGCAGTGTCCGGCACCCGTGGCAACGCCGCCGCCACCGCCGCCGCCGCAGACGGCCGAAGCAGCATCAAGGTGCAGCACCGGGACCAGCACCACCAGCACCACCAGGCGGCGGGGGCCGGCTCGCACCTGGTGCGGCTGTGCGGCACGTTTGCCTCCGATGCGCAGGCGGACCACGCTGCCAGGGCGCTGTACAGCCTCATCAGCTCGGGGGAAATGGGCATCGCGATGCTGACTGGGCGGCACAGCCCCGCGGGGCGGCCGGGGGCGGCCGCCACCGCGGCCGCGGCCGCCTCGTGCTCCTACTCGGCGCGTGGGTACAGCGTCAACACGCGGGGCTTCGTTCAGTCAGGTCCGCCCACGTGCCTGTTCAACGCGTCCAACACGGTGACGTGCGTGGTGCAGGAGGATGTGCAGCAGGCCAGCCGCCCGCCGCCGCCGCCGCCGCCGCCGCAGGAGGAGGAGGAAGATGAGGGGCGCGGGTCGTCGCAGCGGCGCTCAGCGGTTTCGGTCCGCCGCGACGGCGACGCGGCCCCGCGTCGCACGGCCGCAGCGCCGCCGGCGTCCGGGACTAGCAGGCCGCCGCCGCTGCTTTCTTCACCGGCGGGCACGACGCGAGGGCGGAGCGCGGGTCGCCAGCAGGCCGCGTCCTCCTGCGGCGTGTGTGTGAGCGTGGAGGTGAAGGCGCCCGCAGGCCGGGGCGGCGCGCCGCCCCATCAGGGCGCCATGCTGGATGAGCGGATCTGCCGGCAGGTGGCCGAGCGCATCCAACTCTACATGGAGGGCCTGGCGGCGGGCTTGGATACCCCGGGGAGCAGGAGGAGTGCGATGGCGACGGCGACCGCGTCACCCGTGAAGAAGCTGGCGGCCGCCGCGCTGCCCTCCAGCGGCGCGGTGCGGCAGCGTTTCACGCTGACGGGCTGTGACACGTCATCGGTGCGGGTCTGCGGCGCGTACGACACGCGGCCCGAGGTCCTCGCCCACGTGGTGCGGCTGTTCGACCAGGGCTTCCTGGAGGAGCTGGTGCGGCTGCCGCTGCTCACGCCGTGCGACTCGCAGCAGCTGGTGGGGTACACGTTTACGTCATCCGTGACGGCCCCGGACGGCGGCAAGTCGTGCATCGGGTTCATGGAGGAGCGGCGGCGCTGCGTTGCCGCAGCCTTGCCAGCGGCGGCGGCGGTGCCGGAGTCGTCGCCCCCGCCACCTCCGCCGCCGATCGCGCCGGCCCTGCGGGCCTCGCCGCCCGCCAACACTTCGCCACTTCAGCCGCCGATGGCGATGGCGTTGGCCATGGCGACAGCGGCCACGACGACGACGACGACGAAGGCGGCGATGTTTGTGCAAGCTGTCAAGCCTTATGCGTTGGTTGTGGGGCTGCAGACCATGAGCGGCAATACCGCCATGTGCTCGAGCATGGCGACTATGGTCTTGATGGAGCTGCAGAACAACGTGGCTCAGACGCTTCTGGGGTCCCGTGTGACAACCTCTTGGGAACAGGAGAGCGTGTGCTCCACCACCCTGGTGGCCTTCCGCACCACACTGCTCGACGCGACCAGCTTCGCTCGGGCCAGCCAAATCCTGCAGGATGGCGAGCTCTGCAAGTCCATGAACAACGCGCTGTGCGGCAGCCTGAACTCGGGCGGCTACCAGCAACCGGTGCTCTTTGCCGGCTACAACAGGACCCTCTCGACGGCGTTCGTCAGCTGCACCTGCGCGCCCCCGCCGCCGCCGCCGCCCCTTTCACCGCTCCCGCCGTCGCCGCCGGCGCCGCCGTCCCCACCGCCGCCCGTGACCCGGATAGATATGCCGCTGGCGCAGGTCAGGCTCACGCCCAATGCGACGGTAGGCGCGGGTGGGTTGGGCCGCTAGGGGGTTTATTGGGGTGGGTGGGGGGTGTTATTATCAATATACATTGAGGTGTTATTATATATTGTACTGTTGGGGCTTATGGAGTCGTTCGGTCGCTGGTGGGACGGCGGAATCGCGCTGATCATACGGCGGTTTGCAGGCGCATGCCAGACACCCCCCAGGGCTCCCTCCCGCCGGTGATGTCCTGGCCTGGTCTGACCTGACCTGCTCGTGGGTGTGCCGAGTGTCTTCTTGTGCCCATGGAAAGTAAGTACCTCTTTGCCTCAGCATGTTGCATGGTAGACCTCGTCCCGCTGCGGCTGGTGGCAAATCAGCAAAATCCCCTGGCAGTCAGCAGTTCCCCAACTCCCTCGCTCCTGGTCCCGCCCCTTGCTGAGCCCCCCGTGTGTTGTTCGGTATAGACCCAACCCGGTTCTACCTCTGAACCGGACCTGGATCTCAACCCCACCCACCCACCCATCCCCCCACCCACATGTTCGTCCAACCAACCATTCATTCATGTACGTGTTCGCCCGTCCGTCCGGTTCCCCGCCCCCGCCCTCCCAGGTGGACGCCGTGAGTGTGCCAGCGGTCAACTCGACCACCACCACCCTCAGGAACCTCACCTGCTTCGCCCTGAACGCATTCAACGCCACCACCAATGCCATCAACCCCGTGAGTGAGGGAGGTGCCCGGCCGCGCATCGGTCGTGTTCAGGGCCGGGTGGGGAGAGCCGCGGCCATCCGGTTCCAGTCGGGTACCCCCCCCCTCGACCAGTGCTCGCACCCACACCCTGCCCTGCACACACCGGGGGTGCGCCGCAGTCCATCTCATCCCGCCGTGTTCCTTGGATATGTCGATACCGGCCGCCGGCCTCGTGCTCCCCCCATGGGTTTTGTTTTTGTCTTGGCATCGCGTGCCTCGACGCTTCCCCAGCCGCCTCTCCAACATTGTTCTGCACCGCCCCCCCCCCCCCCAATCGCTGCTGACGGCCGCGCCCCCGACACGTCCCCAACGGCCCCACCCCCTCTTTCCGCAGATGTGCGTCACCAACCGTGTCACGGGCTTCACTCTTCGCGTCAACGCCACCGCGTTCTTCAAAAACTTTGTGACCCGCGTGTTCTTCAGGGCGCTCTTGACGGACCGCCCTGCCCAGCTCAGCCCGGCGGCCTGGGACCGGCCCGGCATGTTGGAGCTGTCGAACTCGACGTTGGATTTTTTCCCCGGCGGTTTCACGTCCGACAACCTGGGACTGTGGGCGCAGAAGGGCCGCGGCAAGGTGTGTTTCGATATGGACCGCGCCCGGCTGCGGGAGCTGTGCATGGGCCCCAGCTGCCAGGTCACCATGCAGTACTTCCCCTCCAGCTGCGTTGCGTCGGCGGCCGTGTTTGTGCCGGCGGCATGACTGCGGGGGTGCGTGCGCCGGGGGACGACCGTCATCGTGCGCACGTCTTGGGAATGGACTGTTTTGATTCGGTTTGGTTTGGTTTTAGTACTCGGGAGGGGGGGGCTTTCGTCGCGGCGCTGGATCTGAGGGTCGCAGTGGCTGCGGATTGCGGTGAGATACTCGCGCGGGGGAATCCCTTCGGTTGCGTGACGAACGACATGTTGATACCATAAATGGGGAGAAGAATGCGTCCGGCATCTCCGGATGAAAATTGACGTGTGATTGGCGGCACACGGCTGGTTGCCGCCGATTGTTTTGGTTGAATGAATGGGGCAACGATCCAGGCCGGCGTGTGGGTTGTGGGCGCAACATTCCGATGCGCTTGCATCTTGTTTTGTTTTGCATCGCAATGAATGACAGGAGAAGGGTGGGGTGCTGGGCCTCTGCGGGTCCGGGCGGTTTGCACATCAAGTCAGCTCGGTGCATGTGACAGGACAGGACAGGCCGGGTCAGGGTCAGGGTCAGGCGGCAAGCAGGTACGTGGTCGTCCCACAGCTGCCCTGCCGGCGGGCGTTAACAGGTCGGGTTGGGAAGGCGGGGCAGGGCATATCCTTGGTGTGGGGGCGTTTGCCTTGCATTGCGGAACTCATCAACACACCTGGGTCTCCCTCTCACGCTGCATACGCACGGAAGGTATTTTGACGACGTCTCGGCGGACTGGTCATGGTGACGGTGACGGATTACTACTAAAGCATCTTTTCTTCCTTATTTCTCTTGTTCTCCAATGATGTCTGCGACTGAGTGGAGGGGTTTGGACACCAGTCGCGTTTCCAGGCACCGGGTGGGTGTTCCGGTGGCCTGGCCTCGGAGTTTGTGACAGGGAACTGAGCTCCCTCTCAGTTCCCTATCGATCGCTGCTTCTCCCTGCGTTGACCCGGGGGGGGGGAGGAGGATACCCCCGCACGTGCGTTGTGCGTTCGCAACTGTTGGTACACACTATACGTCATTGAATGGCGGTCGCCCGCCGTGACGGAATCGATCAACCAATCGACCCATCGCATGCGTCACTTGCGAGTGAGCGAAATAAATACTTCCCTGCACCCAGCCAACCCGGCTGCGCCAGGCGACCGTTCGCCCCGGCTGACTGTGGTCTCACCTGTTGGCATCTTTGGGAGCTCCCCAGATATATACTTTGGGTGACGCCGGGAATGCCTTGTTGTCGTTGACACGATCTTTACATCTCGCGCAGCACTCTCGCCACCCTTGATGTCCATTTTTTCGTGATTGTTTGTTTTTCTGACTGCTTGGATGCGATGCTGATCCGGAGGGGAGGAGCGATCCGTGGCGCGTGGTTGGATTACGCGCGTCGGGGATGCGGCGACGAGGGAATGACGGGCTGGCGCCAACGCTCTTGCGCTTTTGATATTCACCACCATATAGGTATAATATGGAGCAGCCGCCAGAGCGGCCCCGCCAGGCGGTGCGGTGACGCGGAGATTGGAGTGTAGTACTTGTTCCGTACGGGTCGACCTCGCGACATTTTTGACGTCATTGTGAGAGCTTTGTTTTGGAGGTGAGGATTGAGGATTTCTTGGCAGCGAGTGTGCTTGGCCGATTCATCACAATGCATTCCACCACTAATAACACTTGTGTGTGCTTTGGCACACGTGGTAATCTTGCATGGGCGCATATCGACAAGTGCATACGGGGACGGCTGTGTTCGGCGGAATGACTAATATCATCTGGTGGCCACCCGTGGGATAACAAGAAGGAGAGCACGAAGAGTTCCGGGATGTGGCTTTGTCTTTGCGGTCATACACGTCTAAAATGGAGGCGGGGTGCTGGAGAGCTGTGTGTGGGAGGGGAGGGCGCTGTGCACCGCACATTTCGGTGCATCCAGCGAGCTCTGGCGGATGGATGGATGAAAGAATGAACGCATGCGTGGGATTGGGTGCCAAATGGCGGGAAGGCGGATGAGATGTTGTTCTTGCTGAAGTTCTTGGTGACTGATGGACTATGCAGGTGTTGAAGACTAGCAGATGCTCGTGCCAGGAGTCAGTCGCCGTGTCGAAAGGGATGTGTTTGGGTACAAGGGTGAGGCAGGCATGTCTGCGCGGTAACTGGGCAGTACGGAGTTAGGTAGGAGTAAGGTAGGGCAGGGACGCAGATTTATTTAGGTCGCTCTTTTTTTGCGCTTTCATTACGTGTTTCGCCGACTGTTTAACGGTTTTGTTTTTTCGTGTTGCGAGCTCCCAAAGTACATATTCCCTGAAATATGAAATGACCAGTCAGTCATATGATGCGTCGTACAGCTTGATCGTTACCGGACTGGGACGTCGCCATTTGGTTGTAATCAACGATGTTGGTCGCACACCGTCTGGTTGGGTCTCCGGTGATACACGCGCCCTGAACTTTTGAACTGCGGTCGCTGACAGTGCAATAACGGGCGGCGAGGGGTATTTTAAAGTCGTTGAACCGGCCATTCGCGGCCAGCGGGGCGTGGACAGCCGGGATGCAGGGGCTTCCAGGTCATCATGAAAGCGGTCATCACGAACTGGTCGTTTTGTCTCCTGTCCTCGGGCGCTGTAACTTTCCTCAAGTGCTAAAGTTTTCTCACTTGAACCAACGGGCGGGTGGACGATCTGACCAGCTTGGCAATTACACCGATGTTCGTTGAACCGGAACGGCTCCCAGCCGATCCGACTGCTCCAGACGCCCGCCAAATTGCCCGCCTGATTCGTCGTCCCCATCGACAAGCCGGACAGCGAGGCTGCGTGGTACGCCAATGTCGTTCCTGCTACACCGGTTATATGCGATCATTACAAGGAACCGATTCTCCTTGCGTGACGCGGCTGACCTGCCGGCTCTGCCGTCAAGGCACTGCCGCCTTGACAGTGGAAGCGGCGAAAGGAACGGCTCTTCCCAATCGCCACAGCCCGCACCTGGGCTGGATATGCACAAGCGCAACATGACGACATTCAGTGCGGAAAGTCAGCCGCAAGGGCCCTCGGTTGGCATAGCTGGCGTCGGGGACCTTCTATGCCCCCCACCGCAGGCGAGGCTGTCCGCGGTTCCCCGCCCCATTCGGGAGACGCTCTCTGACGCTCGACGGCGACTGCTTTCTAAATTCCGCCTGTTGTTTATCCACTGTGTTTTCCTTACAGTCACATCGGCCTGGCGACGACAAAAGGTGACCCCACCAACCAACTGCCGATGCACCACTTCAACGACGTGCACGCAACACCGATCCACCCGCTGGCTGTCGTCGCCAGGGGGACCACAACCAACCAACCATCAGCAACCGTTTCATGCTTCATCAGCAAACCCTAACTCCCCCCACATCGGGACGTGACCAGTCGCGCGCTGCGCACCCGCCCGACACCCGCTGCTCACACCCGCTGTCACAACCGTCAGTCAGTACCGCGCGCACAACGAAAGCGCCCATCCCTGCGCCATCCCCCACCAGGGTCAACCAAGCTAGTAATTCCCATCCCATATGAATGTCCCCCTGCGCCCCGTTATGAAGCGTTCGTTATGTGCGATTGGCTATGCCGCAACCCCCTGCTTGCACCGCACCGCACTGCCCTGCAACGGAGCCAAACTGACCAGCGACCCGCACTGCGCTGCACCGCAACGCGCCGCATTGACCTGCCATCGCCGCAATCAAGTACCTGGCGCCGCACTGTTATATGGTCCGCAACCTCGAGACAGCCAGGGTCGCTGTCGCGCGCCCACACCACCATCATCTCAACACATCATTAGACCACCCGGAACGATCCATCATCGGCGTACTCCAACCACACACGACAACGAGCCAGACCTGCCGCTGCCTCCCATTACCAAAGCGCACGTACGTGCGAATCAGCTCCCCCGGCCCTTGGCCGTTTCCCTTTTAACCTCCCCCGGCCCGGTGCCCCACACATCCGGGTCACCTATCCTGCCCCTGCCCGTTGGACTGACCGAACGGGGAGGCTGCAAACCAATCCTCAACCCTACGAGTGACGGACGTCCGCCGCGCCACACCACTTCAAACAGCCTTTCGCCACCTCCTCCCCCCCTCCACATCGCCTGCTCTGTGCATTCGGCTCACCACCACCGCAGCAGTCCCGCCGCAGCACTGCCGCGTCAAGAAACACGACGCTAAGGCGCCGCCTTGGCTCCCATACCGTCTGTGATGCCCTACGAGAACGACGGCCGGGGTGCTTGCATGCTCAGCAGTGAACCCCCGACGGAGGTCCGACGCTGCGCTGCGTTCCCATCCGCGGGCCCGCTTCCGCCATCCTGGCGCCCGGCCGCACTCGCGCTGCCGCCTCCGGTGGCGCCAACCGCGCTGGCAACCGAGCTGGTGATGCCTATGGCGCGCTTGATCTTGCCCAGCAGGCCGCCCTTCTTGCGCTTGCCACCACCACCCAGGGGCGGCAGCGGCGGCACACCGCCGGCAGCGGGCTCCGCCGTGTCCGCCGCGTCCCGGCGGGTCGGCTGCGGCTGCGGCTGGGCGGTGTACGAGGCAGGGTACTGGTACAGTGAGCCGCTGATGCTGGCCGTGTCATCCGCTGCGGCGCTGCAGTTGCTGTCGGTCGGGTGCACCAGGGACGACCTGCGGACGGAACAGGGGCGGGTCGGGGCGGGCGACAAGGCGGGTCACCGTTGACCCGTGGAATCCACTGTAACAACACATCATTAACGAAGGCGTCTCAGAAGTACAAGGAAGCAAATCATCCTTGCGGCCTCCAGTGGGTGGACATCAAGCTGTCTCGGAGCCAGACCCACGGCAAGGCGGGGCAGACAGCCAGGCAGGCAGGTCGGTAAACATGTAAGTAAAAAGTGATGCGAAGGTAACCATCAGAGGGCGACAGCGTCATTGCTGGAGAGGCCCTGTCGGTCCTGCCCGCAGACAGGAGCTGGCGGCAGCGCGCTATCGGGATAGCCGTCAGGTCAGCCCGTGGCCCGAGCACTTGCCTGGACCCCTGACGCGAAGGCAGCCGGAAAGAGAACCTGCGGCTCCGTGTCGGCAAGCACAGCAGCCCGGTGGCGTGTGGGTCCGCTTTGTACGACCCATTGTCAACCGTACTGCCGTACAGCGATATCGATTCGGCGTTGCTGGCTATGAAGGGCGGCGCGGGCGGCAGCGGTGGCGCGGCGGCGATGCCGGCGGCAGTGGAGGCGGAGCTGGCGGTCGCAACTGACGCAGCCGAGCCGTTGGGGACTGACGAGCGCCGACCCTGCGGCGGCCGTCGACGCAAGCGCATACACGCATTGACCCCACATGACATGCCCACACACGTATACACACAATAGCATGTAGTAGCATTGCGCCCAAATCCCAACACAACATGTATACGGTTCGTGTGGGTTCCTGGCTATTTGATGTATACAACAGCTGAAAATAAAAGACAGAAGCGCAGCTTGTGCAACATAAGCAGGTTTCATCAATGAGTGGAGTGAAGCAATCAATGCGGGGCTGTGACGCAAGCGGGTGGAAGGTGGGGCCGCAGGCGGGTCGCTGGCGCAGGCGCCCCTGGACGGCCGGACGACCGGCGCCGCTCTGCACTGCCAGCGATCGTCGAGACATGGAGAGAACCCGCTTTGCACTGCCACCCCTGCCCCCGCAACCGTGCCTGTGCGCACCCCGCGTGACGTGTTTTTAACACGACCTGCTGGCCACGCTGGACCCGCAATAGTGCGCACCCAACCTCCTCCTGGTGGCGTCAGTTCTGGCCCGCCTCGTGCCTGGCCACACGGCACACTCGACAAGAGCACGCCGCCCACCCTCCCACACAGCCTCCACTAGTCCCCCTCCCGACACGACCCCGTACCCCGCCGTACCGACGACGACATCGAGCGCGACGTCTTGTTCTGCGTCGGCGACAGGAACGGCATCGATTGCCCGCCCTCCCGCGGCACATGCACCGAGGGCGACACGGGCGCCTGCTCGATGCTGACCGCGCTCAGGCCCGCGCCCGCCGCCGCCGCCCGCCGCCTCGCCGCCCTCAGCACCATCAGGTCCACGCTCTCCGACACCTCCAGCGCCGGGAGCCCATCCCCCAGGGACGGCATCGGCGGTACGACAGGCCCGCCGCCAGCGGCGAAGGGTGGCCGCTCGTAGCCCCGCCGGCCCGGCATCCGGCCGCCGCCGCCCGTGTCGCAGACCGCCGGCGCTTGCTCCCCGGCCCCCAGCTCGCTTGCGGACGGGGTGCGCGCGAAGCAAGGGTTGGTGTAGCGCAGGAGCTGCTCAGCCGCGTAGGCATCCAGCGGCTGCGGCGTCAGGCAGGGCGTGGCGGCGGCGGCGGCCGCGCTCGCAGCCACCGCAAAGGCCAGTGGCGTCGCCACGCGGACGTCGTCGTCATCCGAGACTGGCGTGCTGGGAGAGGAAACCTGGGAGGGTGGCACGCCGGCGGCGCCCTGGCCACGGGCGCCGGCGCCGGACGGGCCGCCACTGGCGGCGAGTGCGGTCGCGGCCGCGTCGGCGGCCGCGACGGCAGGAGGCACGCCGCCGCGGCGGCTGTACGACACCGGGGTGATCACCGGCCCCGCCGCCAAGGTCGACGCCAGGGCGGCGGCACTACTCAGCGGTTCGTACTTCCGCTGCGGTGACGGTATGGTTGCTGGGGCGGGTGCCGAGGGTTGCAGCAGCAGCGGCAGCTGGGGCGGCTCTGCGGGGCCGGGCTGCGCGAGTGAGCGCGCCAGCGGCGTCTCGGTCAGCACGGTGGCTTCCTCATCCAGGGACTGCGGAGAGTGGCTTTCGCTGCGCCACTCCTCGTGCTGCGGCGGCCCCCTGTACGGCTCATCGCTGCCCTCCAGGGAGGAAGCTGACGGCCGGTAGGGCCGAGCCTCATCCCCCGCCAACAGCCGGTGGCGCGCCCCCACTACCGCCGGGCCCATCGGCCCCAGCCGCAGCCCCGCCTGGCCGTCCCCGGCGAACGGCGCGCCGGGTGCGGGGCCCATGAGCCCAGCTCCGGCCAGGCTACCTTCCCGCTCCCATACGGGGGGAAGGGCTTGAGCTCGGGTCAGGGAGGTGAGCGACGGCGAGTAGACGGACGTGGACGAGTCCTCGTAGGCGAGCGCGTGGATGGCGGCGACGCGGCGGCCGGCGGCGCCGCGCCCGCCGGAAGTGAGCGGCACCTCTGGGCCCTTGTTGGGCTTAAGTGCCGCCGCGGCTGCAGCAGCAGCTGCTGCTGCTGCTCCCGCCGCCCCGACATCCGCGCAGGCGGCAGGCATCAGCCCGTCCGACACGCTGCGGCTTCCGCCGACGCAGTCGGCCGCGATCAGATCCTGTCGGGGATTGCGCTTCTGTTGCTGTTGCGGCAGCAGCGACTGCTGCTGCTGCTGCTGTGCCAGCAGCTTGGGCGGCAGCTGCTGCTGCTGCTGGAGCAGGTGGTGGTGGTGATGATGGTGGTGGTGGTGGTGCAGCAGCTGCATGTTCTGATGCTGGTGGTGGTAGTGGAGGGCGTGCTTGGCGGACGCCAGCGGCGGCGCCGGGGAGTCCGTGGCCATGAGCAAGGGGGAGTCGCTGGGGGTGGTGACGGGCTCGCTGCTGGGCTCCGTCTTGGGTGTGGGCACCTCCATCGCCGTGGAGCCGCCGTCCGTGCGGCCCGTCAAGCCGTCGTCACCCGCCGCCGCTTCCCCGCCGCCGCCTCCCGCGGCCCTGCCCGCCGGCGCGGGATAGCGCGGCGCCTGCGCGGCGCCCGGGCTGCGGGGCCGCGGCAGCAGCATGCCCGTGGGCGTCGGCATGGCGGTGGTGAGGCCGGCCCCCACCAGGTGGTCCTCCAGCACCTGCACGTGGGCCAGCAGGACGCTCAGACTCGCCGCGATGGCGGCGGCGGGGTGGAGGCTGCCGATCGGCGACGCCGAGGGCGCGGCATGGCACTGCTGGTGCTGCTGCTGCTGGATTGGCTGGTGGTGATGGCTGTGCGGCGGTGGAGCCGGCGACAGCCCCGGCGAGGAGCGCGGCGCGTGCAGGTGGAGGTGGAGGTGCTGCTGGTGCTGCTGGTGCTGCGCGATGACGGACTGGATGCCGCTGCGCAGGGCGGCCAGGGAGGTGACCACCACGTTGGCCTCCGGGGGCGTGGGCGCCACGTCCGAGTCCAGTTGCAGGTGCGGCTCCGGACACGGCCCCACCATCACCACGTCGTCGTCGGCCTCGACGCCACAGTGCCGCAGCGGGGACCTGTCGGTGCTCCCTCCGCCCAACAGCACGTCCTGCAGGGCAAGGCAGCGCGACGCGAGTCAGGCCGGCTGTGTGTCGGACGCTGCTGCTGCTGCTGCCGCTGCTGCTGCTGCTGCGCGTCAAGCGCTTTAAACGGCGCCAACCCTTCTTGGCCCCCGCGTTCGTTGATCAAGCGGACACCGGCAGGAAGGCAAGAAGTACGTCTTGATGCAACTGGACAATGGGAGAGCAAGGCGGGAACGCAAACCCCAGGGTGGTGCTCGACGCATCCAGCCGCATGCGTGGGGCGCGCTCGCCCGGAGGCCGCCGCCCGCCCGCCCACTCACCCAACCCGCCCACCCACCTGGCGGGAGTGCGAGCGCGAGGAGGGCGCGAGGGCGGGGAAGTGCGGGTGGTGCTGCGGCTGGCTGTGCACCTGCTGCACCAGCAGCTGCGCGGTGACGGTCTCCAGGAGGCTCCTGGCGGGGGACTGGCAAGCCGCCTCCAGCCGGGCGCCCAACAGCCGGCCCGTCTCCTCCACCTTGTTCAGCTCGTCCTGCCAGGGCGAGACGGGCCGGCCCAGGCCAGGCCGGGCAGGGCCGGGCAGCGCGGAGCACGGAATTCAAAAAAAGTGAATACTACGGTCTGTGCGCACTGGGAGCGAAGCTGTCATACGAATGGTGCCACCAATGATGGGTTAATGGAGCGCAAAGAGGAAGCGCGGGCCAGAACCGGTCGTGGGAAGGTCTTGGGTGAACCCGCCCTGGCGTACACCGGCACTAGGGCCCCTGTGAAGCCCGTGACACGCAGGCCATCAGTTCCCGCAATCTCGCCGTCCTCGCGCACGCACTCACGCACTCAACGCACTCACGCACCTGCAGCACGGCCAGCTGCGCCTCGATGGGCATGTGGGTGGGCGACAGCGAGGGCACCGGGGGGCTGAGGGGCGCGGTGGTACTGAGGGGAGGTGTGGCATGGCGCGGGGCGCGCGGCATGTTGGACTGGCGGTACTCGGTGACGGGTGTGCTGAAGGGGACTGCCGGCGGGCAGCGGACCTGCGGGGTGTGGGGAGGTGTGGGGCGGGGCGCAGGAAGGTCTGTGTGCGGGACGAAAGGGCATCGTTGCTTCGGACCCCTGACGCCGGCGATGCAACAGCCGCTCGCCCCAACCCACGGGCCGGATCGGGACCGCATCAAGGCCGGACCGGGTCCGCTCTGTGTCTTGATCCGCAAGGTAATCTGACGGCTTGGCGGCGCGGCATGATGATTCAGTGATGGCACGACGGAGCAAAGAACGCTGCCGTGACGTGTACTTTGAGTTCGACCGCAACCGCAGGTTGAGTTCGCAAGTTCTCGCGGCCCTTCCCAGCAAGCGCATCCGGAGGACAGCAGGCCAAGGCGGCGTAGAGGTCAGCTCCATAAAGGACGCTCCGAGCCGGCACCGACAACAAACTTCCCAAGACAGAAAATGAAATGCATCCACCCTGCAGAAGACAGGATGGGGTTTTGCACCTCGTGCTCCTTTCCCCCTGTCCCCCCCCTCCCCCGCCCACCTGCACGCCGGCCTCCGGGCGCGGGGCCGGCGGCGCGCCTCCCGCGCTTGGCCCCGCGCTGCCACTGTTGGCGTCCAGCATGCTGCCCAGGCTGCCCAGGTCTGGCACCATGCAGAAGGAGTCGCGAAGCGGGTCGAGGGACAGCTGGTCGCGGTCGCCCACCTGGAGGGGTCCACGTGATGGGGCGAAACGTGAGCACCCCGGGGCGCATCCGGGCGGGCAACGTCATTTGCGCGCGAGTGAGGGAGGCGGCGGAGCCCTCACGCAGACGGGCCGGGGGAAGGGAACCTGCTGTGCCCCACTTCGGAGGCAGGCGTAAGAAGTATTGCTTTAACTGACGGGTACGCTGGTAGCAGGAGGGATCTTGGGCTATCGAGTGCGGCGCCAAGCGTCATACACGCAGCAGCGCCGCTCCGCCGATCCGGCGCTCACCCTCCTCCTGGGCCCGGCCCCGGGCCTGGCCGTCAAGGGTGAGACGCTCGCCACCGCGGACTGCACCATGTCGGCGAAGGAGGACGGCACCTCCAGCGCTGCGTCCACGGCGGCCAGGCAGCTGACGGTCTGGGGCTGGAGCTCAATAAGCCGCTGACGAACATGTTCCAGCTGCGTGCGTAGGGGGGCACAGTCGGGGGTGCCCGCGGGGATCAACCCCGACACGCGGGAATGAGAGGGGGAGAGTGCACACCGGTGTGATGTGTGGGAGGAGTCAGATGTGCGGGTCAGCGGGGCCCCCATGGTGCACCCATCTGCACCGCGGCGTGGACTGGTTTAAGGGCGCGTGGACACAGGGCTCACAAGGGCGAGTGTGGATGCAGAACCCAGTCCTGCATTCAAGGACGCCATATCGCGACACCGACCTGTCAAGATACAGTAAGCGTGCGTACCGCCCATCACTGCGACAGGACGCATGCCTCGAAACTCGCACATATGTGGGCGCCTCTGCCTTGGGATCCCTGGACTGACTTAACATCGGCTCCTTGCACTCGGTCCCTTGTTAGCTATAGACTATGGATGGCGGGGATTTCACTTACAATACCAAACCCAAACCAACACGCAGAAACAACACACCGCGCAACTAGGTCGCACGGACAGAGTCACGGACCGGACCTGCTGGTGGTAGTCCGTGGCTGGCGGCGGGGCCCCAGTCGTGGCGCTGGTGGGGATCGGCCTGTCGGAGCAGGCGGTCGGGGTCACAGCGGCGTTCCGCACCGGCGTGCACTCCGCCGCCGCCTCCAGGAAGCCTCCCAGGGATGCGACCCGGCTGCTCCTGCGCCGGTGGAGCTGCAGCGGACCGGCGGCCGCGGCCGCGCCAGCTGCGGACGTGGCACATGACGACGCGGCAGCGTCGCCCCCAAAAGAAGCACTCCTCCGTTTCTTAGGGGAGACCGGCCCGGCAGAGATCGAGTCGGAGGGAGTTGCGTCCGTGGCGAGCCGTGCCCGCCCCGGGCCGCCGCCCCCGTGCGCGCGCAGCAGCAGCGGCTGCAGCTCCTGGTACAGCCTGCGCCGCTCGTCCTCCACGGCGCGCAGGCAGGCGCGGGCCAGGGCGACCCGGACGGTGGCGCGGACGGCGCTAGCGTCGGCCGCAGCCTGTGGAGGAAGGGCGCAGACAGGCCGACAGGGAAACCGGACCCGGAAGGGTCAGTCAGGGCAACTAAGCCGCCCAGAAATAAATAAACACAAGATGGCGGAGGCTCTGCAGAGCTACCGGGACAATTGCTCAATTATTAATGATGCTTCAGTGGAGCTCGCGGGTCATCGGTGACAGCCGTAGATACGGCAGCCTCCTCACCATACACTGCGAAAAAACGAAAGCACGCCATCTTGGCGCACCGGACGGGTTCCAAAAGTCGAAAATTTTTAAGCATCGGGCTGTTGCCTGCTGCCTGATCGCAACTGCATTCGGTTGTGTGTCTTCAGATTGTTTTCCCACACCCGGCTACCGAATCCCTCGTCCCCGCCCCCGCGCCACTTGCCTGCAGCGACGCAATCTCCGCCACCATCTGCTCCTGGCGGGCCGCCGCGTCCGCGCGCTCCTTCACCACCTCCTCCCGCAGCCGCTCGTACTGCTCCTGGACGGCCGTCGCGTTGGTCATGCGGCGAATGACCGCCGAGTCCGCCGCTGTCGCCAGCTGCGTCCTGAAGCGGTACACCTGCATCTGCAACCCGCTGCGCGCCGTCTCCGCCTCCGCCAGCCGCGCCGACAAGGCGTCGCGCTCGGCCTGCGAATCCGCCAGCTGGGACTGCAGCCCCTCCAGCGCTGCCTGCGTCGATGCCAGCCGCGCCTCAAGCTCGCGCCGGCGAGCCTCCGAATCCCCCAGCTGCGCCGTCAGGTCACGGGCGCGGGCCTCAGTGCATGCCAGCTGCTTCTCCTTGGCGGAGGAGGCGGCAGTCAAGGCGTCCAGCTGCTCCCGCAGCGCACCCAACGACGAGGAGCTCGCGCCCAGCTGCGCCCGCAGCTCCTCGCGCAGCGCCTCCGCGGCCGTCAGCCGTGCGGCCAGCTCGGCCCGCGCCGCGACCGCCTCCTGCACCTGCTCAAGCAGGCGGCACTGTGCGCCGCTCGCCTCCGTGAGCTGAGCCGCAGCCGCGGCTGCGGCTGCCTCGGCAGCGGAACGCAGCTCCTGCAGCTCGACGGCGTGCGCTTGCTCCGCGTCGGACAGCCGCGCCTGGAGATCCATCAGGGCGGCATCCGCGGCCGCCACGCGTGCGGCCAGGCCCTGTCGCGTTGACTCCAACTCGGTGAAGCACTGCTCGTCGCGCGCGTGAGTGGCCCCGGCGGCTGCCAGCTGCACCTCCAGCACCGCACAGGCCGCCCTGGACGCCTCCCACTTGGCCACCAGCTGCTCCCTCTCCAGGTCCGAATCGCCCAGCTGGCGCTGCAACGCCGCCATCGCGGTGCCAGCGGCCGCGAGGCGCATCAGTGCCTCCTCACGCGCCGCCGCTGTGCCCTCCAGCTGCTCCTGCAGCGCGTCCCGTGCCGCGTCCCCCTCCGCGGCACGGGTCTCCAGCGCCACGCGTGCCGCGCCCGCCGCGTCCAGCGCGGCCTGCAGCACCAGCTGCCGCGCCTCCGCCGCCGCAAGACGCTCCTGCAGCTCCCGTTGTGCTGCCTGGCTGGCGGTCAGGCCGGCGCGGAGGTCCAGCGCCGCCGTGCTGCCCTCCTCGCAGCGACGCTCCAGCAGCAGCCGCTGCGCCGCCTGCAGCTCATCCACCCGCCCAGCGGCGGTCTGCACCAGCGCCACGGCGCCCGTCAGCTCCGTGAGCCGCGCCGTCAGCTGCGTCCGCACGCCGCGCGCGGCCGCCGCCTCCGCTGCCACCGCATCCAGCCGGGTCTGCAGGTCACGGCGCTCCGCGCCGGCGTCGTCCAGGCCCTGCTGCGCGCACCTCAGCGCCAGGCTAGCAGCGGCGAGCTCCGCCTCAGCCGCTGCGCGGTGCGCCTCGGACCTGTGCAGCTGCGCCTGCAGCTGGTTCGCGTTCGCCGCCCTGGCCTGCAGCTGAGAGCGGAGCTCCTGGTGCACTGCACCCGAGGCTTCCAGCCTCGCTGACAGCTCCGCCGCGCTGGCCTCGGCCGCGGCTGCGCGTGCCAGCAGATCCTGTCGCTCCGCCTGCGCCGTCTGCAGGCGCTCCAGATGGCGGTCGCGTTCGTAGCTCGCCTCCTCCAGGCGCTCCTGCAACCCCCGACGGGCCGCCTCGCCCTCGGCCAGCTGCTCATGGAGCCGCCGCACGTGCGCCGCCGCGTCGTCGCAGCACCGCTGCAGCTCCGCGAGCTCTGAGACGCGCAGCGCATCCACCGCCGACGCCGACGCCTCCACGTCACTCATCCGGCCCTCCACATCCTGCAGCGCCTGTGCCAGCTGGTTCTGGACATCCCGCCGCTCCGCTGCGGACTGGGCAAGGGCCGCCTGAAGCGCCAGTCGCTCGCGGCACGTCTCTGCCAGCCTCAGCTGCAGGGCCGCAAGGTCGGCTCCCGCGGCTGCCAATCGCTGCAGCGCCTCCGCGCGCCCCGCCTCGTTGTCCCGGACCCTGGCCTGCAGCGCCCGCCGTTCCGCGTCTGCGCAGCCCAGGGCCGCGTGCAGCGCGTGGTGGGCCGCCTCGGCAGTCTCCGCGGCCTGCAGCGCCAGCGCCTTCTGCTCCAGCTCCGCTGCCACCATCTGCTCCGCCAGGGCCTGCCATGCGGCCTCCGCCTTGGTCGCCTGGCCCCGCAGCTCCTCCCGCGCCGCCTCCGAGGCCGCCAGCTGTTCCTGCAGCCGCTGCACGCACTCGCCGCCCGCCTCACGCCACACCTGCAGCTCGGCGGCCCGCTCAGCCAGCGCACGGCTGTTTGCTGCCTGGGCGGCCTCCACGGCATCCATAGCGGCCTGCAGCGCCTGCAGCCTCACGGCCAGCTGGGTCCGCAGCTCCTGGCGCGTGTCCAGGACCTCGTTCAGCTGCGCCTGCAGGTCCAGCCGTTCGGCGTCAGCGCTCTGCAGGTGCTGCTGCAGCAGCTGCAGCGCCGAGTTGCTGAAAGACAGCTGCGCCTGCAGGTCGGCCCGCGCCGCGTCCGTGTCGTGCAACTGGGTCGTGAGCTCCGCCACCTTGGCTTCAGCGCAACCGAGGTCCGACTCCAGGCGTGCCTTGTCGGCGTGCAGGTCCGCAAGGCTGCAGCTGAGCTCCTCCCGCTCTGCTGTTGCCGCCGCCACTTGGGCCAGAAGCCGCTCCCGCTCCGCCGCCGCCGACTCCGCCTGCGTGAGCAGCTCCTGTCTCGCGGCCTCGCTCACCGCCACCCGCGCCCGCAGTGCCTGGCGGTCCGCCTCGCCATCAGCGACCTCACCGCGCAAGATCGCCGCCCACCGGTGGCCATCCTCGCAGGCGTGCTGCAGCTCCGCGACCTGCTCCATCTGCGCTGCCTGCAAGCGCCCCTGCGCCGAGGACACGGCCTCGGTCGCTTCCACGCAGCTCAGCAGCTGCTGCAGCCGCACGGCCAGATCCATCCGCAAGCAGTCCACCCCATCATCCCGCTTCCCCTCTTCCTCGGATGCAGCGTCCACGCATGCGGAAGATGCGGGGGCAGCGGCCCGCACCGGCTCTCCCTGCCGGGCCTCCAAGCCGGCGGCGCGTTGGTGCAGCAGCCGCACCGCCGAGTTCGCGTCGGAGAGCTGCGACAGCGTCTCCGACAGCACTTCCTCCGCGCGGTGGAGCTGCGCCCGCAGCTCACTCAGGGAGGCCTCGCCGGCAGCCACCTGGGCCTCCAGCGCCGCGCGCGCGTCACCCGCGGCACGCAGCGCCCCCTGCAGCCGGCCCCGCTCCTCCTCCGCGCCCGCCGCCTGCGCCAACAGCCTCCGCTGCTCCACCTCGGCCTCCGCCGCCTGCGCCAGCAGCTCCCGCCGCGACGCCTCACTGGCGTCAAGCTTGGTGTGGAGGTCAGCGACGGCACGGCAGGCGGACTCGCACTGCTGGGCCAGGTCGGCGGAGTGCCAATCCCGCTGGTTCACCGCATGCGCGTCGGCGGCCTCCACGGCACCCAGCGTGGACTGCAGCAGCTGCAGCCGGGCCGCAAGCTCCTGCTGCAGGTGAGCCCTGCTGTCGGCGTCGGCGCGTGCGGCGCCCAACTGTGCACGGACCTCTGCCAAGCTGGCCTTCAGCGTCACCGATGCGTTGTCGCGCAGGTGCAGCTCATGCAGCAGCTTGGCGGCGCGGGCCGCATTGGTCGCAGCCGCGGCAGCGGCCTCGGCGCGCTGTTGCTGCAGCTCCTCTTCTGCTGCTGCGAGGGACCGGCGCAGCTGCGCCACGGTTGCCTGCAAGCCGGTGACGGTGGCGGCGGCGGTTTGCACTGCCGCCGCCTGCGACGCCTCAGCGTCGCGTGCGGCAGCCGCCGCCGCTTGCGCATCGTGAAGCGCCGCGGTGACTGCGACCAGCTCGTTTCGCAGCTTTGCCACACGCTGAGACTCGGCGTCCGCGGCAGACACCGCAGCGGCCTCGGCGTCCGCCAGCTGGGCCTCCAGGCTGGCCACACGGTCCCGCAGCTGACACGCCTCTAGCTCCGCCAGCCGCCTGCCGGCCTGCGCCTCGTCCAGGTGGGCCTGCAGCTCCGCCATCTCCGCGTGCAGCCGTTCCGAAGCCGCTGCGGCGCAGGCCGCGGCATGCTGCTGTACCCGCGACAACTCCGCTTCCAGCCCCGCCCTGGACGCCAGCGCCGTCCCCGCATCCGACTGGGCCCGCCTCAGCTTCGCCGCCAGCGCGGCCAGGTCGCTCTGCACCTCGCCCAGCTGCGACGCGAGCGCCGACGATGCGCCCTGGGCCTCGCGGCAGCTCTCCGCCTGGCGAGCCGCCTCCGCCTCTGCAGCCACCAGCTGCTGCCGGGCCGCCGCCAGCTGCTGCCGCAGTGTGCCCTTCTCCGCCAGCGCCTCCGCCACGTGGTGTTGCGCGTGCACCAGGTGCGCACGCGCCGCGGCCAGCTCCTGATGACTCTGCTGCAGCTGCTCTCCCAGCGACGCGCGCTCCGCGTGCGCGGCCGCCAACTGCGATTCCGCGTCCGTCTGCGCGGCGCGGGCTGCCGCAAGCTCCCCAGCCGACACACGCAGCTGGTCCTGCAGGTCGGCCAGCGCAGCCTGGGCCAGCGCCAGCTCGGTCTCCAGGTCGCGGCGCGCCTCCGCGGCGGCCGCCAGCGACTCTTCCAGCCGCGACACGTCGACGAGGAGGCCGCTGGCCTCCTGCTGCACGCGGGCCAGCGCTGCGGCGTCCGCGGCGTGCACGGCGGCCTGCGCTCTCACCTGCTGCTGCAGCGTCGCGCTGTGCTGCTGCAGCTGCAGCAGCGCCGACGCGCGCGTCTGGACGCTACCGACTAGGGCGCGGAGCGGACTTGGCAGCACTTCCGTGCGATCATCATCCTCAACATCACAGCGCCTATCAAGTGCCGGCGAGGAGGGGGCCGACTTCGGCTGGGCGGTGCTGATTGGCGCGGAGTGGCTGTCGCCGACGTCGAGGGAAGCTGCCGTGTCGTCAGCAAGGGCGGGCAGATCGGACACGGACGTTGTGCCCTGCGATGGGTGGGCGGGCGGGCAAGCGGGAAGACCGCCGGGACCAAGGCTATCATTAAAACGACGCAGATTTCGTTGGAGAAAGCAAACAGGTGAGTACGGGTCGTGGAATACAACTCGCAGTGGAGGGTCGCGCAGGCAGTGCCAACGGCATGCGCTGGTGGAAGCGTCTCAGCCAAGGGCGCAAAGCAGCCCTGGCGACGGCTGCACGCCTCCCTTTGACCAGCAACCCCAAGACGGCAAGATACCCCTAAGAGGCAATCGAACAGGCGCCGGGTACATAACATACGTGCTGTTCTCAGTGCTGTTCAGGCGGCCCTCAACACCCCAGGTGCAAGGGTTCGTTTCTGGGTTTCTTTTCTCTATCCATTTCAACCCCAGGTGCCCGAGTGGATCCTCTCACAGCCGGAAGAACATGCACAGGTTGGCCCCGCAGCGGTCCCATCCACGGACACGCGCCCGCAACGCAGGTACCCACTTCCAAGGCGCTGGCGACGGCGACGCGTGCGGCCTTCAGCTGCGCCGTCAGGTCGGTGGCGCGGCGGCGCTCCTGGTCTCGCTCCCGGAGGACTGCCCGCGCACTCGCGTCGGACTGCTCCAACCGCGCCTGCAGGTCCATCAGCTGCGCCCGCATTCGCGACTGCTCGTCCCTCGCCTCCCGTAGGAGGGCAGCCAGCGCGTCCCGAGCCGCGACCGCCTCGGCGACCTCCGTTTGCCCGTACTGCTGCGCCCATGGATAATGTTAAAAGCGCAGGACAGAAAGGCTGGA
This sequence comes from Eudorina sp. 2006-703-Eu-15, assembly GCA_003117195.1. Classification (NCBI taxonomy): domain Eukaryota; kingdom Viridiplantae; phylum Chlorophyta; class Chlorophyceae; order Chlamydomonadales; family Volvocaceae; genus Eudorina; species Eudorina sp. 2006-703-Eu-15. The sequence continues at coordinate 334,844 of BDSI01000046.1, forward strand.
GAGATACCAAGATCTCTGAACATCGGCAGATTCCACTGGGTTTAAAATGCGACAAAGTTGAGAGCAAGGAAGCCGAAACGACGCGCAGTGACGGATCACCCTTATGGACTACTCGCAGTACGTTACAACGGGGGCCAAACTGACAACATGCAATTGACATCCAGCAGCTAGGATGCTGTGCATCGTAAACGCTGAATCGCGTGCCCACACCGACGTGTTGCAACCGGCTAAGCGCGTCCTCGAGAGTCCCTAATTAATAACTTCGCCAGGCCGCAAGTTTGTTTCGTTTCTTGGAACCGAAAGTCGTTTGTACGGCGTGCAGTTACTCGGCCGAACAGCGAAGGCGCGCGAAAACAAGCTTTGACGCCCTGAGTCCAGGAGTGGTGCATTGCAAGTGACCCCACCATCGGAAGACTCTCCGTTCTTGTGCCAGGCACGCAGCGCTCGGAAGGCCCTTGGGGTAACCAGCAGCCCATCGCACGCCGGGCCACTTACCAGCCAGGCATCCCGCTGACGGGCCATGCCCTCCAGCTCTTCGCACAGCAGCGACACGTCCTGCTCCATCTCCTGCTGCAAGTCCTCCATGGCGCACGACAGCGCCTCCATGCGCCGCTTGGAGGCCACCAGCGCGCGACCGGATGCGTCCAGCGCGGACGCCAGCTGGCGCAGCTGCGGGGATGCGCACACGGGACCGCAGAGATGATGGCGAGAGTCTCCTCCAAGTCACGAGCGCGGGCTGGCAGATTTCGACGCGGTCAAGGACGCGTGCCGTGTGTGCTGCTTGACGTATCGAAGGAGTTTATCCCGTGGCGTCTGGTGATTATCTATTCATTCATAACAAAGATGCCATCACGAGCACCGCGTGTACCTGGAGGCGGCTTTTTAGCGCTGGGACTGCATATCCCGCACCTTATCGTTATGGACTGCGAAGCTCACGGCTCGCCGCACGATCAGCCGAGCCGCGAGCCGGGTCTCCCGCTCGTATGCCGCCGACAGCGCCTCTGCCAGGCCGGTGAGCTGCGCGCTCAGCGGCAGGCCGGGCAGGTCGGACAAGCCCGGCACGGTCGCCGCGACGGCGTGCACGGCGCCCTGAGCTGCCGCGCTGGCGACTGCGTCCTCCTCAGCAGGCCCCCCAAACCACAAGCCCCTGCGGGCGCGCCCCGTCGGGAACAGCAGCGCGGCCGCGACGCTGCGCGGGCTGAGCAGCAGGAAGCTCTCCCCGTCCAGCGCCTGAGCAGCCGCGTGCTTCAGCAGCACGAAGCGCCGCTTGCGCGGGCTGACCCGGCGGGCAAGGCGCGGGCGCAAGGCAAGGTGCTCTTCAGGTCGCTGCGGCAGAAGCGGCCGGCTGATGTAGAGCAGCAGGGCGGCCAGGGCACCCGGTGGGGTGATGAGGGCCAGGGAGATAGCCACCGCCATCCACAGTTGCGACGGGAATGCTGCCGGGTCGCTGGGCTGCGGGCCATCCTGCGGTCCGTCGCTCTCACCGCCGTTGCCGGCTGAGCTTCCACGGCCACCACCGCCGCCACCACCACCACCACCTCTCCCGCCGCTGCTGTTATCACCGCTGCCGCCGCCCGATTCAGAGCCGCTGATCCCGTTGCGACTCCGCGGCGCTGTTGTCGGGCCAGTTAGGGAGCTCGACACGTCCCGGTCGCCGCCCTGGGCACTGGCGCCGCCAGTCTCGTCGCCACCAACCGGGGAAGCCGCTGGCCGCCCGGACGGCAATTCCAAAGCATTAAACAGCCCTCCACGAGTCCCGTTCAGAGCCGGCGCTAGGGGGCGTCGCGAACCTGGTGCCGTCTCTCGCGTGTGACCTGGCGGCCTCCGCTGGATGCGTAGGATGACTTCCAGTTCTTCGACGTGTGGAAGCACAACACTGGAGCCCAGCCGGTTGACGAAATTTTGCTGCACAGCGAGTTCCTCCAGAGCCTTGGCCAGGATCGGGCCAGCGGACGTCGCGTTCCCGGGGGAGCCCTGTTGAGGGCGCGACTGCAAGGGCGCAGGGCCATCGTAAACAGGTTTATAAAACCGGTTGTCACCGATGACCCGCGGGGCCCCCTGCAGCATTACCAATATAAATAAATAAACAGCCTGCCACCGCCACTCTTTTACTTCGGCTGACGACTGTATGTGCACTGAACGGGGCGCTCGCTGCGGGACCGGGGCATTCGCCGCCTAGAGGTTTCCTACGCAGGCATTGGGATCCCGTTAGTGTGGGCAGGTTGGTGTCGCAATCGTTGTCGCCCGCGGTTGGCACCCCACGACTTCCCAGCTGTCGCACAAACGGCGCAACGTCCTCTTCTGTAGCCATCTCGCTGTTCGCTTCCTCGACATTGTACCGATCTGACCATAGCACTGGCAGGCCAGGGACCCGCACCGGATACGGACCTCAGGTTCGCAGACGCGTAGTAAATCCCACGAGCGTTTTCTTGCTCTGACAAGTAAACCGCCGTCAATCTCCGAACATGACAAGCGCCCAGACACCCAAGCGCTGAAGGTTTCACGCAGCGTCATTTGGCACGGTGACACGTACCGATGCACCACGGACTGTGCGCGAGAGGCCAGTCCGGAGTCGACCGAGCATGTCGGCGTTGCCGTCTGAGGTCTGACGAACAACTTGCTGGCTAAATCAGGTCGGGCCCCAACCGCCGAGCCCCGGCACACGCCCCGGCACACGCCAACGTCATTTCGCACACACCGCGCCGCATCCCAGCCCGGCTGCGAGACACTCACCCCCTGAGATGATTGGTGGGCGAGCACCTCCAGCATCACCCAGAGCGTGGTCGTGCCCTTGCTGAACATGGCCAAGCACAGGTACCCGACCGCATAGTCTTTCTGGATGATGGCGTGCAAGTACCGGGAGAAGGCGGGCTCGGAGCTCGGGGGCGTGGAGCCTGTGAGCCAGTTGGCAGGGGTAAATGAGTCGGGTATGCTCAGCCCAGGCACGGCATCCGTCACGCACTGATGAACTGCTGCTGGTGCGCCGATCCGGCAGAGCGCTTTCTGCGGCACACGACATCACATTGCGCTACGTGAATCCACGCAGAACGTACCAGGATTGTGTTTGTTTGTGGCGCCCGTCGATGTTGTTCTCAAGCGGCCCACGGGCTGACGACGTTCCTGTTGGCCAGGCGTGCTGGCTTATTAGTCGGAACACATTCCCTAGGTCAACGATGTCCGGAAGCTTGCCCCAGGCAAATCTGCTACAAATGATCATCTTCACGGGGCCTGCTGCAACCTTGGCTCTTGCTTGTACGCTGGAGCAAGTTTATGACTACAGTGGGCCTCAGGTGCTTAGCCAAAGGACCGAGGGTTTGCTCAACGCGCCCCGAATACCAAGCATTACCAGTACAGAGCCATCCTGACAATGAGGGGCCCATCTGGAGGGTGAAATATGGCCACCCAAATCGACTGGGGTTTCCGACGGGAAGACTATCGGCACATACCTCCACATTGTTTCTCCACGCAGGGACAGTTCTGATGATGCGCATATTGCGTGAACGGCACAGAAGGGCAGCACGCGTGTGGTACGGGCTGACACAGGAGGCCATCCTGCGGGGGCGACGAAATTACGGCCAGTGCTGCTCTGATCGCCGGACCGATAAGCTCTGTAGGTGCGTTGTTGGTGGAATGTCACGCCCTCACCCTTCCGTGAATCCCAAGGCCTCCATTGCTGCTGTTGGAGCCAGGGCGCGACTGGAGCAGCTCCCCTTGACGCCTATAGCGCCTGACGCTTCAAGGACAGCAAGTAATGTCCATCCGATGCTTTAATCCGTCAATGCTTTGTCAACTTGCTACCCAAACATCCGAAGGTAGCCCGAGGCAGCGGATTATGTGGAGGCCGGTTGGGTTACCTCCTTGCCAGCCAAGCAAAAACTTAATTGATCTATTATTTCGACCTAAGCTGTGTTATGCGATGATGTGAAGTCAGATAAACTTGGTTGTCTGAGACTGTATTGTGTCTGGCGAAATAAAATTTCCCATTATGAGCATCGTATCACAGGCGTCATTTGGTTGGTTATTATTACTTACAGCTTATCATACAATTTCGCAGTGACAGTTCTCAATAATCACGAGCTGGCACGCGACACCTTGTTGGTGATGAATCCAAATCCATTTCAAAAAACACCGGTCCTACCCAATGCCAAAACGAACGCATTGACAACATGTTATCATATTTAATAATCGAATTCGTCTAAACGTCCTATTTGACAAAAGCAAGCCTCAACCTGTGAATAAAACTGAAGGATGCCCCCCTTGATGTAATTACCGTAATCGTTAACCATTTATGTTTCATTAAATATTCAACCGGGTCGTTGTTTTTCAGTTACATCATCACATCCATTTCGGTGGCGGTGACCCAAGGGACGGTTAGCATCTTGTGCTTCGGCCGCTGCATGATGGGTCCATTCCAAGCAAGGAAATCAACAAGTCACCTTAATGTTTAACTGGGCTCCTAGAAACCGTGCACCACGATGATCTATCGTGTGTGAATCTGTATGGTTCAATCGTGGCGCCGCAGAAGGGCCTACGCCAACCATACAACTAAAACCAGCACAGGTAGGGAAAGGCGATCGCAATCAGGAGTCGACTTAATTTATCACGGGAATGGGCCTTGCATGCTTGGGACCGCGTAAGACGTGTAATAATACGACAGGCGGCAATGTCGCTGTGGACGTTTACAATCGACATAGCTTTGTAAACAGTACGAAAAACCAACGAAACCATTAACAGATTGTCCCGGGACATATTGAAAATACGGCGCGCAAGCGGCAATCGTGTGCGTCAAGCGGATGCACAGCGGCCGCCGAGGGGGGGCGGGAAGCGGGTGCAGCACCTCACTGCAACTGCCGCAAATGAGTTGCGGGGCGGTTCATGGAGGCCGTCACGTACTCAAGACTTGAGAAGTCAGAACGAAATAGAAGCCAGCTGCGACAAAGAAGTATACTGTACGACTCCGTATTGCACATCCCCTCTCTCTCGAACACACGCCGCCATGTCCGGCACGGGCTCCATCGCATCTCCAGCAAGGACACCCCACTGATACACGCAAGCCATCCACTGGTTGTGTTATTCATACTTGTGCTGCCGTCCGATATTGACGCCCCGACACGCCAGGGCACACATCTCACCACGTCGATAAACATGCCTCGTAAACACACACACTACTGAAATTGAACTCTTCCTTGCGTCCTTGTGTACCAAAATGGGCCACAGGTCATGCCAGGTTGCCAGCGGTTATCAGGCTGACAGGCGCGGTGACGGCGCGGGGGTCACGACGCCACCGGCGCACGCAGCAATGCCCCGCCCGCATGGCATGGCATGACGAGCTGGCCTCCTCTTTGCAGGGTTCGCAGCCATCCGCCTACTACCACGCCCGGCCGATGCTTCCACATGTGCCTCCGCAAACGCATACCGTATGGACAAGGTTGCACGTGCGCGTGCGGGTGCGCCGATGATGCGATGCAGCATCCCAGGCGAAGACCGCAGCGAACCCGCGCCGTCGCATCCACCCCAGGTGGCCCCACACCCAGCCAGCCCTCGCTCGCGCCGCCGGACTCAATAAATATATCCCGGCGGCTCGCGAAGCAATGTACATACAAGCACACCACATTATGGCCAGCTGAATGCGACTGCAGCGCGTAATTACAGAAATGAGGTGCGCTGGGATTTCCTATCTCTCCCTATCTCCCGGTAGGGTCAATACATATATCATGGGCCTAGGTCAGGATTCCGCTGATCGTCCCGCGGACCGAAAGGAAAGGTAAGGAAACGGCGTCTGGGCCAGCACCCGCCAACCATCCGCACGCCGAAGGGTGCTGTCGACATAATGTGTACAGAAAAGTGAGGAACAAGAATATGCAGCTGCAGCTGCGCACGACGCCGCACACAAGCAGGATCTCTTGATACGCAGCAGGTAAGCCGAGGGCCAGCCAACGGCTCTGGGAACAGCCGCGAGGAATGCCCGAATGCTTAATGCGGGGCTCCAACCCGCCCTCCGTCCGAAGCGCTGAAAGAGTCGGGTGACTGACCACGCCATTAGTGCGTGCCTGCCTGCACGCCTGAAGCAGGCGCCCTTGGGCACCAATCGTCCCAACCCGAGCCATCCCGTCTCACCCCATACCTAGCCGCAAAACCACATGACCAAATTGTACGTGCCCCAGCTCCTACCGCAGCGCCGCTCCCGTGCAGGGCGCTCCAAGCGCCCCACTGCAAAAGCGTGCGCCATCTGCCTACTCTGCGTTTGGCCAGGAACCCTGTCTGAGCAGCTGTGCTAATATTTCCCGTATATGCCCATATCCCTCTCCCAACGCCACGACGAGCCATCCAATCCCTTTGCATGGGGACCACACGGCCAACCCCCATCTCAACCCCAGACCCGCCACCGAAATCATGCCCCAACCTAGCCTTATCCCGAATACGCCACTCGGTCCACACGGCCATATCCTCTCCGTATGCCGTACCCCAGTGCCGTATGTAGTAACTACCCCTTCGCCTTCGGTATGGCCTCCTTACCTGGCTCAATACTTCACACCCCAGCAGGTGCCGCCCTGCGCGATCCTCCGAAAAGTGGCTGTTATGTTATATACCCTACAGCCCTTCACGACCCTCCCGGGAGGCACTACTGAGCCGCCTGCTGATCTTCCTGTACAGCTTCACCACCGGATTGGCCCGGGTTTGGGGCGAGGTCGCCGGCTGCTCGCCGACATCACTCAGCCTGGCAGAGGACGGAGCAGTGGGTCCCGACCCGCCTGCATCCGCGGAGGCCACCGGCGTCGCCGGACCCGACGTGCGCCACAGAGGCAGCCGCTTGAGCAGCTGCCCACTGGGCGACTCGTTGGTCGGCCCCATGGACAGCCGCCGCGCCATGCCGCCGGGGCTGCCGCCGCCGGGGCTGAGGGCGGCGAAGGTGCGACCGGTGGTTGCCGGCAGCAGACTCCCCGCCGAGGCGCGACCTCCGTCCACCGCAGTCAGGTCCTGGCTCCGACGCGGCAGCTGATCCGGGGCCCTGGCTGACTTCGGGCAGGCGGCGGAGATGCCCGCGCCAGTCGAGAACATGGGGTTGTAGAAGAGGTGCATGTCGGCCTCGGACGCCGCGCGGCCCAGCGTGCGCGGGAAGCCGCCGGCGATGAGGTTCACCTCCTCGTCCTCACCCACGGCGGGCCCGTCGCCGCCAGCCTCCTCCTCCTCCTCCTCCACATCCTCCTGCACGCCCCCTTCGTCCCCACCGCTTTCCTCCCCCGCCCCCTGCACGTCCTCTGCCTCTCCCTGCTGGCTGCAACCCTCCTCACACGCTTGCTGGCCGTCCTCCATCCACGCCGAGTCGTCTTCATCAGCCCGCACCTGCTCGCGGCCGCCGCTGCCCTCCTCACCCTCGCCCTCCTCCTCTTTGAGCCGGCGCAGGTGACCGGGTCCGGTGGATCCCAGGGTCCTCTGCCGGACTGCGCGCGAGGAGACGCCGTTTGAAGACAGGGTCCAGCGCAGCAGCTCGACAGAGGACGGGGTCACCGGCGAGGGTTTGGGCGAAGGTGCGGGAGCAGGCGAGGGCCGCGCCGCGGCGTGCAGCGCGGACGCCGTCGTCGTGCCGTCCGCGCCGGCATCGAGGCCGGGCAGACGAAGCGCATGTTGTTGCTGAAGGGCCGACGGCTCCGAGGCGGCGGCGGTGGAGTCGGCGGATTCGGCAGTAGCGGTCTGGCCGCCTGCCGTGTGATCCCCCACGGCGTGGCCCCCAGCAGAGCCATCCGCAGGGGATGCCGCCAAGTCCTCAGCGGCGACCAACGCAGCGGTGGGACTTGCCGGCGCCGCCGAGTGAACCAGCTGGCCCCTGGAACCGGTCTGCAAGGCCCTCACCCTCGCCTCCGGCGCCGTCTGCTCGATGGCAGCGGCGGCGACCGCCCCCGCATCCGAGGCGGCGGCAGCAGTGGCGCCGCCTTCGTCACGGGCAGTCGCAGCATCGCCGGCTGCGCGACACTCTGGGGCCGCACTCGCCGCCACAGGTGCACCGTCGAGCGTCTGTGGCCTGACGGGCATCTCCGGCGCCGCCGCTGCCTCCATCGTCGCCGTCACCGGCGCCCCACCTGCCGTCACGCAGTCCCGCAGCCGGGCCAGGTGCCGCATGTGCGATCCAACGGCGCCCACGGCGAGCGGGTTCCACGCGCCGCGGCCCTGCAGGAGCGCCAGGTGGTGCAGGTTCACGACGGGCAGACCGGACAGGAGGGAGCTGGCGCCGGCGGCGGCACCGCCGCTGCGCAGCATCAGGCAGGCGGGCAGGCCGTGGTGGGCGTGCGCCTGCGCCTGCTCCTGCTCGGGGTGTGGCTGCTGCGGCGGCTGCACCGGATGAGGCGGCTGTTGGTGCGCGGGCTGCATCAGCTGTGTTGCGATCGAGCCGTGCTGTGGGTGGTGGCGCGGCGGGCCGTAGCGTCTCACCAGGTCTGCGGCCGCCGCCGCCTCATCCGCATGAGGGGCGAGAGAGGACAGGTCGATGGCGCTGAGACAGCGCCGGCCCAGACCGGCGCCGCCGCCGCTGCAGCGGCCCGCGGGCGCCCAGCCCGCGCCGAGCAGCAAGGCCGGCGCCGCCGCCGAGCAGGCCGCGCTGCTGGTCTCCGGAGACGGGCTCCGTGCCGAGCTCCCCCGACCCGTGACAAGGGCGGGAGCAGGACCGGGACCAGCTGACGGTGTGCTGGCGTTGCTCGGCTGACTCGTGGCGTCACCCAGCGGCGAGAGGGGCAGCAGGCCCGTCCGGGCGCCGTGTGCCATCACGGCCAGCTGCTCCTGCAGCAGCAGCGCCTGCCGCGCCCAGGCGCGCGTCTCCATGGCGCGTTGCCGCCCGTCGGCCCGCGCGCGCGCCAGCTGCTGCCGCGCCGCCGCACTCTCGGCCTGCACGCGCGCCACCTCGGTGCGCTGCTCGTCCAGCTTCACCTTCTGCTCGTCCAGGTCCGCGTGCGCCGCCCGCAGGGAGCCGCACAGCTCCGCCGCCGCCTCCTGCACCGCCGCCGTCTGCGACAGCAGGGACACCAGCTGCTGCTGCAGCCGCTGGCGGTCCTGCCGCGCCGCGCCGTACTCTGCTCGCAGCCGGTCAAGCACCGCCGCGGAGGCGGCCTGTTCGGCCCGAAGCTCCGAGACCTGCAAGACCAGCTGCGCCTCCCTCTCGCCAGCAGCAAGGACCCCTTCCCCGCCTCGTTCTGCCGCCACCTCCGCCGCCGCGCCGCGAAGCCGCTCCTCGAACTCCGCGCAGCGACCGGTCAGCTCGTCACACCGGACGCTGAGCTCCGCCTCCCGCGACTCCAGCGCCGCGATCCGCGCGTTGGCTTCCTCTGCCTTGACGCCATCCGCCACGCGCTGGGCCTGCGCATCCCGTAGCTCAGAGCGCAACTGTTCGTTCTGGTTCCGGAGCCGGTCCACGTGGCACCTGGTGGGCCCCAGCTCCGCCGCCAGCTCGGCCCGCATCGCCCGCAGCACCTCCACCTCACCGCACACGCGGCCGTGCGCAGCCAGCAACGTCGACAGCCGGCTGCGCGTCTCGCTGGCGGCCGACGCGGCGGCCGCGCGCGCCGCGCGCGTGTCGGCCAGCTCCCGCTGCATCGCCTCGCGCTCCACGTTGCGTAGTGCGCGGAGCACGACCGCCCGCACCACCACGCAGCGCGCGGCGCCCTCCGCCTCACAGCCAAGATCATGGTCCAAAGACTCGCGGCCGCCGGGGCTCGGCACGGCCTCCGCCACGGGCGGCGACAGCGCCTCCGCCACCACCGGGTGGCTGCTGTCAGGTGCATTGGAAGCGCTGCCACTGTCGCGGCCGCTCAGCAGGGATCCCGCACCAGCATCGTCGGACGCGGCGCCGGCGCTCCGCGCCTTGCGCAGGGCCTCCTGCGATGCCGCGAGCTCCGCCCGCAGCGCCGCAATCGTGTCCGCCAGGTCCATCGCCGGCGAGTCGGATGGCGCAGCGGACGAGCCGCCCCCGAAAGCGCCGCCAACGCCGCCGCCGCCGCTGACGCCAGCAAACGCCGCGTTGGTCACCCACAGGGGCTCATGGAAGGCGTCATACTCCCCGGCCGCGGCCGCCATCGCCGCCGCTGCCGGAAGCCAGTAGGATGACGACCCGTGGCTGCCGCTGCTGCTGACGCTGTTGCGACTGGACCAGCGCTGCAGGGCCAGGCCGTGCGGCGGCTGATGTAGTTGCTGCGGCTGTGCAGGATACAGCGGCAGCGCCTCGGGCTGCGGAGGCAGCGGAGGCAAACCCGCACGCTGGCCCCCAGGCAGCGCTGTCCGCGGGCGCTGCAGCCCCTCAAACGACGGCCGTCGGGCAGGGCAAGGCGCATCTCCTGTCGCTGTCAACCCCGCGCTGCTGTCCCCGGCCCCGATGGCGGGGGCCGAGACCCTCGACTCCAGGCCCGCAGACGGCCAGAGCCCCTCCCATGGGCAGCAGCCATGGGGGCCAGCCCGCACCGGCAGCGGCTGCTGTTGCAGCGCAAAGCCGCAAGCGGCCTCGACCTGTCGCTGCAGCTCGCAGCGCTCCGCGGCGCGCAGCGCTCGCAGCGTGATGGTGCGGGCAGCGGACGCGACGCGCTCCGCGTCCAGCAGCCCGCGCAGCTCCGAAACCTCATGCCTGAGACGCGCGATTTCATCAGCGTCGGCCACAGACCCGGTTGCGGTCCGCACAGCCGGCGCACTCGGCATCACCAGCGACGGGGAAGCAGCACCAGCGACGCCGCCAGCGCGGTCGCAGGCGGCCGGCTCCATCAGATGCGCGGGGTCGCTGCAGCCATTGCAGCCGCTGGTACTCGTGAGCACAGGCGACGGCGGCCTCACGTCCTGCGAGCACCGCTGCCCTGCTGCTGCTGTTGATGGCCATAAGACAGTGGTGATGTGCATCGCCTCTGTCCCCCGCTGCGCCTCCTGTCCGGACGCATAGTGATTGTAGCGCTGGTCGTATTGGGGCAGGTCTGCGCTGCACCTGTCCCACGCCGGCCGAGCGCCGTCATCCACGTGCCCCATGGCAGCGACCGTCAAGGCGCCGCTGCAAAGCGTGGCGGCGTTGCCCAGGCCCTCCTCCGCTTCGGCATCGGCGTCCCCGACGACATCCACGCAGTGGGACAGCGGGCCCGGAGCCCACAGCACCGCCCGTTGGTGCTGACCCACCGGCGACGTCGCCGTCTGCGCGGCCAGCTGGGCCACGGCAGCTTTCGCATGGGCCTTGCCCGACAGCGGCAGCTGCCCGGGCACCGCCGTCGCCGCTGCCTGCGCAAGTACTTGGGCCTTGATCTCCTCCACCGCGGCGGCGTGCGTTGCGCACTGCCGCTCCAGCTCGGCCCTGACCTCCCCCAGCTCGGCCCGCGCGGCCTCCAACTCCACCCGGCTCCGCTCCTCCTCCGCCAGCCCCGCCGTCAGCCGCGCCGTCGCCGCTTCCAGCTCAGAACGGACCCGGTCCAGCTCCCCGTGCAGCTCGACCGCCTCGCCCCGCAACCGCGAGCACTCCCGCTCCAGCGCCTGCGACGCCGAACCGACGTCGTCGAGCCGCTGCGCCAGCTCCTGCCGCTGGGCCTCACCCGCCGCGTGCTGCTGCTGCAGCAGCTGGCTGGTCGCCTCGGCAGCGGCGAGCTGGACCTGTAGGTCTGCACGCGCCGAGTCCACCGAAGCGGCCCGCGCCTGCAGGTCCGCGGCCACCAGCGCCAGCGACGCGGAGAGCTCCTCCCGCTCCAGCTCCAAACCCACGACCTGCCCGCGGAGCGCCTCCGCCTCGGCGACGGCGCCCGCCAGCCGCGCCTCGAGGGCTCCCTGCGCCGCCAGGGCAGCCGCCTTCTGGTCCTTGAGCGTGTTGCTAATGTCCCGGTGCGCCTGCTGGGCGTCCGTCAGCTGCGCCTGCACCTGCGCCAGCCGCGCCTTCACCTCCGCAACCCGCATGTGTGCAGCGGCGGCCTGTGCAGTGCTGGCGGCACCCGCCGCCAGCGCCTCCTCCAGTCGTGCAGTCAGGGCCGCCGCTTCCGCCTCGCTGTTACGCAGCCGCCCCTGGACCTCAACCACCTGGGCGGCCAGCCCGTCTCGTTCCCGCTGGGTGCCCGACAGCTTCGCCTGCAGCTCAAGCCGCTGAGCGTCAGACGCGTCCAACAACCCCTGCGCCTCTCTCGCCCTGGAGGCCTCGGCGGACGTCACAGCCGCCAGCGCTGCCGACGAGCTGGCGTGCTCCGACTCGACCAGCGCTAATCGCGTCGCTGCAGCAGCCATGGCCGCGTCGGCTTCGCTCTTCGCCTGGCACAGCGCAACACGCGCAAAGATGAGACGAGCTGTCTGTCGGACGGCATGGCCCTGCTCCTTGAGGGCTGCGTCAGCCGATCCCGCGCGTTCCACCGCTCGGACCGCCCGCGCGCACAGAGCCGAGGACGCCCACGCCGCGATCTGCTCGTGCAGCGCAGCCCTGATCGCGCGCTCCTGCGCACGCTCCGCCCTGCGGGCCTCCTCGAGGCGCTCTGCCTCCGCCCTGCCGCGCGCTCTCGCCTGGCCCAGCCTCTCATACAGGTCCGTGACCTGCAGGCGCAGCTGCTCAACGTCCCGCTCTGACGCCCGGCGCGTCGCGGCGACCTGGTCTGCGGCCTCCTCCAGTGCCACCGCCAGGTGCTCAGCTGCTGCCGCAGACTCACGGCGGGCCTCCTCCCTCGCAGCCGCCAGCTCGTCCTGCCACCGCTGTCGAGCCGCCTCCCACTCAACGCGCTGCGCGTCCTCACGCGCCTGGGCGCCCTGCAGCTCGCCCTGCAGCTCATCCACCCGTGCGGCCATCCGGCCCTTGTCGTCCCGCACCTCATCCTGGAGCGCCGAGACGTCTACCATAAGCTCATCTCTCCTGCGGCGCGCCTCGGAAAGCTCGTGCTGCAGCTCCGAGACCTGGGCCTCCAGTGCCGCATGGCGGCCGCCCGCCTCCAGCAGCTCAGCCTGCAGCGCGGCGCGCAGGCCCCGGATAGATCCCAATTCGGCGCCCAGCCGGAGTGACTTGGCCTCGAGCTCCGTGTTGGTGGCGGTCAGCTCCGCGACCTGCGACTGGCGCCGCTCCAGCTCCGACACCAGGGTCGCGTTCGTCAAGGTCAGTCCGGCCGCGTCTTCGTGCAGTGCCGCCAGTGCTGTGCCAAGCGAGCTGCGGAGCTCCTCCGAAGCCAGCGTGGCACGCTGCGCCTCGTCGGCTGCGGCCTGCGCCCGGGTGCGCCACTGGGCGGCGTCCGCGGCTGCCGCAGCCGCGGCAGCGGCCGCAGCGTCTGCGGCCGAAGCGCCACGCGCGGCTTGCTCCCGCAGCCTGCTCTGGAGTGCGCGAGCAGCTGCAAGCAAGACCTCCTCCGGGGGCCCTTGCCCAGACAGCTGGCAGTCGTCAAGGAAGCTGGTTCCGGCGTCATTCGCAGCACAAGGCTGCTGGAGCTCCAACTGCGAAGCAGGGACGCGTTCGACAAGGCCAATCCGACCCATGATTGAAGTTCCAAGAGGACCCCAAAGATCGGATTGTAGCAGCCTACTAGGAGTGCAACCCCAGCGGGGATCCGCCGACAAAGCAATGAGAATATGCGATACCTTCGCACCACAACGCTGCACTGGGTGAATTGAGAAAGCGGATTATGGACACGACCTCTCTTCTCCTGCATGACCGCATGCGTTCTGTGTTCGATTTCCAAAGTGCAGCAAGGCCGCATGTTCGCACCCAAACACGTGAGAGCACGTAACAGCCGATTCCCCTTTCTGCGCCCTTGGTCCGTCACACCACAACGCACCCGCAGCCTGTGCCAAAGGTCGTCGTAGGCGGCGACTCGCCGTTGGAGCTCGTGACAAGTAGCCCGGTCCGCCTCCGCGGACAACTGGGCTTGCTGCGCCAGGGCCCGAGCTTCACTGAGCGCCTCCTCAAGGGCAGCCTCCCGTGCTGTGGCGGTACCGGCGGCGGCCTCGGCCTCGTCCTGCTGAGATAGCAGCCGGTCCTGTGGGACAGGTGCCCGCGACGGTCTTAGGCTGACGTAATCGGAGCATCATGGATATGACGAATGCGGCCCAGGAGGATATGACTCCGTTGAATACCCGTTACATTCCTGATTGTTTTGACAGGCCCGTGTTCTCCGGATTGAGGCCGAACGGACGCATTTGATGTGTGGGGAATTTCCGCGGTGATGTCGGCCGGGGATGCAGTAGGAGTGTGCTGCTGACCACTGCAGCCACTGGCCGCGGAATGCCGTATCGGGTACCCAGGTAGCGGTGCTGGGCAACTGACACACAGAATGGCGCACCGAGCGCACGCCTCAGTAAGTACAACCGAAACCCAGATGAAGGATTCGCAGAATCCCCAACACCATCACTTCACCACCACCATTTTGCCACATGCAAGCTGGCTGTTGTGCGCCCCCCTTTTTTCCACCCACCTGCAGCTCCCGCAGCTCGTCCTGGTGGGCATCGTGCGCCGCCTGCAGCTCCTCCTGCACTGACGCCACCATCCGCTCGCACTCGGCCTCCAGCTGGCCCTGCAGGTCCTCCACACGCGCGCTCAGCAGCTGCAGTTGTTGCTGGGACGCCCGCAGCGCGCTACTGGACTGCTGCAGCGCTTCCTGCAGCTCCGCAACCTGCCATTCATGCGCACGTGGCGTGTGGTGGCATTTACCCGTTGAAGAAAGGATAGAAGGGTGTAGACAGAGAGGATAGCGTAGACAGAGAGGACAGCATGGAAGGTCAAAGAGGTACCGAGCGCAGTAAGCGCGCTTGAGGTGGGGATGAGTTCGGTGACTGGCACTGTACAGTTTTCGCAGTGGGCAGAGGACGATGGCGAGGGCCACCAATATGACGACACCTTGCTCCGTCAAGCGTGCACCCCGTCACCTTGCGGTTAAGATGCTACTTCTTAAACGGTATCGCGGAAACTCATGGCACAGAAAACTCACCTCCTGTGACGACGTGCGTTCCAGAGGACCCGGCAGCCCGCCCGCCTGGCTCATGAGCCGTGAGTGGACTTCGCGCCAACGACTGCCACCAACCGGAACCAACTGAGCTGGCCGCGGGTTCTCCTGCTGCCGCTCCAGCGCTTCGGAAAGCATACTCTGTAAGCATGTGAGCGACATGGGTGCAGGTCAACGCAAAGTTTGCAACTAGAGAAACTGATACACAGACTTGCGAAAGACCTTCCTTACGAGACTTTCAACCGCGGAATGCTTCATATTTTAGCGCAGCATGTAAAAGATGTTTCGTTTTTTAGCAGCATATGTTTCTCAAGGCAGTCCGTGACGGACCTGCAGCTCGCCGATGAGCTCGCTTATGTCCACTTCCGCAGATTCGACAGCGCCGCTGCTGAAGCTTCTGGCGGTTGGCGTCTCGAAGATGGCATGATCAAAAGCACTGGCGCGGCCGTGGCCGTCGTGAAAGCCCAGGCTGGTCGTAGCGGTGGAAGTATCACCGGTTTCCATTCCCAAAATTTGATGGGGTTAATTTCCACTCAAGATGTTAGAGCTGAGCTGGATGTGGGCCCGGACATGGGTCAGCATTCCTTGCCGTTTTGCGGTTGAAGAAGGATTAAGTATGCTGACGGGCCATGACTTCCAGCATAAAGTGTAGAATACTACGAGTATTGAAGCATATAAACTTTGCATGACCTAGTCCTGTATTGAACGGTGACCTGTAGAGGCGTACGAGTTGTGGGTAAAAAGATCATGTAGGCCGCTTGTGTGTTCACGAAAGCTCCTACACATGCTTGAACACGTTCATCTTGCCTGTGCACTGTGCATTATAACTTTACAAGAAGTAAGAGTTTTCAATGCGTCGTACCACCGGCCCAGTTCGACTCAAGAACTTGACGTTTCAGCGAGTGTAGATGCAATATTTCATATTGTTATAATATTCATGCAACATTCATATATGTCGATCGCTTTTTGGGGATGCCCAATGTGATGGCGTTAGCAAGCGCACCTCGCCAATGTTATGGAGTTGTGAAGGGCGATATGCACAGAAACAAATGGCAACCGAAGCACGATCGAATGTTCAAAACGTCGGCACGCTGGCCCATCCGTGCCATAGCTGACTTGGCGACGACCCGCACGACCCGGATCTTCGCCGGAACAATGCAATCGTTGTAGCAACTGGTCTGATTTAAGAACCTGTTACGGTCTGTTTCTTAGGCAACATGTTTAATTCATATAACTGCTCGCTGATTGCAGAATGCCCATACGTAGCGTTGCGGCAGGTTGCGGCGCTGCATGACCATCGAAGCCCAAACACACGAAAGCATAATAATTACCCCATTAGTGCAAAACAAATCAACGAAAACGTAGCTGCATTTCCTGGTTTCGACTTCTCGACTGGATCAACGAACCTCGTCCTGAAACGGCGTCCCGGCGCCCCGGTTAAAGATGTTCCTGTGTGTGGAGATGAGCGCATCTCACACAATAAACAACAGGGACAAACGGGGAGCTGTCTGCACAGGGACACAGACCCGGGCAAGTTGGCCAGTATTGCGTCCCGAGAACCGCAGCACACACCCTTGACAGTCGCGCAGGAAGGGACTCTCCTCGCCAATCCCTGCCATGCCCGGCGGCAGCGACCCAACCGTCTACGGTAGCGCCACACCGGCCAGCCCAGCTCCCAAACCCATAACAGAATGCAGCGCGGCTGAGGCCCCAGCTCCCGGGCCCCCTCCCGGGCCCCTTTTCCCCATCCTCCCATGGACAGGAGTCATGTCCGCCGGTGTCCGCTGAGCACCACACAGGTCTCACAGCGCCACTCGTCAGAGCCTGCTGCAGGGCAGGCCTACCCGGTAGGTAGCCCAGTCCCCCTCCGCGTCGGAACATTACCTTCTTCCCCACACACCGACACAGAAACACGCACACACGCATACGAATTTCGACCACTTTCCATGCTGCTGCTGCTGCTGCTGCTGCTGCTGCTGCTGCTGCTGCTGCCCCGTCCTTTCACGCCCTCAGGCTGAGTTCAGTGCGCGCTCGCCTGCAGAGCGCCCCCAATGCCCCCACCCGCCACCACACGCACCGCACCCCGTGCGACGTCGTCGCTCGATGCGCCGCCACACGTGCAACCAGCCGCACGTTCTCTGGCCGGGACGATCATCGGCCTCGCCGTCCACCCCAAGCCGCAAGCAATCGCCCACGCCGTGCGCCCATCTCCCCCCTTCCTAACGCCCTCGACCTCGCAAGATGTCCCTCTGGTACACATCACCAGATCGCCGCGCAGGCCGCTGCCCGGACAGGTGAGCACGGCCACCCGACCTCGACCTGATGCAGTACAGTACGATGCAGTACAGCCGCGCCCCGTCCGACGCTTCGCGCCCACGCTCGGGGCCGCCGAAAACCACCGGGCTGCGTCCACACCTGTGCGAACCCACCGCTGCTGACACCATGCGCATGTAATAACACGCCGCAGCCAGGAAACGCACTTTTGCTGTCGCCACGCACGGGGCCAGCCGAGTACCGTATGCCGAGGGCACAACACACCGTCTCAGTGACGAGTGTGCGCGCTACGGCTGCCCGTGCCGGCCTGTCGGTTGGACGTCACACGTCTTCCGGCTCGCTGACGGGCATCTTGATGGTGGCCTGCAGCAGCGGCGCGCTGCTGGGGGAGCCGCCCGGGGCCAGCAGCAGCACCGCCACGGTGTCGCTGCCTTGGAGCGGGTCCACCGCGGTCACCGGGATCTGGGCAGGCGGGCGGGGAGGGGACAGGGGATGGGGGGTATAGGAAATTGGTAGACATTTTGGGGAGGGAAGGGGGCAGGGGGGGGTATAACAGGAAATTGGTAGACGTTTCGTGGGGGAGGGGGCAGGGGGGAAGGGAGGAGAGGGCATCCAGCGAATCGGTAGGCGAACGGTGGGAGGGAGAAGGGAGGGAGCGTGCGATGTGTTGTTGTTCGGTGTGGAGGATTGCAGGGTAGGACGGGGGCAACGGCGGGAGAATGGGCATCAATTCGTGTGCAATGAAAGGGGCCAGACGAGGGCGAGGAAGGGGGACAGCGGTGTCGGACGGCGGGGCTCGTTGGGGGTCCCGGTGGCGCGCGGCGCCACTCCTTCTTCCCCGCACACATCTGACCGCGTCGGAGGCGGTGATGGAAGCCAGGCACGGACGCTGGCGCATGGTGGGTACATAGTGACGCAGCACGAAGTCTTTCCCCGAAACGTCCTCCTGACCCGGGGAGGGGGGATGTTAAAAAAACAGCCCAGACCCTCCCGGGGGCGGAGGGGCCGGGCTGCGGCCGCACGGGTGAGCGCACTCGGATGTCCACCCCACCTTCCTCATCCCCATTGGCCGCCCAGCGCCCGACCGACCGAGCCCCCGTCCGCAGGCCATCGCCCCCGCCCGCGCCCCCCGGGCCCCCTTCGGTTCCGCGCGCGCCGTGCCGTCTGACGCGTCCCCACCCCCGCCCTCACCTCGAACGTGTACTGCAGCCCCGGCACCAGCAGCGGTATCAGGAACTGCGTCTTGGCCAGCGTGTAGAGCGCCGGGTTGGCCCGCAGCACCACCGGCACGTCCAGCATCTGCTTGCTGCCCTCGTTGCGCAGCAGCAGCGACAGCCGGAAGCGCGGGCCCAGGCCGGCCACGCTGAGCGAGAGGGACAGGTTGGTGCTGGTGGTGAAGGCTGCGGCACCCTGCGGATGTGGTGGGTTTAGCAGGAGGGGAAGGGAGGGGCGATGGATACGATTGCAGGAAGCGCGGGGGCAGGACAGTGGCTCGCAGAGGGAACAGCGGATTGATTGATATTGAGTTCATGCGCCGGCTGCCCGCCACGCCACGCGAGCTACTCCTGCCGCCCCCCTGTTCCCCAGGCTCCCTGTTCCCCTGGCTCCCGAATCCCCATGCTGCAGCGTGGGCGGCCTCTCCCCGTCCCACTCCGCAGGCTTCGTGTCAGGCCGTGTCACGTCGTGTCGTACCTGCCCGTCCGTGAGGACCTTGACGTAGGCCCTGGCGGTGGTGAGGCGCAGCTTGGCCAGGTCGCGTTGGAAGGTGCGGTGCATGTCGGCGGCCTGAGGGCAGCCAGCAGGTGGAGGGGGGGATGGAGGGCGGGAGACGATCAGAGCGCCACGGGTTCCTTGCACGGGTCAGGACCCAGATCAGGAATCCGGAATCCAGGCGTCAGGCCAGGTCGGGCTTCCGGCCAGGTCAAAGAAGCATACACAGGGCGCCCGTGTTTCTGAGCACACCAGAGCGCAGCGCAGCGCGGACGACGGACCGGGGGGTGGGGGAGGGGGAGAGCCTCCGGCAGCAACCCCACCGGGGGCCCTCCCGGCCCCTCCCCCTCCCCTGCACCCTTCCCGGCCCCCTCCCCCTTCCCTCAGTGCGGCCCCTCCTCCCCTCAGCCTCACGCACCTGGTCGCGCTCGCGCTGCGTCTGCTCCACATACAGCCGGGTCTTCTTGGGCACGGCGAGCGGGATCTCCTGCGGAGTCGGGAGCAGCGGGGGTCGCGATGGGCGCACACTGATGTACCGGCGGAAGTTACGGAGTAAGTGTTGAGGCAGATGGCGGTGGACCCCACGGGACCCCGACGGTCGCTGCATGCGCGGACGCCACGGCTGCACAAAGGACGGCACCAACCGACCCGGGCACATGCCCGCCACGGGTGCACATGCCCCCCCGGCTCGTTTCTGGTTTCTTTTTTCTTTTTCCAATGTAAACCCCGCGGGCAATCCCACCGCGAACCACCACAAACCAGCGCTGACCACTACGGACCACCAGCGCGCAAAGGCCCGTGACACGCTCTGGCTGTGTAGCACGATTCCGCAGCCATGGGCGCCGGGCGACCAAACCGCAGCCCACCGCACCGCACCGCGCACCCCACTCCACCGCACTCCGTTTCAAATGGTTTCAAATGGCTGCTGGCGCTGTACCTGCTCGGGGGGCGGTCCGCCGCCAACCGCGCCGATTTCCAGGTTCGCAGTGCGGGGGAGCATCTGGCGGCGACGGCAGCGGGGGATAGCGGGTGTGGGTGGAGGCGGGTGGCGGGGGCGCAGGGGGAAACGAGGGAGGCAGGGAGCGGTCAATCACGCACAAGAGAGGAGGCAAGCATCGCCGGGTGTGGGAAACCACAGCGTCACGCGGCTGCTGCACGATGGCTGGACGTCTGTGTGGGCTTCCACACCTTCCAGTCACCCGGCTGGCTGCCTAGCCGCCCAACGCCGCCCCAACCCCATTACCCCCTCCCGGCTGGGTGGCCACGCCACCCAGCCCACACCCCGCGGTACCCCCTCCCCGCCCCCACAGCCCGCACCCTCGCCCCTCCCCCTCCCCGCCACCCTCACCCTCCACACACACCCCTCCACCCCTCGCCCCTCCCCCGCCTCGCCCCTCCCCCTCCCCTCCTCCCTCGCCCCTCCCCGACCGCCCCCCTTACCCCCCCTCCCCGCCCCACCTTGATGTCCAGCATGCCGCTCTTGGTGATGGTGATGAGCGTGTTGTCCTCGCGGCCGTACCGCCCGAACCACAGCGCGGTGACCGGGTTGGGCACCGTGTGGACGCTCACCAGCAGCTTGTCGTGGTACACCCGCACCTCGCCTGGGGCAGCGCGTGTAAAAGAAAGCTGAGCCGCGAGAAGCCAAGTCCAGCGTAACAGGCGACGTGTAGTGGCAGTGTGTGTTACTTGGCAGGCAGAACAGGAGTGCGTGACATGCAAGGTGCCGAGTGGCGCCCAGTATGTGTGTGTAGGGGGGGGGTGCGGGGGCGGGATTGGGAGCAGGCGGGGGAAGGAGGCGCCCCGGCGCGTGGAGGGGTCGACGAGGTGGAGGCCCCGAAACGTGCAGTACGCCATGCATAAGGACAGTGGAAAAGTGAGGCGAGGGGGCGGTGGAGAGTCGGCCCTCCCTGCCTCGAACCTCCCTCCCTCTCCACCTCCTTCCTGAGCCCACCCTCTCCCCTTTCCTTTGCCCTCCCTCTTCCCTTTCCCCCCATCTCTCCGTTGGTCCTCCTCCCCCTCCTTCCCCAACTCCCCACCCCACCGTTGGACAGCGCCACCACCAGCGCCTTGGTCATCCGCTGGCTGGTGACCTCCATCCGCTGCATGGCCAGGATGTGGCAGGGCAGGTAGATGGACCAGGACTTGTGGCCATTGGGCTGGTAGGCGTGGATCACGTCGTTCATGCAGCCCACCGCCACGTGTTGGGCCAGCCGGACCTGGAGGGGAGGGTGTAGGAATTTGGTTTGAACTGTTCAAACTGCGCATATTTAAAACTGGAGGGGAGGGGGAAAGGGGATGGGGGGAGCAGTGGCTGGTCCCGGAACCGGGCACACATAAGGGGGCGGGGATGGAAGGGCCGCTGGCGCAGGGGCTTTCCAGCAGGGCAGACCTCAAAGGGGGGAGGGGAATATCAAAAGAAAAAGCATGGGAAGGCGTGCCGATGAGGAAAGGAGGAAGGGGGGCGGGAGACCTTGGCGCATGGGGGTTGGAGCATATGCCATTTGACGCCCGCCCACAAACTTCGCGTCGTTTGTTGTCGTCGCCGGCCTTCTGTCTCGCGGTGCAGTCAACAAACACACGTGCGGCCGTGACAACGGTCCGGGACAACCGCGGCCCATGGCCGCGCGAAGGCGGACGAGGCCAGCTCCGCAGCCGGCCCGCCACTACCTGACGTGAGCATGGGAAACAACCCGGGCAAAAGGTGACAGTCCAGCCCCCTTTGTCATTATCAATACAGCAAAATAGTAAAAGAGCGCCAAAGCCCCCTTCCCCCCGACAGCCGCCGCACCCGTGTGCAAGTAACCCACCTCCCCCCTTCCCCATCCCCCTGCCGTCGGAAGCTAGTGCCCCGGCCAGCTAGCTGTCTGGCACCACCGGGAGGCTTCCCCCGCGCCCCCTTCTCCCGGGCCCCCACCCCCACTGCCCTACTCAGCCAGTCAGGCAGGCAGAGGCAGCCACCGCCCCCTCCACCCACCAGCCCCACGGGCTGCGCCTCCAGCTGGATGATGGTCTGCGTCAGCTCCCCGTTGCGGATGTGGTACAGCTTGCCGTCGCGGCCCGCCACGGTGATGCGGTACCCAACGTCCAGCTCGCCCTGCGGCCAGGGAGGGCGCGGACCGGGGGGCTTAGGAAATTGGTGGTTGGCGTATTTATACTGCGCTGCCGCCAGAGCACATATTCGACAAGGACTCGACTATACCAGGGGGACCGGGGGGCGGTCGGGAGGCGGGAGCCGGCAGGGGGGCGTGGGGGCGCAGGAGAGGGGCCCAGGGAGGGAGGGGGTGGGTGAAGGAGGCGGACAGCGCCTGTATGAAAGAGGGATACGGCGAGACGAGCCCGGATGGCGGGGTCCAGGGTGCAGGAAGACCTAAACGTTGCTGAATGTGACCCGTTACTAACAGCCGGGTGCGCGTTGTGGGGTGCGGGGCAGGGGGACGGGTCGAGGTCAGGAGGAGCCAGGAAAGAGGAGCCGGGAAAGAGGAGCCGGGAAAGAGGGGCGGGGACACCGTACGCGCGGCGCTTCACTACAGGACACCCCACCCCACCCCATGGCTATAGCCCCACCGCACCTGGGCGGGGCACATTCCTCCTCCCTACCGCGGGGCGCCCGTGGCCGGCGCTGGGGCGCCTGCCCTTCCCTCCCCTCCCAGTTCGGCTGCCATCGACCAGCGACCCCCTCCCTCAACTACTTGGCTTCCGCCTAACCTACCCTCCCCGCCCCCCCCCGCCCCCTCCTCGCCCACCTGCACTGCGATCATGGCGGGGGTGATGCCCACCCAGATGTTCTTCACGATGGCGGTGCCCGCGGCGTTGATGATGAGCACCCGCCCGCTCTCGGTGCCCACCACCAGGCAGCTCACCGCGTCGGGCTGCATCGGACGACCAGGTGGCACGGTCGGGACCGAGGACCGGGACGGGAAGGGGTACAGACGGGAAGGGGTACAACAGCCAACTGGTAAGCTCTTACGGCAGGCCAAGACGAACTGCGAACTGCGCTGGCAGCTCCTGCAAGGATCCGGCGGAGGAAGGACTGCACCCGGACCTCCAGCGGCGTGGCGCCATTTCTGGCGCCATTTTGTAGTTGTGGACCATGGAAGCGGAGCACCTCCCCCCCCCTCGAGAGCGAGCGAGGCGAGCTCAGTTCTCGACCCCCGGCTTGGCCCACCGGTAACTCACTCCATAAACCACCCACCGATGGACGACCCCTGCCCCCTCCTCCCTGGGCTGGTTCTACTACTACTTGAACTCCTCCACTTAACCACCTGGACGGCGTGCCACACACCTTGCATGCGCCACGCAACCAGCTAGCCCCCGCCCAGGGCCTCTCGCCCCACCCTCGCCCACGCCGGGCCCATACATCCACCGGCACCAAGGCATATACCCGCAGCGGCGGCCCACCCGCAACGCCCCCCGCGCGCGGCATTACTGGCCGGGGCCGCGTACCTCATCGATGGCCTGCTTCACGATGTCCATGCAGGTGATGACGGTGGTGGACACCAGCGGCTGCCCCTGCCAGTGCTCCACGAAGGCCATCTTGGCGTCCGGGTCGCCGATGTTCATCAGCTGGAGCGACCGGGTCTGCAGCACCACGCCCGCGTCCTGCACACAGCGCGGACAGCGCAGACGGCGCCCGGCGCGCGCGTGGCTCCCCCATGCCCCGCCCGGCGGTTCGATCGAGGCTGAGAGGAGGTTGGGAGACGTTGAAGACTAGAGAGAGATACCCAGCGCGAGTCAACATCCCCGCCCGGCTGTTTTTCATTTTAATCCCTAAAACTCCAAGTCCTCCGTCCCGATGGCGCCCAGCCACCCGATCAGCTGCTTCCGGCCATCGGGGCTGGCACACCCCACCCTGTCCATCGGCGAATGAGTCCGTTCTCAATTCCGTACGGTACCCCACGGAGCGCCGCTCCCCATGAGCTTCACTGCTCTGGTCTTGACCCGGGGCTTTTGGGACTGTCCCAATGTGGTGGCATGTACCCAACCCTTAATAAGCCGAAGCCCCGCTCCGCCGGGCACCCTCCGTCCCCTCCCTTGGCCTCCTGGAACCCGCGCCCCCACCTGGAGCCGCGTCAGCTGAGCCACCGCATCGCCGATGACGATCTCGCCCTCCATCACCTTCTGCCTGCGGGGGTATGCAGGCTGGGGATAAGGCCGCGACACGCTTGGGGGGGAGGGCGCGGGCCGATGCGGGAGGCGGTGTGTGATGTCGCCGCAGGCTCAGGCTCACCATATGTCCTGCTCCTCCGTGTTCACGTTCTCCGGCGGCAGCACGAACTTGTAGTAGGGCCTCAGGTTACGGTAAATGTAGATGTGGGATCCTGGCGGAATGGGGTTCATTCAGCGAGGGTGGGGGGGGACGTCACGCACGCCCTGACAGCACCTGGGCGATGCCATGGCGGGCCCCACGGGTCCTCCGCTATGCTGCCCCAGCTCCCCGGGTGGAGAATGTGTCCGCGGGGCAGCGCCATAGCGCCAGCCCGCGAGCGGCCCAAATCTTGGGATCGCTTGCCCGCCGGCCTATCCACCCACCCACCTGCCGCAACTGCCAGCGCTGGCAGACGCGGCTGTGAGGTGTCCGAGATGAAGCTGCAGATGGCCACGGGGGTGTCCAACAGCTGGTGCTCTGAAGCCTTCTGTGTGCCCTTCCATACCTAGAACAGGGCAGTAACCGGTCTGTTACGGCCGGTCAACCGTTGGGACAACCCGCAAGGCACGCACCTTGAGCTTCCGGTCTTCATCGGCAATAACCAAGCGATTATCACCATCCCCAAATAAGTTGCATGTATGAACGCAGGGAGTATAGGCTGTGATTCCGGCCACCGGGTCATTGAAAGCTTCGAGCCACACAGATTTTAACGCCGGGGTAAGCTGGCCATTAGTTCCAGGCGGTTTGCCCACGACACTATGGCCCTGGTCGGCAGGCGCGTAATCGCTTGGGTCGACCATGAAATGTGTTCAGCTCGTCATAACTATACGACTTGATCCATTCCTACATTATGAAGACGCTAGCAAACTCACTTCTGTACCTATCAGCTGGTTCGATCAATAGTCAGCTTCCATACGCGACTACATGCCGCGTAGTGTGTGTACCCAACTGTCAGCCAATACCGTCATGCATTGTTCAGAAAATATCGAAGGACAAATCTGTAGTTATCAGCAGACTACACCATCAGGACAGTTGAAGTCCGCGTACGGCTCGGCCACCCCTTCAGGAGCGCAGCTTCGAAACGTTAACTACTTCCTGATCAACTAGTTGCCGTTATCGTCTCATGAGCTGCGTATCGCCACCCCAGCTGTCCTTCGGGAACCCCGATGCCTTCTGGCACACAACGCAGTAGCAGGGCACGGAAGCATTATTCCACGCAGACGCTTCCTCGCTATGTCGGAAGCGACTTCAGTAAGGCTATACGGCGCTTCTTGTCTTTGTAAACACACCCCAGAAACCGTGTGATCGTCACGCCGTGTTAGGAACGGACACGTCGGACACTCAGGTGGAAACAGAAGCCCGCGATTTGCTTACATTGCCAGCAGTCAAACACCGATGGCCTTGACGAATGTCCGGACTAGCGCGCATTGCGATACTGGTCGGTCCCAAACCAGGGCCCCCACGTCATCGACATCAAACCCAGTCTTGCCTTGAAAGCACACCCGCTGCACGCCACTCCCGCATACACACTGCAGTGCGTGTCCCCACACCTCGACACCTGTCTTGATACACACAGTGTCGATACAACTTAGTCCACAAATTCGTAGGACCCGCCCTTCCTGACATCCACGTAATGTTCAAACGATACATACGAAGGTCCCCGCAGCAGTCGTCAGTAATTCTCCGGAAAATGAACCAGCCGCGCCATGCTCCTAACAGACGGTTTCCCCCCATGCAATGCCAGGCCGACTGCCTTGGCGAACTGGTGCGCAAGCTCAGCTCGTGCAAACCACTAGCGCATTTCAAACCGAAGGCGCATCAATACAGGTTTGCATGTTCAAACAGCGCAGCTGATGATACGGGGACAGTAATGCTGCAAAACGTCGTAACCCAAGGAGCCACCGTGAGCACCCTTCAGTACCTTGATTTAAACAGCAAGCTGCTCGCCGGTCCGGGCCATGAACTTGTCAAGGTCTCCGCGCGTCGCGGGGAAGATCTCCACGTAGCGCGTGCCCATCAACCCCTTGTCCTTGTTGCGCGCGAGGCTGGCCTCTTGCGGCGTGTTGAACTGCACAAGCGCCATGCCAGTCGGCCGGCCTCCGTCCGTCCACATGTGGACCCTGGAACCAATGAGCAAGTCAAGTGGGTTGCGAAGTTTGAAGGAGGCAATCGCAGAAACAATGACTGCAGATAGATCACATTTGCCAGCTTTTCCTTACCGGGATGGGTCCAGTCGCGGGATGCCCAGCGTCCCATCGTCAAAAAACGCGATGATGTCATCCGGGACAGCAGCAAACGGCAGACCGCGCAGCTTGAGCCAGGTGGTGCCTCCGCCGCCCATGCCTGCGCCGCCGCTCATACCGCGGCCCATGCCCATCCCCATGCCCTGTTGCCCGTAGCCTTGCCCGTAGCCCATCATGCTCATGTCGCCTCCCATGCCCATCCCCATGCCCATCATCGACTGATCATAGCCTCCCATCATGTTGTAGCCAGCCATGGACGGGTCCATCATGCCCATGCCACCCATGTTGCTTCCATACTGCCGTCCTCCGGTATCGGCTCCGACGTAGGCTGCCACGGCCCTGTAGTAGTCCTGCACATGATTAATAATTCAATTCTTAATTTTGACAGCCATTTGTCCGGTCAGACAATGATAGACAACAGACATTAGCGGACGGATCAGGGCGAAGACGACTCCAGAAGAACTCTCACCCGTTTTTGAGATGGGAAAATCTCAATGAAGCGCTGCCCGATGAACTGACGGTGCTTTGACAAAGCCGCCTCGACCAGCTGCAGGGAGCCCAGGACCACGAAGGCCTCCCCCGAGAACCGCCCATCCCGCTTCACCATGACGATATCGACCGGTTCCAGCTCCTATGTGCAGCGCGAACGGCAGTCCCACCCCCCATAGTATGGCCGGGTGCGAACAGAAAACGCGTCATGACCTTGCATGACCCTTACGAACCGCCCAGGCGAGCAGGCTTAGCGAAAGGCGGACCCAAAAAGACAGTAGCGCGCGCGAGTGACCGCAGCCGGAGGTTCCCCTACCAGAAACATTTTGATGTCCCCCTCCATGACATCAAAAGGCAGCCCCCGGAGCCTGACACATGGGAAACCATCCGAAATATGAGCCCCGGCCCCGGCCCCGCCCGCGGCCGCCATGCCCGGCTGGTCCAGGCCCTCTGGGACCTCGTTCGGCCTGGCGCGCTTCATTGGTGATGAAATTTATCTAAGTTTGAGGGATAGGGCGTCAAGGCAAGCGTAGGTCAACGCGCGAAGATTAACTGTGTTCGCTGGCAAGATAGAGCTTCAACGGCCAGTAGGCGCGATGATATAGTTATGACTGTAAGACAAAAGTGCCAATATGTGGTAGACGGCTCTTTGAAGAAGGCCTCATTGCTTGCCGTACGCTTGAAAATTTTAATTTTTCCTTGCAGCAGCAGGAGCACCAACTTTCTATGGATCAAACCTCAGGCGCCTTGTCCTCCATTGTCCACAGTGAAGCATGAGTAGTTAGGCCCCAGTTCCCTTGCAGATCATTTGATGATGGGGCATATCATATCCGTGTACATGGCGTGCACCCCCGGCGCGCTGAGGCCGCGCCTCGTCCTGCCGAGAAAGCAAAACATCATCACAGGCTGCAGCGCGACCTTTTGCTTGGCTCCCGCGCGCCACATGTTCTTTGCAGGAGTTTCAGCTGATGGTCTCCAATGATACGCCAGATAGCTCTCTTGCCAAGTGCATTCCTCCTTAACGGCTCATAGGATTACAGATACCAGTGCCGCCCACATACAGCTCGTCGATAACCGGGCGCTCCCAACTTCCCATCAGGACTGTCTCGTCACCTTCGGCCGAACGCGCAACCGCGTGGTGGTGCCATACCCAAACCGCAATTGATGGCCTACCTACGCACATCGCCCCCGGCCCCCCCCCCCGCGCATCAGGACATGCCACAGCCAAAGATAACGCGCGCGCGCATGTCTGCCTGCCCCCTGGCCGCGCGCGTCATGGGCACGTCAACAGCTGTGCGGGAACCCACATCCGCAGCCGAGTACGGCATAGGAATGTCCATAGATGCAACCCAGAAGCCACGGACCTCCCGCCCCCTCGCCATTTGCACCGTAACCAACACGCCGTCGAGCGACCCCCGTGGTTGATCTCGCAAACCGCCCCCCGTCCGCCATACCGTACTGGCCCTGAGGCCGTGCATCGCGCGAGTGTGTAGTAGGTGATGGCGCGCACGTCGAAACCCGTACATGTGCCGTACGTGCCGTAAAGACCCCCCCTCCGGGTCGTGAGACGCTCAGTACTGTCGCCTCCGTTCGTCATGTCGGTCCCAACCTCTACTGTTGGTTGCACACTACTCCAGGGTCCAGGCGCCGTATCACCAGCCCCCATACGGTGCATCGTACATGCCGCCGCGCCCCTCCACAGAAGCCCGGCCTTCCATGCCGTCGCACCAACTCGGGTGCAAGCCCTCGCCCTCTCGCTTGGCTGCCTCACAGGCCTTACGTGCCCCGCGGGGGCAAGCACCCCGCACGCGGAACTCCGCACACGGAAATCACAATCCAAGCAACACGCACAAGTCCTTACGTCCGCCCCCGCAGCAGCCGACGGCGGAACGCTACCCGGCCCACACGTTCGTCAATTATTCGCCCAACAGCCACACACAGCCACGCAACACACAACATAGCCCTAGCAGGTAACAGCCTTCTTCCAGATTCGATTGACGCAGCCCGGGCCGCCACTGCCCCAGCCGTCCCCCTCCGATCTCTCATCCATCACCGACGCCGCGAAGACGAACCGGGGCGCCCGCCGGCGCCGGCCGCACCCGCCCGCACCTCCTCGGGGGGTGCGGTGGTGGGTGAGGCGCCTGCAATTGCTGCGGCTGCTGCTGCCGGCGCGGCTGTTGCTGCTGCTGCTGCTGTTGCGGGTGCTGCGGGCGGCGCCGCCGCCCCGGACTGTAGTGTCCCTACCCCACCGCGCGGCCCGGAACCCACCCACCCCGGCCCCACAGACGCGAGCCCCGCCTCCCCGCTCGCACTCGCGCCGGCGGTGGCTCCCGGCCCGGCTCCGGAACCTGCTAGCCCCGTGGCGGGCCTCCTGTCCATCGTGAGCTCCAGCCCCACCTCCGCTGCCATCACCGCCAGCTCGTCCTGCCGGGTCGTACGTACGTACGGGGGGGTGCGTGCCGCCACCGTGTTGAGGTGTGGGGTGGCGGTGTGAGGAGGTGGCGGTGGGAGGTGGCGGTGGGAGGATGAGCCATGGGAATGAATCGGTGGATGAACCCGGGAATCCGGGGGGGGGGGTATGACCTAAGCCGAGGCAGACGGGAGGCTGGGGTGGCACGCGGCGTTGACACACGGCCTAACCCGGCAAGCCATGGCCACGGGCCGCAGCAAGCAAAAACTGAAACCCTTGTCACCACGCAAGCGTATGCTTTCCGCTCCGTGGATTGCGCCTCTGTGCGGCGGGACAGAAGTGCACAAGTGCTGCACCCTCGCGTCCCTACCGTACCGTACCGTACCGTACATCATCACGCCGTACAGCGCCGTACCTGCACCTTCTGGAACGTGGGTCGCTGGCGCGGGTCGGCGGCGGTGCAGGCGCGGCTCAGGGCAAGCAGCAGCGGCGGCGTGTCGGGCGGGAAGGGCAGCTGCAGCGCCTTCATGCCCACGTTGTACACGATCTGCCCGGTGTTGAGGCCCGCCCAGGGGCGCTGCCCCGTGTACATCTGCCACAGCAGCACCCCGAAGGAGTACACGTCAGCGGCCTGAGGGGGGGGCGGGGGCGGGGGGCCACGCATGTGTGTAGTCCCGGGGATGGGGCCCGTGGGGAAAAATGGGGGGTTGGGGGTACGGGATATAGGGGGTAGACATATATATATATAAAGGGGTGTGGGGCTTCTGATCCGTCGGTTTGTGTGGAGGACCGGGGGGAGGAGGAGGAGGGCGGGAGGACGCGGGGGTGGGGGTGACTTGTGGAGGCCGTACCAGCGGACGCCTGGGGGGGAAATGGTGGAGTGCGCGGGGGGGGGGGTGCGGAGGCTGGGGCGGGGTGGTGACGCAGGGCAAGAGAGAGAGGTGGGGATCCCGGGCAGCGGCGGGACGAAGGGGGCGGCTGGGCGTCACGACGGGGGTGGCTGCTGGCTGCTGGCTGGGCGAGCGGACCCGTCAGGACCTCTGACCGGTACCATGAGGAAGCAATACCATGAGGAACCGGTACTAGGGTATAGGGTAATGAGACCGGGGCGTCGCTGGCTGCCGGTTACCAAGACAGGCCGGGGTCCGGGGGGTCGGGTCACGGGGCGGTTCACCGGGG
Organism: Eudorina sp. 2006-703-Eu-15; assembly: GCA_003117195.1. Classification (NCBI taxonomy): domain Eukaryota; kingdom Viridiplantae; phylum Chlorophyta; class Chlorophyceae; order Chlamydomonadales; family Volvocaceae; genus Eudorina; species Eudorina sp. 2006-703-Eu-15. The sequence continues at coordinate 365,201 of BDSI01000046.1, forward strand.
GGGGGAACTAGGTGGCCCCGCACCGGCCCCCCCCCCCACCCCCCCCCCACCCCCCCCACCCCCCCCCCACACACACACTCACAACCCCCCTACCCACCTTGCTGACGGTTCCCGACACGAGTGTCTCCGGCGGCATGAAGGTGATCTGTCCTCCAAGGGGGGGGGAGAGGTTCGAGGGCGGCAAACGACTCAAATCAGATCCCCAGGTTGACGGCAACAGCGACCAGCAAGAGCTGCAGCGGCTGCTGCTGCTGCTGCTGCTGCTGCTGTTCCACCTCCTGCTGCAGCTGCCGAGGGCAGCCTCTTCCTCTAAACATGCTTATGTACCCCCACCCTCCTCCTCTCTAAACTCTTATACACGGTGCCCCCGCCCTCCTCCTCACCGTCCCAAACGACCGAGTGCGGATCTTGGACTGCGCCTGCAGCATCCGGCTGAGGCCGAAGTCCGCCACCTGGGGGTTTGGGGTGGGGGGGTAGAGGGCGGGGGGGGGTAGAGGCGGGCCAGAAGGTGGCAGCCGGATGGGAGCAGCGGCCCCGGTACCTTTCGCCGTCGGAGAGCGACCCGGGCGAATGCGCCACACGGGGGATCGGGGGTGGGTGGGTTGCGCGCTGCGGGTTGCGGGTTGCGTCCAACAAGCAAATGCCCTCGTCCGCCCATCGGGCCAGCCCAGAGCCCACCGTATCCAGATCGGACCGACCTTGGCTCAGGCAGCAGCAACACAGCTTCACAACAAGTCATTACAGATGGTTTTTCTATGCCCTGCCCTCCCTGCCCTGCCCTGCCCTCCCTGCCCTTCCCTGCCCTCCCTCTGCCCTTCCCCGCCCTCCCTCCCTCCCTCCCGCCCTCCCTCCCGCCGGCCCCTCCCCCCCCCAACACACACACACACACGCCCACCACCCACCTTGGCCACGAAGCTGCGGCCGCAGCACCGACAGACAGAGGGCGCATGCGGCGGCGTGGTGGAGGCAACGGAGGGGGTGGGCGGCCCCTGGCCCGAGGTGGCACCCACACTTGGTGCGGGGGAGGGCGTGGCGGCGGAGGGCGGGCCCGTGCCGCCGGCGCCGCCGCCGCCGCCGCCGCCGCCACCGCCGCCGCCGCCGCCGCCCCACGTCGTACCCGTGGCCGCCGTACCCGCCACCGAAGACGGGGGAGGGCCCGACGCGAGCCCCGCCGCCGCTGCCGTGCCGCTGAAGTCGCTGAACTCGCTGACGGTGCGGCCGGGGCCGCTGGGCAACGTCGCGCCTGTGTACGTCGCCCCTGCGTAGGGGTGAGGCGCGGGCCTGAAGCTGCTCCAGCTGTTGACGCGGTTGATGGCGCTGCACATGTGGCGGGGACCAGCAGCAGCAGCAGCAGCAGCAGCAGGCGGCGTGCCGCCGACTGCGGCGGCGGTGCTCGTCCCGGAGGCCGTGTCGGCGGTGGCGGCGGCGGCGGCGGCGGCGGACGCCATCGCCGCCGCCACGACGGCGGCGGCGGCGGGGCTGCGCGGTGAGCCCGTCGGGACGGCCGAGCTGCACCGCGACCTGTCGTACGCCGCGTTCGTACGGTCCAGCGAGACGAGCATCACGTTGTGGCCCGTCAGGTCGCCGTGTACGACACCCTGCAATGACGTGGCGGGGACGGGGGTGGGAGGTCACATTTTGAAAGTCACTGAAGAAGAGAGGGAGTTTTGGGGGAAGGGCGGAGGGGAAGGGACCCTAAACCCACAACCCAAAAGGAGTAGGTTGTACGTGTACGGCCATGGGGACCGGGGGGAATGTCGTACCGGCACCGGCACCGAGGCGTCGGCTGTCACTGATACCCCGCCCCTCCCTCCCTCCCTCCCCTCAACCCCCGGAGTCCTCGGGAACTTGATCCCTTCATTGTCTCAAGCGGCGACAACCCCTCCCCAGTACGGCCGCCTTTTGCTCTTCGCCTCGCGCCGTACGGTCTTCAGGGCGGTGTCAAACCAGTAACGGTGGTGTTAGGTGTCTCCTCCTCCTCCGCGCATGCCGTACACTCCCTTCTCTCTCTCTCTAGCAATGCCGCCCTCCCCTCCAGCCCTCCCCCTCCTCCCCTCCTCCTCATCCACCCCCCCTCCCCTGCCCCCGAGGCCAAATCCCATGTCCCCACCAGGGAGTGAAGGTACCGGAGAGCCGACGCCACCTCCAGCGCCGTGGCCAACAGCGCCCGCATCTCCACTCCCCTGCTGGGCGGCGCCTGCAGCAGCATCCCGCGACCACCCTCGCCGCACCCCCCCGCCCCGCCCCCCGCGGCCCCCGCCGCTGCCGCCGCGACGCCGTCGCCGCCGCCGCCCGGCCCCGAAACCATGGGCGGACACAGCCCGCTGCCCGTCCCCAGCTGCGGGAAGGGGTGGGAGAAGACGACGGAGGAGGGCCGGCGGCCGGCGCCCGAGGCGGCGGAGGCGGCCAGGGTGGCGGCGGCGGTGGCGGCGGCGGCGGCGGCGGAGATGCCGCCGCTGGGGTGGATCGCGGAGAGGGGGTCGGGTGGGGAGACGAAGAGGCCCCGCTCCAGCGCTGCCTGAAACGGGGGAAAGGGGCAGCAGCAGCAGCAGCAGCAGCAGCAGCCCATATGGGGCGCTGCGAGTTGCAAGGTACGCATCTTTTCGCTTCGCGCACTGCCTCGCCCCCCTTAAAACCTGCGATATCCACATCCGCAATTGGGTCTGTCGATGTATACCCGCACCCACCGTTCATGCGTTCCGCCTTTATGTTTTCGATGTGGGTCGGCGAAAACGAACAGTTTGCCACCCTGACCCACTGAGGCTCGTCCTAACGACTCGAGCCAACCGAAAACCTCCGAGATATCCTACACCCGCGAGAACACGAAATCCAGCGTTTAAATTGCCAGATAGAATTTTCCCAGATCAAGCCCACTCGCTCTTCCGTGGAGCAAACTTCAGGCCTGACGTACAACGATTCGCATGACGACCCTCGCGACAAAAGCCTCCCCGTACACTGTCGGCGCCTTTAAAAGGGCAGCCGATTTTTCCATTTTATAATTCTTACACCTGAAAGCTGTTTTGCTTGAGACCTGGCTGCTAAGCTTGTGCGCGACCAACCGTTCTTGGACGCTATTGCTGGTCCCCGCGATCTCACGGTAAAATCTTCGCAAAGTCGCAAAGCTCACAGTTTATTTCAGGAATTACTGCCCTCTCCACCTCGGGCACCAGCCTGGCTGCTACCCTGGCTGCACGACCGTAAGTTCAACCGCTTTCGCGCGGACCGCGAATCTCTTCTTCGAGGGCGTTTTGGCGATAGTAGCTCAGGTCGCATAAAGCATACGGCATTTTAGCAGAAGTCACCTGACGAGGCCCTCGCAACGAGCAAAATGCACCATGTAGCTTGTTGCACTTGAGCACTAGTCTGCCTTGCCCACCCTGCTTGCTGCACCCACTTCGAGCAATTCCCGTTTGCTCATAACCAGCTAGTCCACTTTCTCGCTTGCTGCCTGCCTCGCAAATAGCTAATCGCCAACCGTGTCCCCGACTAACCGCGTGCACCACCCCGCCTGGGATCGATTGGTCTCAAACCAACTAACAGCAGCAGCAGTAGCAGACGCCGAGGGATGGCCCCCCGGGAGTGCCGAAGGTTCATTGTGACTGAGGGAATCACAGCAACGGGAAGCAAATACAGAAGTACGGAAGTACGGAAAGCAGCAATCCTCTCATGTGCGCGGTCTGGCGAGAGATACATGAACCCTCACCCACCCACTCACCCGCCCTCACCCGCCCTCACCCCCTCCCGCCTCCCTCCACCCCTCACCTGCAATGTGCCCAGGTCGCAGTACCTGGGGGGACAGACGGGGTGCGGCCACGGCATCCCGGGGTGGAAGGGTGAGAGAGGTGGAGAGAGGGGGAGAGGGGACATCGGTACAGACGTATTCAGACAGGGGCCAAGGGGGAACGCTTTCTGCATTCTGGGAAATCGATCTTCATCACATGCACAGTTAGTTATGCGGTTGCGCAGGTTAGGAGCCCGCAGAACCGGCGGGCGGGGGGGGGGTAGTTTGAGAACTTGGGTGGTGGCGGCAGCGGTGGTGGCGGCAGCGGTCGAGCGGTGGTGGCGGCCCTCACTCACTCCATGACAATCCAGACCTCGTCCGGGGGCTCAACCTCAGCGGCGGCGGCGGCGCCGCCGCCGCCGCCGCCGGCGGCCCCCGCCGTCGCGGCGGCGCCGCCGCAGCAGCCCGGCACGACGCTGCCGACACCCAGTCCTGCACCACCCGCCGCTAGGGCGCCTCGATGGCCGTCGGCGGCCGCCGTGGCCGCCGCGACGGCGGCGGCGGCGTCCACCGCCGCCGCCGCCTTCCTGGCCTGCCGCTCCTTCCTGGCTGCCGTACGGGGACTGTCCAGCGTCGGCGCCATGAGGTCGCTATCGCTGTCGATAACGGAGAAGTTGGCGGAGCTGCGATTGGAGCCGTCGCCGCCGCCGCCGCCGCCGCTGACGGTCGTCGTAACTGCAGTACGGGCATCGCTGGCGCCGCCGCCGCCGCCGCCGGCTGCCGTGGCGGCGGCGGCCTGCGACATCAGCCCGCTGCCCGCCGCGCCAGTGCTGGTGGAGCCGCTTCCCCTGCCGACCTGTACGGCACCCGCAGGGGTACTGGAAGTTGAAGGGCCGGAGTAGTCCTGCTTGCTGGACGGCGGCAGCGGCAGTGGCGGCGGCAGTGGCGGGGCGGCGGCTGTAGCACACCCGGCCCGGTCGGAGGCGCGGCTACTGCTGCCTCCGGCGGTAGTAGTCGGGCCTGCGCCTGGCAGTGGTGCCGGCAGCTGCAGCGGCGGCGGCGGCAGCGGCGGCGGTACGGTCAGCGGCCGCGACGACGCCGCGGCTTTTTTGCTGCCCGGCGAACAGTCGGGCGACGGCGGCAGCGGTGGCAGGTTCGGCGGCATGGATGCCGTACGATAGGCCGCCACCGTCGCCGTTGTCATTGAATGAGCCACCCGACCCCAGGGCGCCGGCGGCGGACCGTACGGCAGCTGATTGCACAGCCCAGCGACGTCCTCCAAAAGACCGCCGCCGCCGGACCGGGTGGCCCGGATGGCGGCGGCGGCTGCGGCGCCGCCGCCGCCACCAGTTGGCGCAGAGCCCTCCATCGCCGCCGCCGCCGTCGTCGTCGTCACGGCGATATGGGACGTGTACGACACTGGGGCGCCCGGCATCGCTTGGTGGACAACGGTTGTCGTACTGGTGACTGAGTCCGCGGCCGCCAGGCCGCTGGGCCCGCTGCAGAAGCTCCGACGGGACGACAACGCCAGCGCGGACAAAGCCGGCGGCGGCGGAGCCAGCGGCGGCGGCGGCGGCAGCAGCAGCTGACGGCCGGACCCGGAGCGCTCCGCCGGCGGCCTCGACACCGCCGGCAGCAACCCGGCAGCGGCGGCGGCGTCCCACTCGGCCCGGCCTGTCGTACTGCTGCGATTGCCCGTACTCGCGATCGCGGACGCGCCGACGCCGAGGCCGTACAGCTGCAGTTGCTGCGCCGCGGAGCGCATGCTGGCGTGGCGGGGTGTCGTAAAGGCACCAACGGCCAACTGCTGCTGCGTGAACTGCTGTACCTCCCCCGAGCTGCCGTCGTACGTGTGTCCGCTGGTCATCCGGTGCCGCGCCAGCGCCGACGCTGACGTCAGCCTGGCGGCGGCGGCGATCTGCGCCGACGTCATGCTCGTCCAGAGGCTGCTGCCGCTGAGGCTGTGGTTCAGGCTGCCGCCGCTGCCGCCGCCGCCGCCGCCGCCGCCGCCCGCGCCGCCACTGCCGCCGCCCGCGCCGCCGCTGCCGCCGCCTGCGGCAGTAGCAGCGGCGGCAGCGGGCCCGCTGACGAGACGGTCGTTGCCGCTGGGCCCCAGCGGCGGCAGCCCCAGCGCTGCCCCGATGCCCTCGCCGCCGACGGCCTCGGGGATGTTGGCCGTCACAGCCGCGGTTGAAAACACCGTCGTAGGCTCCTCGTCCGTTAGGGCCGCCAGCTGCTGCGGCAGGGACTGCCGCCGCTGCGGCGGCGGCGGCGGCGGCGGTTGCGGCGGCGGAGGCGGCTGCAGCTGCGGTTGCGGTTGCGGTTGCGGCGGTTGCTGCTGGTGCTGCTGCTGCGGCGGCGGCGGCGGTTGCTGCTGCGGCGGCGGCGACGGCGGCCGCGACCTCCACTGCCAGAAGGTGTGGCCGTGACTGGAGTCGCCGCCAACCAGGCCACCGAAGAAGCGCCGCCGGCTCGATGTCTCGGCGGTCCTGCCCGCGCCGACCTGCCCCGCGATGGCAGCGGCGGCGGCGGCGGAGGCAGCGGCGGCGGCCGGGCCCTCCGCCGCCGCCGCGGCGGCGGAGGCGGCGGCGGCGGCGGAGGCCGCCCCCGACGCGGAGTCGCTGCCGGCGCCGCTCTGGATGGACCACGACATCCGACGGGCCGCGGTCTCCACCACGGGCGTCAGCGTCCGTGCCGTCGAGGCGCCCGTACGTGCCGTACGAGAGTTGCTGAGGAAGAGGCGGCGCACGCCGGCGTTGCTGCTGCTCTCGCCATCCGACGGCAGTGGCAGTGGCCCCGGGGGACGCGCGCTGCCGCGGCTCAGGTCGCCACCGCCGTCGCGGCCCGCGGCCGCGGCTCGGCTTCCGCCTCCGCCGCCTCCGCCGCCTCCGCCTCCGCCAGTGGGACTGCCGGGCTGGCCCCCCAACATGAAGAAGTTTCCGGTGCTGCCGTCCCCGGCGCAGAACGTGCTGCCGGCGCGGATTAGTGTACGGAAGCCCGCGAATCGGTCGCCGGGCAGCTCCAGGGCGGGCGGCAGGTCGATGAGCGACTCGACGGCCGCGGCCCTGCCGGCGGCGGTGGCGGCGGCGGCGGCGGCACCGCCGCCGCCCCCGCCGACTCCGCGGGACGCACCGCCGCCGCCGCCGATTCCATCGCCGCCCGGCGCGTTCTTCCGCGGCGGTGCCGCCGTGGCAGCCGGCTGGACACCGACCGCAGCAGGGAGGGCGGCGGCGGCGGCGCCACCGCCTGCAGTGGCTCCAGTCTGAGGGACGCCTGTGGCGGCCGGCGCGGCCGCCGGTACTACCGGGCCCGCCGCCGCCGCCGCCGCGGCGGCGGCGGCGGCGGCGGCGCTCGCTGCGCCCGTGTCTTTCCCGTCCGTGTCAGTACCCAGCTGTACTGTACGGCCGCTCTCCACGTACAGCAGCGTCTTGACAATGTTGGGGTGATCCAGGGCCTGCCCCATGGTGGCCTCCAGGGAGGCGCCCTGTACGGAGAGCTTGCTGCTCCTGCGGGGCAGGGATCCAGGGAAGCAGCGCGACAGGGGAGGCGCTGGTACAGGTGGCCTGGGAGGTCGCGGCTCCCGCCCACTGAAGAACCGTTACCAGGTGGACCAAGTTTCTGTCTGCCGAGAGAGCGCCGTTTGGGAGCAACATGACAGCACCGCCATGGAACGGTCACAACATGACAGCGGCGTGAGGAAGCCGCGGCTGTCGCCGATGACCCGCGGATCCATTGTGAAGCGCGTCATTCAATAAGGATTGGGAGGAGGAGGAGGAGGAGGAGGATCACCGTGATGATGTTTCATAACCGACACTACACCCGGTCGGGATACGGGTCCACCTTGAAACGGTTACAGTACATTACTATGCATCGACTACTAGGGTGGTGGGGACGGGCGGGGGGCGGGCGGGGTCGGCCGCGGTGCGTCCATCCACCTTCAAAATCCTCCACCCCCCCCCCCAACCCCCCCCCCCCCCCCACCCACCCACCCACCCACCCACCCACCACCACCCACCCACCCACCCACCCACCAAACCCCTCCCTCGACTACCCCTCACCCCATGTCCAGCGTCTTGACCGCCACCGGCAGCCCGTCCCACACGCCGTAGTACACCGCCCCGAAACCACCCTTGCCCAGCACGTGCTTCAGCTCCAGGCCGGGCACGGCGATGCGGCCGAAGCCCGGCCGCCGACCCATGGGTCGTCGGCCGCCGCCACCCTCGCCACCGCCGCCGCCGCCACCGCCCCAGCCGCCTCCAGGCCCAGTAATCAACGGAGCAACGGCCAGGCCGCCGCCGCCGCCGCCGCCGCCGCCGGCGGGCAGCGACCTCGACAGGTGATACTGCTGCTGCGGCGGCAGCCGCTGCTGCTGCTGCTGCTGTTGCTGTTGCTGTTGCTGCTGCCAGGGCAGCGGCGGCGGGTTGGGGTGACGCGGGGTCACCAGCAGCAGCGCCCGACCCGGGCCCCGCTCGGAGATGGCCGCAATGAGGGGCCGCCAGCCGGAGGGCATCAGTCCGCTCTCCTGGGCCGCCTCCCGGGACACGAACCTGAGTTGACGGGGGGGGAGGGGTATAGGAAATTGAGTTGAGGGGGGTGGTATAGGAAATTGATTTCGGGGGGGGGGGGGCGCGGAGCAGGGTGGCTATCTTAAGATAAAGATATATATTGGGCCGAAAAGTTTGGGAATTGGTAGATGCTTTTTCCACTTGACCAAAGTACGAATTAGATACTTCGAGGCCCATGGTAGGGCATGAGTTCTCCCCATTGACAGATACTCGGGCGGTCAGATTGTCAGTCCATATCTCCCGCTCAGTATCGAATCCGACCGGGTGACGTCACAACAGAGGTTCCTGAGTGCTGATAGCTCCTTCGCAGGTGGTCATACCCGATAGGGCACCAGGCCTACGAATCTCTGTAAATACTTGGAGCCGTTTCCAGCCGGGAGTATCTCCCCATATACAGATACTTTCAGCGGTTCAGACCCCGGTGTGTCTATCTCTCGCTGTAGATACTCCGCAAAATAAGATAGCCACCCTGGCGCGGAGGTGCACGGAAAATCCATAAGCCGTACAGTTGGCTGCCGCAGTAGATACTACTACAACGCTGCGGTGGGGATATGCCCCCGCTTTGCGCCCCTTCGTGATCGACGGTCGACGGGGGCTCAAAAAGCCCACAGCGGATCCAGGCAGCAGAGGGGACATTTTTTTTAACTCTTCAGCCGTAGAGGACGACCCCTGTACGGCACCCTCAACCCCTGAGCTCAGGCACCGTACCGAGGAGCCCTGTGCCAGGCCGTGGCCGCACCGACAACGCGATTGACGGATTCCGGATCTGAGGTCTGAAATCTGAGATCTGAAATCTGAGATCTCACCGGAATCGCAGCGTCGCCAGCAGCGCCGCCCCTCCGGGTCCGGAAGAGCTGCGGCCGGGGCTGCGGGCGCCGCTGCCGCCGCCGCCGCCGCCGCCGGTGATGCCGCCGTCCGCCGCCACCGCCGCCACCGCCGCCACCGCCGCCGTGGTGTTGGTGGGCAGCCTGACGTTCTCCACCACGATGTCATCACGGCGCGGAAAGGCGGGCGCGAAGCGGCCCCAATCGATGGGCACCACCGATCCGCCGAACCCGGCCCCGGATCCGGATCCAGACGCGGCCGCCGCCGCCGTCGTGCCCGGCGGTGTTCCGGCGGCGCCGCCGCCGGTTCCGGAGCCAGTGCCGGGGCCAGTGCCTCCGCCGCCTCCCAGCGGCAGCACCCCGCCGGTGGCGGTGGCGGTGATCAGTTCCTTGATGTCGCTGCCCACCACCTCCTCCCGGGGCATTCCTGCGGGGTGGGTGGGTGGTTGCACGTCGTTAGCCACAACCGTTGGACACAACCTACTGCAGGTTGTACTGTACACCCGGTCGGGACTAGGGTGTCGGGTCCCCGTTGTGACTGTTCCTACCGGTTGAGGAGGACGGGGCGATGGTGATGGTGGTGGTGGTGGTGGTGGGAGATCGGGGTCAGGATGGTGATGGTGATGGTGATACTGGTAGGGGGATGCGGGGTTGGTGGTGTGCGAAAGCGAAAGACTCCCGCGCAGAACTCATCCATCCAATTGTACGGTATGGCTCGCCATCCCGTGTCTGCAGTACGGCGGGTATCGCCGCCGTACAGAAAGAACATAACCCTCCGGTTCCCCGGGTGCGGGGTGTAGGAAATTGGTAGACACATTGGGGTGTGTGTGTGTGTAGAACCCGCCCGTGTGTGTGTGTGTGTATGTGAGTGTCGTCGCGCAGAGCTTCGCCCTCGCCGCAGCCCGCACCCGTCAGCGCCGTCCAGGCGTGGTTGGCGTACAGCACCGGCCACCGACCCGTGGGTCCCGCCCCCATGTCCACCAGCAGGATGCAGCGGTCGTGGCGGTCCAGCAGCCGCTGCAGGTTGAGCAGCAGGTCCGACAGGACGGCCTGGTGGGGGGGGCCCGGGGAGGGGGTGGTGCGGGGGCGGTGGTGAGGGGGCGGTGGTGAGGGTGAGGGGGGTTGAGGGTGAGGGGGGGGTGAGGGTGAGGGGGATGGGGCGCGTGAGGAGGGTGACAAGTGTTAAGGTGAGGAGGGCGAGGGGGGCCCAGGGGAACGAGTGGGGGGGGTGCGAGAGGGGTCCCGCGGGGGCCTGGACGTTGGAGGGGGAAGTTGTTGGGGCTTGGGGGTATGAAAGGACATTGATTGATTGACATGTTCAAGCCACCGTGGGTGGGGACATGGGAGGTTGTGTGACTCCAGGGGCCGGTCCGGGCGGCAACACGGTTGTCAGTTGGGTGTGTTTCCTGAAAAACCCGTTGGGTGTGTGTGACTCCGGGTGTGGTCGGCACCCGCAATGGCCAACGGTTCCAACGGTTTTAAAAGAGTGCACACACGTCCTGTCCTTCAGCAGCGCCTAGCTAGCGACCATGTACGGCAGTGCTGAAGAAGGAAACGGAAAACGGAGCGACGCTCTCGTGACTGCTCTCACCCTGGAGCGTTGCCGCTCGTCGTACAGTCGTACATCCCTGCTGAGCTGGCTGAGCAGCAGGTAGCGGATGTTGGCCAACAGCGGTACGGCGATGGAGCTCGCGGGGCGGGGCTGGTGTGCGGTACGACATCGGCGGGTAGGGCAGCGGCGGGGAGTGTCGTGGGTGGGTGGGGTGTCGGGGCGGTGGACGATACTGGCGGGATATGATATGGCAGGTCGATATTCACGACTGGAAGATGGAAGCGCGGGAAGAGCAGCCAATGAGGAGGACGACGACGCCATGTACACCCCCGGTAGTTGGGGTGTAGGCGGGCATTGGGCGATGCGCTGGTAGAACTTGAAGGCCAACCATAAACCAACTAACCAACCAACCAACCGTCAACCACCATCGCGTACCCGGAAGTCCGCCAGGCACAGCGTCCCCAGCATCCGGGGCTCAGTCCCCGACTCGATGCCCGCCGGCACCTCCTCATCCAGTCCACCACCGCCGCCGCCGCCGCCGCCAAAGCCGCCGCCAATGTCGCGGGCCGATGCGGCCGCCGGCGCGCGGGCGGACGACGAGCCCGCCGCGCCGCCGCCGCCGCCGCCGGCGCCGTCCGATGACTGCGCGAATACCGCCGCGCCGCCGGCGGCGGTTGCGCGCTCGTCCTCCAGGGCAACCGCCATGACAAATCGCACGGGCGGAGTCATCCGTACAAATGTCTCGCGAGAAAGCCTGCAGCAGCAGCAGCCGCCATTGCGAACATTAAGCGGCAAAGTCAGCAGCGGGAGAGGGCGGGAAGATGGACCGGCTGACCGTTACGAGGATTGGCCGACGTGCAACTGCCGTACCCGACCCTACCTTACCTCTCATCCCGCAACGTGTCCTCCACAATCACCATGCCGCCGCCGCCGCCGCCGTCCGCCGCCACCGAGTTGCCGACGGCCCACGCGCCCAGACGCAGCTGCCACTCCACATCCGCAATCGCCGCGGCAGCCGCCCCCGCACCCGCCACCGCGGCCGCCGCGGCCGCGGCCGCGGCCTCGCCCGGCGGCTTCGCCTCTGGCCACCTGACCGACGCGCCGCCGCCGTTCGCCGCCGCCGCCGCGGCAGCCGCGGCGGCGCTGGCCGCCGCCTCCCGACTGATCCACACGAAGATGGTCCCGGGCAAGTGCGCCGCCACCATGACCACCGGGACCTGCACCGAATGGGTGGCACCAGCGCCATAGCCATAGGGGCGGCGAGCAGAGGCGAAGGGTTACGACGCCCTGTGTCGAGTGTCGAGTGTCGAGTGTCCATGGCAAAGCCCCTTCATCTCTAGGGGAAATACACCCGAACACCAGCGCCCCACATGCCGCATTCTCACCCCGCGCCACCACCGCGCCTGCCCCCCTACACCGCCTGCCACCCAACCCGCTCCACCCACCCCACCCGCCGCATCCGCCCCACCCACACACACACACACCCCATCCCCCCACCTGGAACACCTTGGCCACCAGCGACAGCAGGTTATCCACCTCGGACCCGGGGGAACAGGCCGCCAAGGTGAAGATGAAGGGCGCCGGCAGGTCGGGTGGAGGGGGGGGAGGGAGCGGCCGGGGCGGCAGCGACGGCGTGGCAGGGGCGACCGCACCTGCAGCCTTCACCGCCGCCGCCCGCACCGCGCCCTCTTCCGCGCTCTGCCCTGTCCTGTCCTTGTCCGTACCCGCCTGGCCGGCGGCGCCGCCGCCGCCGCCCACCCGCCACGGCCACGCCGCCGTCAGCGTCTGCGACGACGACGACGACGCGCTGAGTGCGGCCGCGACGGCGCCGAACGGGGATTCCGGCTCCGCGGAGCTGTACGACACTGGTACGGCAGCTGCCGCCGCCGGTGGAAGCGGCGGCGCCGCCGCCGCCACCGCCGGCGCTGGTGGCGGCTGTAGGGCGCCGGTAAGCCCGCCGCCGCCGCCGCCGCCGCTACTCCGTGTCTCGCTGTACCCCGTCGTGGCCAGGGGCGGGGGAGGGGCCCCCGGAGACCTCCTGGCCGTTCGGGCGCTGCTGGAGGCGTCGGACGCGCCCCGAGCGGCGATCTGGCGGGGTGGGGGTACAGGAAATTGGTAGACATTTCAAGCTGCGCTGCTGGGTGGGGGATGCAAGTGCGGAGGCGGGGTTGGTTGCACACACACACACACGGGGGGGGGCGGGTTCCTTTTCTAAACACACACGGGGGCGGGGGCCGGGGGGCGGGGGCCGAGTCCTGAGGCCTACGGGGGCAGGGGCCTGGAGGTCAGCAGTAGCGGTGGTCGGCTGGCAGACGGTGCTGCGCTGCCTGCCCCCCTGGCTGCCTGCCTGCCCGCCTGCCTGCCCGGCTTGGAACCTTCTTACATGAAGCGGACAGCCGCGAGAGCACCGGGTCGGTCGGTACGGGCCGCACGCAGGGCCGCAGGGCCGCAGGGCAGCAGGGCCAACCCCCCTCCCCCACCGCCCCAAGTAGACGTCTCACCACCACGGCCACCGACGCGCGGCGTCGGGAGTTCCTCCGCGGCTCTCCGAACGTGAACTGGGGGCGCGGCAGCGCCGCCTCGGCGCCCGCCGCCGCCGTCGCCGCCGCCGCCGTCGCGCCAATCAGCCTGTCCGCCGCACGACCGGCGGCGGCGGCGCCCAACAGCACCGCATCGGGTCCCTCGCCGCCGCCGCCGCCGCGGCGCCTCACGCCGCCGGAGGACGAGCCCGTGCGCGTAAAGAGCGCGTCCCAGCCCGCCGGTGCCGTACGTAAGGCCCATGTCATCATCCGGGGGTTGCCGTCGCCGCCGTCGCCACCGCCCTCGCCGCCGCCCCCCTCGCCGCCGCCCTCGCCGCCCCCCAGGCCGCTGAGGCCGCTGCTGCCGTCGCCGACGATGACGCTGCTCGCGCCGCCGATCATCCGCAAGTACGGCAGGTGGGCGGGCTGGACGTCGGTGCCGCTGGCGCCGCTGAGTGTGGCGGGCAGGACGACGTCGACGCCGGTGGTGGAGCTGGCGGCATGCGGATGGAGGTCGCCCGGCGCCGGCCCTCGACTTGAAGCCCCATGGGTCGGTCGCAGGGGCGAGGTGGAAGGTGGACTGTGGGTCCCTGGACCCCCGGGTCGGTCCTGGGGCCCCGTCGCGGCGGCCGAGTGAGCGGCCGCGGCGCGCAGCGGGACGCGGGCGGAGGTCCGAATGGCGGCCGCAGGGCCCAGCTCGGATGACCCACGGGTCGGCGCCCGCCGGGCGGCGCCGCCGCCGCCGCCGAAAGTCCCCGTCGGTGACGCCAGGGGCCGGGCTACGGGATTCGCCGCCTGCGGCGTTGCGGGCGGTGTTGCCGCGGAGTCGGGCTCGACCGAGGCTCCTCCGGGTGGGCGGCGTGGGGCGGCGGCGGCGGCGCCGCCGCCACCGGAGCCTTCGGCCGCTGTGTCGTGGGCCGAGGTGCGGCGGCTCGGAGGCGGCGATGCGCTACCCGGGTGCGGGTAGTGGTGGTGCAGGTGCGGCAGCTGTGACGTCTGCCTGGGCGCGCCGCCGCCGGAGCTGTACTGCTGCTGCTGCTGCTGCTGCTGCTGCTGCTGCTGCTGCTGCTGCTGCTGCTGCTGCTGCTGCTGCTGCTGCTGCTGCTGCTGCTGCTGCTGCTGCTGCTGCTGCTGCTGCTGCAGCAGCTGCGGCGGTGGCGGCGGGCTGGGTCCCCGTGCGGGTGCGGGGCTGGGGTGAGTGCTGGGGAAGGACCTGACGGTGCCGGCTTGGGACAGGGTGTTGGAGAGGGTGGACACGGCGGCCCCCGACCACATGGTCCCTGGGGGAGTGGAGGGAGGGCGGGGCGGGGTGGGGGTTAAATAGAAAAAAGAAAAGAAAGCAGAAACGGTGAGGTGGGGTGGGGTGGGGTGGGGTGGGGTGTTTGTGGGCTCTGGTAGCGGGAGGGAGGCTACTCGGCTGGACTTCGCAGGGCAGGGCCACCTCACCTGTGCCCCCACACCCCCACACACGCAATTGGCCCCTTCGGGTATATTGTATACGCATACGGGCAAATCTGTCGGGCGCCACTCGGCCCCTCGCATGTCACGCACTCCTGCCCTGCCTGCCAACACACACACACACACACACCCACGCAACAGCCACCTCCACAACGCCCACC